>CAEFZP010001360.1:60000-222966 GCA_903064625.1 Mallotus villosus | reverse complement strand
ATAACTATTTACTATGATGCATCTGTTTTCAATCGTTAAAATAAACATTACTCACAAATACATTTTCGTTGTACGATTTATTATGACATTAGATTACAAGTAAACGATTTGTTGGTGAAATAATCATTACCTGTGATTTCAAACCAGTACTGCAACGCTGTAGCCTACGCGAGACACTGTGTAGCTAACAAAAACATCCACAGCTGTTTACAGTAGGAAGTCAAACGGCGACAGAACATGTTCGGCACTCCCTTAAATTAAAAGTATTTCAATAGGTGAAACTGTCTGACTACTAACCCGAACTTCATTGACACAGCCTAAACTTGTCAATCTGTTCATGAAAGCAATATTTAATTTCAGCCTAAACCGTACAACGGAAAGTTCAACCAAAGATCGCCACCAAGACGAACACTGTAGTATACAATTTACCGGGGCAGCTTCTCCACAAAGGGCTATATCGCATTTTGCGTTGTTACTGACAATGATCGCTATTGAGCTTTTTATGCATGAGCGATTTTCCACTAAATAAATGTCAAGCGTATTTACGTTTTTGCGGGCATGTCATAAGTTAGCAGACACAGAGCTACTGTTTGAATCGCGATTCCATCAGAAATATTTCCAGTGATAACGTTGTTACAGTAGCTTCTTTCCAAGGGTGTTCTTAATGAATTATTATGCAATAGACTGAGTTGGCTAAATGCTTGAAAATATGCAGGCACACCCTCACAATTTCCCCAGAAATTGTATGCTCTCTAGTTACAATTTGTATTCTTTATTATAAGATTTTATTGGCAAATATGCACGCACACACACACACACACACACACACACACACTTCATTTGCTTTGTTCAGAGTCCAAAACGAGCTGGTAAATATCCAATCCTTGGTGTATGGTCTTCACATAATGGGGTAGCATAGATATGAAGCTATGCCACACTGGTTGTCTTCGTTCCTCGCCATTTTGACATAGCCTCTGTCCCCGAAGTATACACCCCAACTGCAGAGAAGGGAACACCATTTACTATAACTTTACTGTCTGATTCATAAAAAGTTTTTCTGGGAGTTTTTCCTTGTCTTCCTTGAGGGTTTAGGTTGGTTGAGGGGGCAGCTCTATGGGCGTATGTGAAGCCCTCTGTGACATGCTTGCATGTAAAAAGGGCTATACAAATACATTTTGATTTGATAAAAAGGAAGCCATACAAACCTGTTCTTGACCAGCCAGTAGTCCTGTCCATTTACAGAGCCATAACCCACAATCAAGACAGCGTGATTTACTTTTCTTTTACATGTGCGGTCATTGTAAATTCCTGTAGAGGACAGTAAAATGATATTCATCAGAGTTGTCACTGTGTAAACAGTACGCAGAGCAACACTGTTCCTAGAAGGCTACCTGCCGGTCGTTTTTTGCATCATTATTGCATATAATGTAGAGTAGACCACATGCAAGTCTACAGTTTCTCAGGGCATAAAAACACATCCAACAGAACGTGACATGAAGTGACCAGCGTAGACTTGCATCAGGGTAGAGAATTGTCACAAGGGTGAAGATGTTAAGCATCATCATATGATAAACAGTTCAGTTGCCAACGTTTGGAATCGTTACCCTGGTGATAGAAGACACACTTTTGGAATCGTTACCCTGGTGATAGAAGACAAACTTTTGGAAACGTTACCCTGGTGATAGAAGACAAACATTTGGAATTGTTACCCTGGTGATAGAAGACAAACTTTGGCCTGGAGCAGTCGATAGCGGCCGAGATGGGACCGATAACAGCCAGACCCTCCTTCAGCGCCTCCTCATCCCCCTTGGGTAAGAACTCATAACCAGTGCAGTTAGCGGCTCGGCGTTCTGTCTCATACTTGCACCCTTCTTCCTAAGAAAGGAAAACAAATGGAATAAGATTCAGCCGAGGTCACAAACCTTTTAAAACCACACCGCATATGCAATCTCAGCAACACACACACCTGATGACCAATCACAGCCATCACACACACATCTGCTAATCACAATATGCAGACAACAGATTATCTGGAATGAACAGAGACCAGACAACAGTTTACCACTAATACAATCACGACCCATCGGTCTATGGCCTGTTCCTCTTCCTGCATCCCATCCCAACATTCTCTACATCTGATGATCACTAGATATCTAAGCTTTTAAAAAGTACTTAATGGCATTATATTTCTGCTATACATACTCTCCGAAATCACTGCTCTAGTGGAAAGTCTACATCCGACTCACCTTGCCAACGTAGGGATAGGCTGCCTCTGAAGCAATCCCTTGATTATTCACGACGTATTTAAAGGCATTGGTCATGAAGCCGCCATTGCAGCCATAGTTGCCGTACTTTCCAGAACAGTCCACCAGGTTCTGAGGGCTGAGGTTGACAAGGGTTCCAGTGGTCTTCTTCAGTTGACCTTCCAAGGCCCCTACAGCACTGAAGGCCCAACAAGACCCACAGGAACCCTGCAGAACAGGCCAAACATCCTGATCTAGTCCAGCTACACCACATTTCTACAGTTGACATTCTGTGGATCACTAGTAAGCATGTCCCCTCAACTAAATATGATATTGTTTGCAGATATAGTTAGCTTCAGTTCATGAGATGCCTTTATCATTTTGACAACACAACGCAGAGACTAAAGAGCCAGCTATCTTCTTCCAGTTCTTGCCATGATACACTAGCTCTTTATTTCAGCAAATCATGACTGCAGTTACATGGACACTAGGGGATTACAGTAGAGATGTTGCCCTTCATATCTGAACATGGTTATGCAAGTAACCATATCAATGAAAATGGTCTTCAAAGCCAAAAGGCTGGTTTACAAATGCAGTGGCAGTTGGTTTTTTTTACCTGCAACTTCACCTCAGAGACCAGGCCCTTGTCTCTCCAGTCCAAAGATAGTGGTACAGATATCACTGGCATCCTAGTGAAGGTTGAGGGCCTCCTCTCCAGATCAGTGGGTACCCCGAGGTTAGAAAGTGTGCTGGAGATCTCCTCAATAGTCTGCCAGAAGGACATGATTACAGAAACCAATCCGTAAAGACATAATGAGAAGTTCCATTTAAAAAAGTATTATTTCAGGTCTTTCTACGCTTGGAAAGCCACAGTATTGTAGTGACAGTAAAGCCCATTCACTCACCAAGTCTCCCATGTGGTTCATGGCCAGGTCGTATGTGTGCATGCCCATTGAAGCCTCCAGGTTATGCAGATTAATCATCTTGAGGTTCTCTTCCCATATCCGCCTGCGACCGAACTCTTCAAGCTGATAAAAGAACATTCAAATTTGAATCCTTCAAAATGCATCGACATGATCCATGTGCTGTCAATGGTGTACTGAAACACACCTGATACTCACAAAACAACAATGACCATTTTCCTTTGGTGCAATGACACAGGTCATCCAATAAAGTAGATCAAATTATTACATTTACTTTTGTCAATGGATGTGATTCAGGAAACCAACAAATGCTAATTGATTTTAGAAAACTTGATTCCCCCATACCTTATGCAGGTACAGTTTACCATGTATCTTCATCCACAGGTCCCATTGCCCATCCAAATTGTATTCGGTGTAGGCGACTCCTGATCCCCACAAAAGGAAAAATAACAGACTTCCGAACATCTCTCCGATTGCGAGTAGTGAACAATTTTCACTTCTTAGACAATTTAATGTAGCCTTGGAAAAACGGTAACTGCTGTGGGGTTTGGAAGAGTTACTTTAAAACGTACGCCCGATTGTTGCATATGTAGGTTGCATGTAAATTCACGTATGTCTATCTCCGTGCCATTAAGGCTAGACTATCCTAATAGCCTGTGGCATTGGTTAAATAGTATTAATATTGCGATATCTACCTCAGACTAAAAGTAATAAACGGCGTGAAGTTAGTAAACTATAGTAACTAAAATAATCGTCGACAGAATTAATAATCAAAATACCAATTGTCTTTGATCACAGTGTCATAGCACAATTGTGCGCAGTGATTCACACGTGTAAGTAATGAACTTTTACCGATTAACGATTGGTTAAATAGGCCATCGCGGAGCGAGTGTCACCCTCAGGATTAAGGTTAGTGAGTTTGGAAGGGTATCCTATTAATTAAAGGAGTTGATGGAAAGGAGGTGCCTCTAACAGCAGTTCTACTACGCTTGATTATCATTTGCACGGTGTTAGTGAGTGCAATTCTTTTTGGGGTGGCGCGCACAGTTTGGTTTCTTTGAAAAACTGAGGTGAAGGTATTTTTTGCTTGTTTTATGATTAGTTTGTTTCGGTAGGTTGCCTGCCGTATACTCCAGAACAGTAGGTGGCGGCAACACTTCTCAATCATGGTTGCAATCTTCCATTTAACTTGTAAAGAGGACGAAGTTTTGAACATGACTTGTTTGAATAAGACACATTACAGAGACGAAGCCGTTAATCACGTATATAATTGTAAGAAATTACTAAATGTATTGATGTCGGTGACGTACCATTTAAAAAAAATTGTTTAGATTTAGATTCATCACTGAGCCAGTACCACAAAGGTCACCATTTCTGACGGAAAACTAAAAGTGTGACCCCACCGTAACTGCTTCCCAAAGGAGTTAAAACTTCGAAAGATGGTTTGGGGTAATTATGTCATCCCTTATATTATGTCTCGTTAAGATTTGTCACCAGTCTACAAAACACAATCAAACGTCAGATAGTAGGCCTAGTCCATAGTAAAACATCACAATATAAATTCTCACTCCAAGACATATGCTACACAGAAGACTTCAAATTTTGCATTGCTCAACTCATTTTCTACCTTGGTGTACGGCCAACGTTCAGACAACCTAGCCCAAACCCCATAGCCTACATCTGGACTTGACCCAATCATGCATTTCACAGATTCTTTCCTCAGAAAATTCTTAAAGACTATTTTTGATTGAAAATGCTGTGACAGACATTATTTTAATAAGTAGCATAATTAAGAAATCGACACATTTTGTATAGTAAATTAACCCTTTTCAGTTTTTTTTAATTAGATCTATTTTATGAGAGGTGTAAATTACATGACTTGGACCTATTGTCAGACACTGGTATGAAGACATAAAAACAAAGGGACTGACCTGCCAAGACCCTTAATGACCTAAATGACAGTTGGCAGAAGATGAACTGTGCCTGCGTCACCAATCTCTTCCTGTCCACGGGGTATGAGAGGAAAAACCCATGAGTGAGGTTTCCAAGACACCAGATGGCGATTTCCTGATTCATCATTTTCTCCAGTACAAACCGACTGGGGTGTCTGAGAATATGTAATAAACGGAGGAAGCGGAATCTAAAGATTGGGTACAAGGTAGGTCTTTACAAATTGCAACCTCAGTAATACATTTAAGGTCAAAGCAAGTGTTTGATGCTGTCTTAAAACAGATTAACACATTTTTGTTCATCAAAAGATGAGATTATGGTTTACCTGTACTATATCCAATTGTGACTTTATAAGAAAGTGAGTTCCATATTTTCAAGTCTACTTTCAATCAGTTTTGTAGTTGGTAAAATATAACTTTTACTATCCAAAAGTTTAAGGTCAAATCAAGTTCTGGTTTGCAGGTTGAACTTGTTTATAAAAGTAAAGTATGAATCAGAATGCATGAATCAAACCATAATAAGTGCAATATTGAGCTCTGTGGATCTGCTTATTTGACAACCAGACTTGATCTTGACCCTAAGTCATGGATGAAGATTTGAAACCAAGTATGCACTGAAAACTCAAATCAACAACTTAATGGTTTACACACAAAAATGGGTTACTAACAAGAGTAGACAATGTTCTCTATATGAAGACTTGAGCTGTTTGTTTGTTTTCCTCATCTTTTCATTACATCACGGATGTTTCAGCGATAAATCGACAAAATAGGGAAGTAATCCCTCCGACAATCAGCAGTGTTACGAAAGGATTTGTTAGCCTAAGAACAGGACCCTGACCATTCGCAGCTTAAGCATCAAATCCTAAGAGGCTGAACAAATAAAAGATTATCTGAATGTGTTTACATTCCCGTCACATTCATTTTGATCTCCATATATTATATTCTATGTGAAATTAGGTCGACAGACAGTAAACAGTAGAAGTTACAAACGTAAGAGGAATCTGTGAAGCAGACTATGATCACGGTCTGTAGAATACAAAATAGGATTTATGTGTAGTGTCAACAAATACGATTATTTAAAAAAATTACATAAAATGCCTCATTTCATCTTCTGCTATTTTTTACATTCAAATGTCCTTTTACGACCTCTGATTCTCAATACAGATTCCCCTTTTTGTAACCAACTGCCATTTCCCTTCAGAGTGTAGAATTTGGTCACTGACTATAATAGTGTCTGGTCCCTCCAGTAGCTTGTTAAGTCTTCTGTTGAGGATGACGTGAATGATCATAGTATTTCACCAGGGAGCTTGTCATCTTTTTAAAAATATGGACCAAAACATGTCCTTCTTTTCTCTTTGCACACTTGCAGTGACGACTTGTGACGACACCTCTGTCCTATTTTGACAAGGTCTGATGTAAGCCACAAGATGTGAAGAGGGATACTTCTGAAACCATCCCCCAGTCCTTAATTCCATTCCCATCTGGTGTTATACCCAAATCTCTCCATTTGGCTGACCCCTTCCTTGCTTCGCATCATCCCTTTGGAAAACGCTCCCTGAGAAGTAAAGCATCGCGCTGGCTGAATTTCATCATTGCGTTTTATAATCCCCCAGCATGTCTCCCGTAGCACAGGAAGAGCTGCATCTCTATCGCCACAAGAACAACAAATACAGGAACTAGGGAATACCAAACATTTTTCTGTCAGCTAATGATGTTGGATATAGATGTGAGAGTTGTTTGCAGAGTCTATCGTTTGAAACGGCGTGTGTGTTAGACGTTTAACACTTTTTGCGCATGAATGGAGTGAAAACGAATTATTGCAGTGCATGGAAACAGTGAGATGTAACTGTATGCATGTTTGCTTGCTGATGCATGGTCTACAGCAATGGGATGGTCTTTTGCTGCTTTGTTGTCAAGAATGATTCCATTATGGAAACATGTCTACCTTGTGTCTTCAAAATCCAACAAATGGTGAGTTTTTCCTACCCAGAAAACTTTCTATCGTCTGTTTTCTTTTGCTTCCCTTATCCTATCCCATGTTATCATCACAGGCTTTTATGTTGTTCTTTGTGATAAATTACCTTTTCTGCACTTAATACTAACTTCAAAAACAAACAAAAAAATATATAGGCACAATGTAATGACCCAGATTCACATGTGTAATAAACACATAAAAAACGTCCTTAAACTAAATATTTTGGAGGGAAAAAAACAAAAAATCAACAACAACAAAAAGCTGTTAAAATGCTAATTTACTGTGCATTTGATCAATGTTAACTTTTATAACATAACAGACCATTTCATTTTTCTGTCTTTAAATGCAGCATTTGTAGTCATAGCCACGCGTGTATCTCAGTCATAATCCCCCGACAGCCTCTGTTTCCAATCCATCAAATTGGCACTTGCATTTGGCACCGCTTCAACACTCATCACTTGAAACTTGCCAAAACACTAAGTGGAACTGAAACTTTAATGGGCTTCAATCAAATAGTGACATTCATAACAACACGCAACAGATTTGATGAACTGGTGCTCCAGACGAGCCCAGTACATGGTCTGTGTATAACTAGTGTTAATGCTAAGTGACCACCAGGGGCGAATCTAGGTTCCCACTTTTGGGGGGGGGGCTAAGCCTGTAGATAAAACCTATTATTTTTCCTGTGACCCAGCCAAACTAGAGGGGTCTGGGGGCATGTTCGCCCAGAAGACATTTTTGAAAATATCCTTTTAAATAGTATCCTTTTAAATAGTGTCCTCTAGTGGGTTTTAGGAAGATAAATTAACAAATTTAGATTTAAAATATGAAACAAAAACAAACAAAAAATAATATTTCAAAAAATACTGTACTCTTATAAAGTGGACTGAGCTTAAATCAGAAGTAGGTTAATTAAAATATTTTTTGAAGTATTTTGTAATGTTCTTTAGAACTGCTATTGTTGTGCTACTGCAAATAAATAAATAAATTCAACAAACAGCTGTTATTAATACACATAATGTCAGGAACTGTCAGTGAACCTAAAGTTATTATTTATAAGGTCAATGTCAGGTACAGCAATGATAAATCCATTAGATTATCCACTACAAGTAGGCTTGTGGTCAGTGTTACGCAAGATGAAGAGAACTAAGTACTTTGATACCAAAGTTCTAAGTACTTAGTAAGTAATTAGAATCAGAATATGATTAAATCTTTCCCTTAATATCTTGTCCTATTTATATGCATATGCACATTGATGTCTAGTTTATCCAAATTATTTCACGATGAGCCTTTTTTAACATATACTATTCTTCTTTTATTACAGGAAATATGCTTATTGCCAGAGAGGGCTGAACCTACCATCGGGAGTTATCCGGTTATGATAAGATCCAGCCTTCCAGCCCAGTGGTGAATAGCTGAAATGTTCAAGACATGTTCATCTACAGTTCATCTAAATCCATTCAAGTGGCAAAATTATTGTTTTTCCTAGCTAAGGAATCATTCTTTGGTGCACATCAAATGATGCCTGGGAAATCATTTCAATTTGTCATTAAAACTGAAATGAACATTGAAAGCTTGCTGCCGACAATGGCTGGGTTTCCCCAGATTCGTTAAGAAGCTCTTAACGCTAAGAGCATTCTAAGAGCATTCTAAAGCGCTCTCACGCCACCCATATGGGACAACAACCGTCTGCAAATCAAAAGATTAAAAACCATATGTTTGAACAGACGAGATTTAAATAGCTTTCGGCAGAATGTGTTTCCATAGAAAGAAAGAAAACAAGGGGGCTTCATTGAAACAGGACACGTTAGCACCCAAATGTAGATAGATCATTAGTCGCTGGTAATTTCATTGGAGAAAAAAAAATGGACAATGTTTTCATCACGTGCTAATTTGTTGCTTCTCCTTTGCAGGCAGCTCACCAGATGTTTGTGGAGACCTTGGGCCAGTGGTGGCTGTGCAGGGTCATCTTTTACATTCTGGCAGCAAGTGTGGTGCTTGCTGCTGACACCTCCTGGCCTTGCCCGCTGTGCTGCCGGTGTAGCTCTGAGGTGCTCGAGGTGAAACTGCTCTAGGTGCCAGTTCCCCACGGTACCAGATGGAGTCTCGACAGACTGCCAGCTTCTGAATCTCACCTATAACAAAATAAAAACGTTGGAACGTCAGCAGTTTTCCAGTCTAACCCAACTTTGGGACTTGGATCTAAGTGACAACATCCTGAACATGATTGAGGCGGAAGCCTTCTTGGGTTTGCCAAACCTGTTAACGTTGCGCATCGCTCGTAATCGTCTCAAGATAATCCCTGTCGGGGTGTTCTCTGGTCTGACCAGACTGAGGCTCCTGGACATCAGTCAAAATGAGATTCTGGTTTTTCTTGATTTCACATTCCGTGACTTGGCAGCCTTGCAGAGGATTGAGGCTGGAGAAAATGACTTGGTCTACGTCTCACAGAGAGCATTTACAGGACTGTCTAGTCTACAAGAGCTTCACCTCGACCACTGCAATCTGACCTCTGTGCCAACAGAGGCTCTGGCGCAACTAAGTGGGTCTGACACGCTTGCGGTTCCGTCAGCTCGGTCTCACGACTCTGCCAAATAATTCTTTCCGATGCCTTGGGCGTCTTAGAGAACTCGTCGTGTCACACTGCCCCTGGTTGGAAACCCTGGCGGAGAACAGTCTCTTCGGCTTAAACCTGACATCTCTAACTATCTGCCACTGCAACCTCAGCGCTATGCCCTACACTCCACTGCATCACCTGGTCTACCTTCGCTATCTCGACCTTTCGTTTAATCCAATCACGTACATTCAGGGCAACCGCCTCAGAGAGCTGCTACGACTGGAAGAGCTCCATCTGGTGGGGGGAGGACTGCTGCGTATCGAGCCTGGAGCCTTCCGTGGCCTGGTACGCTTTCGTTTGCTCAATGTTTCTGGGAAACCTTCTAGCTACTCTCGAGGAGAAGGCTTTCCATTCCGTCGGTAACTTGGCAACCCTGCGTATAGACGGTAATCCACTAGCGTGTGACTGCCGGTTGTTATGGGTGGTGCACAGACGTCTGTATCTGGACTTCGGTGGTCGTCCGCCAGTCTGCACCGCCCCGGTCCAGGTACAGGGCCGGGTTTTCCGCGACTTCTCTGAAGCTGAACTCCCGGGTTTGTTCACCTGCCGTCAAGCGAGAATTTTAAACCGAAAACCTCAGCAAGTACGGGTCGACGAGGGACATACAGTCTTGTTTTACTGCAGTGCTGATGGCGACCCCCAGCCTTCAATCACCTGGCTGAGTCCACAGCGCATTCCTCTGTCGCCCACAGGGAGGGTACACGTTCTACCCAACAACTCGCTGGAGGTTCGCTACGCCCAGGTGCAAGACAGCGGTGCATACAGGTGTGTGGCGTCCAACGCTGCAGGGAACGACAGCTTCGCCGTAGGCCTTCAAGTGTTGGGATTTTCCCAGAACCACTCCAGACGGTTTCACCCGGCCCTGTCTTCCCCTGCTGGCAACGGGTCATCTCATCAACCTTTTCCGTTCGATGCCAAAACACTGGTGATCGCGGTGACCTTGGGATTTCTGTCCTTCATTGGTTCTGTTGTTATATGTTTTATTTTCATGTTTTTCTGGAGCCAGGGGAAAGGTCAGATCAAACATACAGCCACAATCGACTTTGTGCCACGGAGCACCATCGCACGTACTGGTGCTGGTGGTGGAAACCGCGTGGAATCTGGCAGATTCACAATGAAACTGATTTAAGTCCGTTTATTCATAGAACACATTTAAAAACAGCCATTGCTGACCAAAGTGCTGAGTCATCAGATAAGGCAAAACAACAAGTAGGAAAAAACACAAACAACCCAATAAGCACGAGTGGACCCTAAACTGACTCGAAAGCCAATTGTTTTTGGTGTTCACTGTAATACATAACCAATAAAGCTAAAGGCTTTGTAGGGATGCTTGAATGATTTTATACATGACTTTTACAATTAAAGAAATGTTCAGTTATGAAACTCAGTGTTTTCTTATACATTACATATGTTGCTTTAGGCTTTGTATTACTGCTTGTATTCTGACCCTGGTGAACATGTTCCTAAAAACAGTAAATTATCTACATGTGGGCGTAATGTTTCAATCAGAGGGTGCCCAGGTTACAGGGAAAAACTTAGCAATTTGCTATAAATCATTCAAATGTTAATTGAATGTGTCAAATATACTTCCATGTCCATGCTTTTCTCTAAACTTTGTATAATAAAAGAGAAATAGCAACCGATGTAGGCAGTAGTCTCTCAAATGTGTCAATCATAATAATAAGAATGACAATGAAATAAATGGTCATTCAATTGAGGCTGTTTTAGTTTCTTTTATATTTTCCTTGGTTTTAGAATTTGAATAATTTGTATAATTATATATGGCCTGGAAAAGGTATCTCATTAGATTTTTCGCACTAGACCTGTGCCAAATATTGCTTTGAAAATGTGAACTTTTTAAAAACATTTGAAGCAGTCAGTTACTCACATTTTGTTGTTAAAGACTGGTCACTCAAAAAGTGTCCTTTGAGTACTTTAACAAAACAAAATCTAAAGATGGTTGAAAGGAAAACCTTTTTTATATATATATACTGTACATTTGTAAATATATATATAATGATGTTTGTGATGTATTGTTGTGTTGGGTTAATTTATGTATGGAATTCAAAACACCAGATAATTGTCATTGTATGTATCAGCGTGAACTAAACTGTGAATGAGCATTGCACTCGATTAACAATATAATAAAATGTGTATCTATTAAAGAAGAAGTCCTGACTGTAATTCTGAAAACTTTCTCTGTCACGATGCAAACGGCAGGTTGTTGGCGCTTTAGGTTATTTCTTTCGCAAGCCGGGCTGGCCACACACTCCTGCACAGTAGGTGGCGCTGTTTGCACTCTTAAGTTGGCTGCGATGCGCCAATCATATCAAATTCAAAGAAGAAGAAACCCCGGATCAAGCTAACTTTAGTAGCCGCACAAGCAATAGCAAACAAACACGTTTCTTCACTAATAATTTAAAAAAGCAGTCATGACTTTAGCATTTAGTAAAGAGCCACGAAAGACAGCGGGTAACCGCATGTCGAAGTTACTGGATGCTGAAGAAGAAGATGACTTCTACAAGACAACATACGGTGGATTCAATGACGTGAGTAGCTAGCCAGATGGCTAATAAGCTAGCCTGGACTGGCTGCGCACAATAGTTGTATGCATGGTTCACTAAACGATTATATTATTAATGTAATTCAGTAGCAGAGTGAGCCCTTTGCACAAACAACTGAAGTTCATTGTCTACTCGAGACAGTATGTGTGCATCTAGCTTGGATTGTGTGACTTGTGATTGTGTGACTTGTGTGTACATTTTCCAGTAGACATTGTTTTCTGTGAGCGCCACAAATGCGTTTTGGCCAAGGCAATTGGCTACTAACCCCCACATTGTTGCACAACAGCTGTCGGTTTGCATGTGAACGTACTTTTTATCATCTTTTTACTTAGGAATCGGGAGACGACGAATATCGAGGGGAACATTCAGACACCGAAGATGAGGTGGATAGCGACTTTGACATCGATGAGGGCGATGAGCCTGATAGTGACCAGGAAGATGATGCGCCTAAGAGGAAGAGTCGAGTTGTCACTAAAGCCTACAAGGTAACTGATGCAAACCCAATTCCTACTCCTTATCTAATCCATTGTTCATACGTCACATTTATTCTCCAATGGCAGTGGTATACATTTTTCTAGCATATTGGAATTGACATGACCCAATGATTACCAAGTTAAAGTGCTGGCAGTTTAAACTGTCATAGGACTTTTCGTGCCCTACATCATGGCAGACTGTGTCAGTAGAAAAGTGTGGATGATTCGGTATGATGGAAAACACCCTCAAGCTGATAGTCGGCACTTGTGACAGAATGCAAAGTGATGGTGTATTGAACCAAAACTACAAAAAAGTCACTGTCCAAGTAACTCAGGAGGTTAATGTAGGTTGTTTGTTTTCGTAGGAGCCTCTTAAAGTGTCCAAGCCCAAACTGAAGAGGCCCTTGGAGGAGGTGAAGAAGACTGAGAGGGCAAAAGTAGAGAGAAGAGTTCCACAGGAGTTTCAGGACTTTGGAGAGAGTAAGAACATTTATTTCAGAATCATTTTTTAAAATGTTCATGTTAAACAGGCACAATTATCCTCGAAAGGGGTGCATACATTTTTCAGGTTATTGTGGAGAAATACACATTGAGATCTTTAATTTATTGTTGGAAGAATCTATGTTGAATCTATAAGCTGATAGTCATTATTGGTGCATATCATCATGGTGATGTGCATATCATCATGGTGATGTGCATATCATCATGTGACGTTATCACATGTCATTATTTGGTGACTGAGGTTGTGAGGAAACCAAAACCCTGAAATGTCACTCGTAAATATTGTCAGATGTCCCCAAACAAAAATGTACAGTGGTGAATCATGTTGAGGCTATAGAAGTATACTTCGACATAAAAATTGGCGAATTTGGGAGATTGTTCTATGTTAGACGTACTAGTTTCTGATCGAAATATTTTCCAGCTCGGAAGTCTGTACGCCAGTCTACCAGCGAGCACACGCGGAAGACTAACCTGCGGCTGCAGGAAAGGCAAGACGCCCCCCGACGACGGAGGGGGGCCCACCACGATCAGCCTCTGACCCAGGATGAGCTGCTAGCCGAGGCCAAGATCACCGCCGAACTCAACCTCCGATCTCTCGGTGAGCCCGTCAAACCTAATTAATCATGCTGAAAGGCTAAGTGTTTGGTTCCTGTTACTGATCGAATGTAGTGTTCTCTAAAGAGTTTGGCAGCCTTGCAGAGCCGGAAGGATTTTCAGTTCAGATAAATCCATCCCATTAGTTGTAAATGTTGTCCCACATCCTTTCGTTAAGTATGAACCCAGGGGTAAACACTGTAAAGTAACACCTGATCTTAAGTGTACATTTAATGTCTTCATTGACTATATCGTAAAATCTACATTTGCCTTGAACATTCAAGATAATCATCGATCTTACAGAAGTAGTTAGCCTAAGAGTCTCCCAACCCACTCTTTACATTAAAACGATCTGTTTCTGGCTTTTCCCACTCTTTACATTAAAACGATCTGCTTCTGGCTTATAGAGAACTATGAGCGTCTGGAGGCAGACAAGAAAAAGCATGTCCATAAGAAGAGGCGTTTTGAGGGCCCGACGATACGCTACCATTCTGTGCTCATGCCTCTGGTGTCCCACTCCATGTTGAAGGAAGAAAACGTCGACGTAGAAGGGTAAGGAACGCCGTGACCTTTAGTTCCGTCTGCGGAACATACATCCGTAGAATCATACATTCAGACTATGACACAGCGCTCTGTTCTTCTGAACGTAAACAAAGATCGTCCATAAAAACGGTCTGTGGGGGTTTTATGACGTTTTTGTTTGACGTGTCTGTATCTGTCTATAAAGTGTGAGTTATTATTCACTATCTCACATTATTTCACATTATATCCCTTCAAAAGATTGGACCAGGACACCCCACAAGCAGTGACTCCTCTGCCACCAAACCCCGCCACAGCTTCCCAACAGCACACAGGAGGCCTGTGTTCCCGCACCTACATCACGCTGAGCGACGAAGAAGCGTTCGAAGCGGCGTTCCCCCCCGCCGCTCGCCTCGCCGTCCAACCGCCCGTCCAGGAAGTGTGCCCCGTGACTCACAAGGCTGCGCTGTATCGAGACCCCGTCACCGATATCTCCTACGCAAACACGCGAGCTTTTCGCATTATTCGCGAAGCTTACCGTAAGTACGTGGCCGCCCACGGCTTCCCCAACTCCTCTGGGGGGTATTTCGGGACTCGACGCGTCCGGCTCGAGGGGAGCCCGCCAGAAAATGGTCGTCAAGCAGAGCGCTGGATCTACTTGAAGGCTTCTGTCCTGCTGTGGTTCTTAGAGGCATTTGTCAGTTATATTGGACTTATTTTGTATTAATGCTCAAATAATGCTTAATTAATACATCAGCGCCATGAACTCTATTTTGGAGAGTCTACTGACAGTTGTGGAGGTCTCGACTTTTCAAAGATGGTTTCCATGACGATTACAATTGTTTCTCAATTATTCTCAATCGTCAATCATCTTCGAAAGATATCGATGCTCTCTATTGCAGTTTCAATTGCGTTAGGGTTTGTGATACACGTTTTTGTACATATTTGCCTTTATTACTTTTGTCAGAATAGTACATGTGTTTTGTAAAATTATGGTATTTTTTGAATAAAAACAGCTGTTAACTTTATTTCCAAGATGGCAGTAATATGCTGATCATGAGACCTACAAGGGTCATTTACAATAAACAAATGGGGACTGACTGTGTCTGGATAAGGAGTGAAAACATAAAGGCATGGATTACTGTAAATCATTTAATTTGAAATAAGTTAAATGTGACAGTGACAATATTGACACCCAAACTTGTACAATTTTGTCACAAAATTATTGGTGAGTGTGACACTAAATGCAAGATAAACACCATAGAAGAGATTATTTCCAAACACTACCCCTCTTAAACCAATACTTATGTCCCATATCTTACTCCACAGGGGGTTGCTAAACAGTATATGACACAAACACGTAATTTCCTGTGTCCCAAAAGACCAGACGAAAAAAAATAAAAAAGTGTGCCTCATGAAACCATTCCTGAGGCATGATGAATGGCTTTCATCATTGTGAATATGATTTCAGATTTCGGCAACTGAACTATGTCCCGCTGTTGTTTTAATTCGAGCGCCCTGCCCACATGACCAGTAGACTACCCAGGATTCATTGTGGATGAAACTGTCATCATAGAAGATCACAGGAGAATGCCTGTTGGTAAGTTAAGCTACACTCAAATACATGACAACATCTATTCTGTTTCAAATGATTTGCACAAAATCATAATGAATATAGCCTTTAAGTCGTTATTTAATTCAGCACGAGTCCGTTCCAGACAGTTGTCACAATTCAGTCATGCCGTGTTCTAACTTTGTCATCCAGACACAAGTAGTTCGTGCGGAAGCCACTTCGGCAATATCGTTAAGTATATTTCTGAGAAATAGTCTAAGTATCTGGTCGAATAAAGCAGTATTATATAAAGAACAGCGTTTTCAGTATGACACTGCATTCCATCGTTGTTGGAAAGATGATATTGCATCTGGGAGCTCGTGAAAGGTGATATTGTGGCGCAGACCGTAGTTAGTTTGTTACCATTCTATGTAGCGCACGTCATCTACTGAGGTTCAAAGGTCTGTTTTGTGGAGCGGGATGGGTGTGGCGTCTTCAATATTGTGTTTATAACGATGGATTTGCGTAGTCGAAAACAAAATACAATGGATTTTAAAGCCAATCGTGGACGATGAACTGAATTTTGGAAATGGCTCACTGTTGACGCATCCTAAGGTAAGGTAAGGGGAGCTGTGACCAGGCCGGTTGGTTCATGGTATTGTGGGTAAAATACTTCAAAAACTTTAAAATACTTCAAAATACTAAATACTTCAAAAAGTTGAAACAGTGGGCAAGAGGTCAATTGGTTTATCAAAAGTACCCAAGTCATATTTTTCCTTGCCAAAACAAGAAATTACGTTGTCAAATGTACTCTTTTGCAATATTAAGATGCATTGTTTTGCTAATTAGTAACCTTTTCCTCAGTGTTGTGTAAAATCAGTTTAGGATATATCCTCAGATCTTGCTGGTTTCCTTTATTCCAGCCACCCTCTGAGAATATATATATATGATGTTGTCATCTTACGTAACGATTGCAAGCAGATCCAAATGCATATTTGACATTAGCCAATAGGCCAAGTTCTACTGCTTGATCTTTAGCCTACTTATTACTTCAAATCTGATGTTCACAATCAGTAACCTGATGATGTAATGACACAGAGGACTCTGGACCCTCAGACTCTCTCACACACACACACACACACACTCCTTTTCTCTCTTGTTCTCTTCTCCATCGTTTAGTCTCCCTATCATGGACATCCAGGTTGTGTTTACAGCCTTGGAGGCAGTGTGTAAAGAGAACATCGCTGTTTTGTCTGGGCCTCCTGAACTGCCATATGGTGACGTTGCCAGGCGTTTGGTGACATCTTTCAGACAGATTCAGGAGCATGGCCACACCCTGGAACCTGTAGTTCTTGGCTTCACCACTGTCTACCATCACTACGATTTTGATGCACAAACCCCTGGAAATGGGTACCGCACACTGGTCAAGGTACAGTGCTCCTCAAGTGTTCCAAAGAGAACATTACCATGTTCTCTCACCTCTCACTCAACCTCTCTCAACCTCTCTCTCTCTCTCAACCTCTCTCTCTCTCTCAACCTCTCTCTCAACCTCTCTCAACCTCATCTCCCCCCATAAAACATCACCTGCACAAACCCGCCATTCACACGACTAATTGACGAAGGCCTCCACGTTGTCTCCCTCAGGTGTTGCAGTCCTGCCTCTTCCACATCATCCACAAAGGCCGCTACATCTCCTCCAGCTGCCGCGGGACCTTCTTCAGGGCGGAGCACAACGCCTCCGAGATGGAGGCCTACTGCAGCGCCCTGTGCCAGCTCCGCGCCCTCCTCTACCTCGCCCAGCGCCTGCTCCACGACAACGGCCACGGGGAGCTGTACGCCCTGGAGGACAGCGTCCTGAGCAGGAGGTTCGTGCAGGAGTACACCTCCATGCACAAGGCCTGCTTCTACGGCCGCTGCCTGGGCTTCCAGGTCTGTTGGTGACGGTGTCACTCGTATCTCTTGTTCGTCTTGACGTGTTGCGTTTACGGTTGAAGCGATTTGGTTATCTGGTTCAGTTAAAGATGGACGTTGAGGTGAATGTTGAGGAGACCTTGCCCCCAAAAAATGGTATACATTGTTGTGGTGTAAATATTCTCTTTTTTATTTTCAGTTCTCAACCACGCTTCGTCCATTCCTGCAGACTGTAGTTATAAGCATGGTCTCATATGGAGAGAGCTATGGAAAACAGCAGTCTGGAATAGGTCTGTGTCCCTGAAATATGCTAATCTGAGTTATGGAAAAATATTCCCAGGTTTTTTCTTTGTTTGCACTCTATTCTTTTTGTATTTTACACTTACACTCCTTCTACTTTGTCGCTAATGCTTTAGGTATGGCAGCATTCTCTCTCCTCACATCTGGGAAGTATGTGATTGATCCAGAGCTGAGGGGGGAGGAGTTTGAGAGGATAACCCAGAACCTCGATCTGCAGTTCTGGAAGTCCTTCTGGAACCTCACGGAATCTGGGCTGATATCGGTTAGAGGAGAAGCATGCCAATCGCACTGCAAAAGATAAAGAACTCTGCTGAACTGCTGAACGCCATATCTTTCTATTGATTCCTCTTCCCCCCCACAGGGTTTTCAGAGAATGGGCTCTAACCAAGTGCAGGTAAACCTCACCATGACCATACCTCCTCTGCCTCTAAGCCTGCCTCTGGCCTCGGACCCGAGCCTCTCTGCCTCCGTGTCCCCTCCTCTGGCACACACTGGCCCCGGGCCTGTCCACATGCGCCTCATTTCCTGTGACCTCAGAGTGGGACAGGTCAGTCTTCACTGTCACGTCAGCGCTCGTCAGATCTGTCGTAGATCAACCGCGACACTCGTCTTTACTCTGCGACTTTTGCGTGTCGTTTCTCAGGACAGTGACGAGCTGCTGGCGTTCTCTCGAACGGAAGCTCCGCCCATCTCCTTGAACATCATCAACAGGCCCCAGAAAAGCCCACGATCACCCTGGCTGCTCGTCCACTTCCACGGCGGAGGCTTTGTGGCCCAGACCTCCAGATCCCATGAGGTACCCAGAGTGGAGGAGTGGTGTTAACCACTTAGCTTAATGTAATAGCGGTTGGATGGGGGATCTAGGTGCATTAAGTGCCACTTGGGGCTTTGCGTTCAACACAGACCTTGACCTGTCTTCAGGAAGAGAGTAGTACAGCGATGTATCTGGAAATGTTTAATTATCTCCCCCCCCCCTTCTCTCTCTCTCCCTTTCTCTCTCTCCATCCCTCCTCTGTCAAAGAACTATCTGAGAAGCTGGTCTAAGGATCTGGGCTGTCCCATCCTGTCAGTGGACTACTCTCTGGCCCCCGAGGCTCCCTTTCCCAGGGCTCTGGAGGAGTGCTTCTACGCCTACTGCTGGGCGCTCAAGAACTGTCATCTACTGGGTCAGTCTCACTTCTGCTGCACAAGAACCCCACGGAGACAAGATGCTTAGGGGAGTAGTAACTGCTACCAAACACGCAGTTACAGATACCAAACAGGCAGTAGCAACATAGCTCCGATTGGTTCATGGATTCCCTAACCACCAATGGGGCAGCCAAAAATCCTGTATGCACTGGAGCGATAGAAAAATAATTCATAATAAAATAAATACATTTGCATAACAAAAAATCGATAGAACTTTAAATCAATAGAACTGTGTATCCGTAGAGAATCCTAATCTCCTCTGTGAGGTAGTTTACTGTTGTTTGCTCTTCCACAGGTACACTCGTGCACTTAAGATTCATGTTGTCCAATTGTAACTTGTTTAACTTCATGCTCTTATGATTCTTCCTTTGGCACTTATTTTTCGTTTTTTTTCATGTTTCATGTAGTCATGTTTGACTACTTGCAATGTTGGGGATATCTCGTTGTTATGAACAGTGACCTATGCACTTTTGTAAAGCTCTCTCTTGGAAGTCGCTTTGGATAAAAGCGTCTGCTAAATGAATAAATGTAAATAAACAGAGAGTGTCTCTGTGCCCTCAGGCTCCACTGCAGAGCGTGTTTGTCTGGCTGGGGACAGTGCCGGGGGAAACCTCTGCATCACCGTGTCCATGAGGGCCCTAGCCTGCGGCGTCCGTGTGCCTGATGGCATCATGACTGCCTACCCCGCTACCCTGCTCACCATCGACGCCTCGCCATCCCGCCTGCTCACCCTCATCGATCCTCTGCTGCCTTTAGGGGTGCTGTCCAAGTGCCTCAATGCCTACGCAGGTAAAGAAAGTGGAAACGTGTGTAGAATGAAGACTCTTCGCATCTCTGTTGGAATTAGAATCTTTATTTTTTTTCTATGCTTGTATTCTTGCCTTTTCATCTTTTTCACCCCTATTTTCTTTCTCTCTTTTTATTTTTTTACTTCCCCCGTCTGTAGGGAATGAACGTCAGACTGTCCGCGCTTCGTCAGCGGACAACTCCCTGAGTGCCTTGGGCAGAGACACGGCGATGCTGATCAACGACCTCAAACAAGGAGCCTCCAGCTGGCTCCAGTCTTTCCTGGACCCCAGCTGGACCTTGGGCACCCCAGGGAGCCCGTCCTCCTCCCCCAGGAGAACCCCGCAAAGCTCTCCACGCTCCCCCTGCCACTCCTCCTCCACCACTCCTCCTCCCCCAGCCACTCCTCCTCCCCCGGCCACTCCCCGGCGGGTCCCACGGACTACCCAGAAGGCTTCGAGCCCATGCGGTCCGAACAGCTCGCAATGATCACCACGTCCAACTGCCCCATCGTTAAGAATCCGTTCGTGTCGCCGCTGCTGGCCCCTGACGACTTACTGAGAGGCCTCCCACCTGTACACATCGTGGTGAGTACACATCATAGAGAGGCTAGTCAGGTGGCTGAGCGGTTAGGGATTCGGGCTAGTATTCAGAAGGTTGCCGGTTTGATTCCCAGTCGTGCGAAAATTACGTTTTGTCCTTGGGCAAGGTACTTCACCCTACTTGCCTCGGGGGAATGTCCCTGTACTTACTGTACGTCGCTCTGGATAAGAGCGTCTGCTAAATGACTAAATGTGGTGAGAGGAACAAATTCGTAGAATGTTAGAAGGGCATTGGTGGAGAAAGTACATGAGAATTGTAGTTGTATAAAATTATATACATAAAGCTCTTGAAAAAAATGCATGTGCAGTGGTGCAGAGACCACGTTTTCTTTCATGAAAAAAAAGTTGTGAAGGACAGTATTGAGGGAGGAACAGAAGGGTCAAATTTAAGAGGTCACTGCAGATTTTACCCATCTGTTCCTCACTTTAAATTGTCTTTAAAAAAAATTCTATGAAAGAAAAAGGTGCAGTGGTCTCTCAATTTTTTCCAGAGCTGTATATATACAAAAACATACTTGATTAAAAGTGTCTAATTGTACTTGAGTAAATGTATGAAATTAACCCGGATGTTTTTTGACCTGTCCCCACAGGCGTCAGCCCTGGATGCCTTGCTGGATGACTCTGTGATGTTTGCCAAGAAGCTGAAGAACATTGGCCAACCGGTGAGCCTGACAGTGGTGGAGGACCTCCCACATGGTTTCCTCAGCCTATCAGGGCTCTCCAAGGAGACACAGGAAGCCTCTGACATCTGCGTGGCTAAAATCCGAGAGGTCTTTCAGGCACACTTCTCATCTTTTCGCAAACTACCTAATTTAGGATGGTCCAATCACGCGCCTGGATCATCGAATGGAGGGACCAATCAGGATGAAGATTTTTGTCACGGCGGGAACCCTAACAAAATATAGAGGATTAAATAAGTAACCTCGTTTTGCACATTCAGACTGTCGTGGAATCCATTAGTTAAGTTTACTTACTCTGAGTTATACAGTGAGGTTATTTTATCAGTATTTGATACGACAGGGATTTGTACACTTACATTTGAGCCTCTGAAAACAACAACATTTCAGTGAAACTATCGAGTAAGTAACTTGAAGAGCAGGGTTTTCAGGATATATTTAATACATGGAAAGAAAAAGAAGACCAAGGAATCATTCAGATCACTAACTATCCATTACATCACAACCACAAAGGCTTGTGGAAAAGTGCAAAGACACAAGCACAAAAGCAATACATGACCATGTCCAGCCATTGTATTAAAGTGTGAGCTGTTGTGCCTTCAACCTGTTTCTACAGTAGATGAGGCGTATTGCACAAACCCTTCCATATGGATGTATAGAAAGCTTCTCACAATTTTGTCTGTACGAATATAGGAGTTATCAATCTTATATCAAGCGAACAACACACATATACTTTAGGTTAGACATGAGCTGCTGTTATTTCGAGTGTTTATGGGCCTAACACTGTTCACAAAAGTTATGATTACCAGCTACTGTAAATGTGAGTTCTGAATATTTAAGATATTTTTGAATGTAAAAAAAATATATTGTTTACACATCTGTGTAATTTTCGGTGTTGAATTGTTTAAATATGTATCAGTTCTTAAAGTTGTAATCAAATTTTAAAGGATACAAGACTGTAGTTTAAATACAACTATCAGTGTTGAAAAACGTGATCTATGCCTCTTCATTTCGACAAGCTGCAAGCACTGGACTTTCGAGTGGGTAATATGTTTGCGTATAACTTCAAATACAACACATAAAAAGTTACCTTTAACACATATTTCCTTACCGTAATTCTGCAATCTTAAAATAGCTATCTGAAGAAACAGTATATGATGAAAGATAAAAACACACAGCTTTATGCGACAATATATAGTGACAACCTCCAGTAATAGTCTCACCACTAGATGGCAGGATTGCCTTAGAACCTCACGGGGGGTTTAAATGGCAAGAACAAAGAAGAAGACGATGAAGCGAAGGAGACCATGTTGAATTAGCAAGAACAAACACAATAGAGACGAATTAATTCGGGTGAATTTAACAATCTAAGTCTTATAGCGAAACGAGTAACTAATCTGCCACACACAGAAGATTAGTTGTAACACCAGCATCGGAGAAAGGTGGGTTTACAGCGTGTTTTGAGCCATTTTAATGAGAAAAAATAAGCTCTCCAACCTGCTTGCTAGCTAGCTACATAGCTAGGCTAGTTTACTTAGCTAGCTAGCTAAGCTAGCTAAACGACAACAAACTGGTTTGAGAGTAGGAGCTACCTATAGCAAATTTTACGCATGTAGTTCCGCTTGCTGTCAGATTTAATTTTTTAAACGCAGACAGCATGTCACATTCAAGATTTATCATGTTTACACGGCTACATTGTTTAATTAGTCGATACACGTCAATCTTGTTTTGTTAGCTCACTTGATTAGCTCATTCTTTCGAGGAAGTTGGTAAGATAGCTAAATGTTAGCGGTTAGATTATATTTGTATATTGCAAAGAGCCTCCCGTTTTCCCCATGTTGCAAATCTGAACAGAAAAGCGTCGCGTGATGTACGCTAGTGAATTGTAACGTGCTTTCTATTAAGACTTGCTGGACGGGCTCGATGTAGTTACTAGTGTCAAATTGGGCCCATTTATCATACAAACGTCCTAGGGAATTATTCAACTACAGATACAACATTAGCTCAAGGTTGTTAAATCGGACGGCCTTTAATTTTGCACGCAGCTAGCTTCCATGTTAGGCAAAAATTGACATGACTGATGAATGCACGTTTTAGAGTGCGCGTTCGGGTATTCGCAATGATTATGCTTTTGACATTTTTCACCATGCTTAACGCTAAATGAAACTGAAACAACAGTTTTTGGAGACCGCAGAAGCACTTCAGTTTCAAACTGAGCTCCCACACTTGTTGCCATCTTCATATAGCGTTGCAGAAATAGAAACGTTATTTTTGTCTTAGTGGCATCTTTATCATTTTTGCATTCATGCAAAAAGGTAGATACTTCGCCCGTGTAAACTGAAAATTCTGAAGTGCAAACGTTTGTGTAACAGTATTCTCATGTTTCCCGCTCTGTTTACTGTACTAACCTCCGGTTCTCCGTGTCTTCCTTCGATTTAGCACAGATTTGGTTTGCTGACACTGCGGAGGCAACAACCCGCCCAAGCCCTCTCACACTCAACCACACTCAACCACACTGTTAAACACACATACACACCGAGAGAGAACCTGTGGCGTCTGAGAAATCAGTGAGGCACCGGACAGGAGGAGCCAAAGGCGAACTTAAAAGCTTTTGCTTTTGGACTGTAGTACCCTTTGTATATTTTGAACATCAGGAAACTTTTTTTCCCCTCAAGTGGAGATCTATAAAAACAGTGGAAAGCAAATATTGATCAAGGATCATATTTTTTCGGGGAAATATTTGTATAAAGATTCAAGAACATATTTTCAAGGACAAAGATATTGAGCGTTTCTAAAGGACTCAAAAACATAAGGAAATACTGTTGTTGAAATCAAAAAAGAGAAACCGAAGTTAACTAAGATTACAAAATCTGATTATATCCCCTCAGTGAAAATTGCCTTAGCTGTTCTATTTTAGGACCTAAACCCCTTGATACTTGTTCACATATAATTTTCTATATTGTGTGCAGGTATTTATGCATATGAATGCAAATTTCTCTTCATTTTGAAGAGCTCTTGTATAAAGACTTATTTTTCCGTACGTCAGTCACTCTGTTGTTATAGGGGACCGAACTGAACGTATCTGTGTATATGTAAATACTATAAATTGACTTGTTGTCAGAGCTTTGAACAAATCAGAATAGAAAATATGATTTGTTAAAGCTTTAATAGACTTTTCTACTTTTTGGAGAAGCTTTTTGAGGAGAGAACTTAAGAGGGGGGAGAAAAGAAAAGAAAAAAAAAGATTTAAAGAAGAAAATAAACTAAACGAAGAAATGGCGACCGCCAGAACAGAGAGTCTTGGACCTGTTGTCATGGGACTGAACAAGCAGAACGGGCAGCTAAGAGGACAGCCCAAACCGGCCTCACCTCAATCAGGACCCCTAGCCATGGGAAAGGCCACAGGTCTCGTCCAGAAAGCAGGAGGAGCGCCCCAGGAGGGATCAGGAACGGGGATCAGGTTTGGGGACGACTGGAAAAAGAGCCTGCAGCTTCCTCCCAGAGACACCAGGGTCCGGACTTCAGTAAGTCATGGTTCAGTCCGTTTTTTCTTCTTCTAAAGCCTTTCTAAATTCCAAATCTGACCCTTTTCACCTCAGTTTCATATATTATCCTAATGTAGTCCCTCTAGCATTTTTTTAAAAAGCACCCGATCGACTGTTTTGTTTCCCAGGACGTGACTTCCACCAAGGGGAATGAGTTTGAGGACTACTGTCTGAAACGAGAGCTACTGATGGGCATCTTTGAGATGGGCTGGGAAAAGCCTTCTCCTATCCAGGTATGGAAGTTAGGATTGTGGGTCCTTTTTGTGTGATCAGTGTGTGAATCTACTTTACATTTACATTCAGTCATTTAGCAGACGTTCTTATCCAGGGAGACTACAGGAGTCAGGGACATCCCCCCAGGCAGTAGGGTGAGTCTTGCCCAGGGACACTGTATTTTCACGGCCTAGAATCGAAACCGGCAACCTCTTGATTAATAGCCTGATTCCCTAACCACTCAGCCATGTGTTAACCCATGCGTTTGTGCCCCCCCCCAGGAGGAGAGCATCCCCATCGCCCTGTCCGGCCGCGACATCCTGGCCAGGGCCAAGAACGGGACAGGAAAGAGCGGTGCTTACCTTATCCCCATGCTGGAGAGAATAGACCTGAAGAAGGATCACATACAAGGTACAACTAAGTCAAATCAAAATCACATTTCCCCTTTTCACAAGCGCAGAGGACCTAACCACGTTTAACAACCGATACTTCTCTAGAGAAAGTTTGGATTCTAGTTTACACACACACACAGTATTTTACAATATCGATACTTCCTTGTCTGTTGCCTCCTTCTTACCTTGTTCTCTGTCGGGTCGGTAGCCATGGTGATGGTTCCTACTCGTGAGCTGGCCCTGCAGGTGAGCCAGATCAGTATCCAGATCAGCAAGCACCTGGGAGGGGTCAAGGTCATGGCAACCACCGGAGGAACCAACCTGCGAGATGACATCATGCGCCTGGACGAGACCGGTAATTATTCAAAACGGATTCCGTTCCTGTGTGTTCCAAACCAGAGTTGAGAGACTGATTTGATTGGACGAGCCTTATCAGAGGAATAGTCTTAAGTGAATTACACGATTGCAGGGCTTAGTTACGGAATACAGGTTTCTTTATGAGGATGTCGTGGGTTGTTGCAGATGTGATCAGTTAGCAGCTTGTTTCCACTGAGTTTGCCATCCTTCTCACTGCGCTTCTCTCCTCTCCCACAGTGCATGTCGTCATAGCTACACCTGGCAGGATCCTGGACTTGATAAAGAAGGGTGTGGCCAAAGTGGACAGAGTCCAGATGATGGTGATGGATGAGGTAAGGGAAGAAACTGGTGGAATTCAGTAACCAGAAAATATTCACAATATATTTGCATGGAATTAGACCCACCAGCTACCTCGTATTTGACCATGAAGGGCCTTGAAATACGATGCTGCACCCTATCCGAGGCCCAAGCATGTTTACATAAAATACATGTTCCCCCCCACTCTTCCTTTCAGGCGGATAAGCTGCTGTCTCAGGACTTTGTGGTGCTTATTGAAGATATCATCAGCTTCCTGGCTAAGAACAGGCAGATCCTGCTCTACTCTGCCACCTTCCCCATGAGCGTCCAGAAGTTCATGGTGAGCACAGGAGAAGTGTCACAAAGCCACATGGAACGAAGCATTCTGGGCTCACAACAGGCCAGACTTTGTTGTTGTTGTTGTTGTTGTTGTTGTTGTTGTTGTTGTTGTGTTGTTGTTGTTGTTGTTGTTGTTGTTGTTGTTGTTGTTGTTGTTGTTGTTGTTGTTGTTGTTGTTGTTGTTGTTGTTGTTGTTGTTGTTGTTGTTGTTGTTGTTGTGTGTGTGTGTTGGGGGGGGACATGTGTGCGATTCGGAAACCCTCGTGTTTGTAAACTATGCAAATCTTCTTCTGTACCAACTGTCACTGTGTTCCTCCTGGACTAGGCCAAGCACCTTCAGAAGCCCTATGAGATCAACCTGATGGAGGAGCTGACTCTGAAGGGCATCACCCAGTACTACGCCTACGTCACCGAGCGACAGAAAGTTCACTGCCTCAACACGCTCTTCTCCAGGGTAAGGCCGGTCCCCCCGCCAGAGTGGGTCTGCTTTGGTAGTTAAGGCCAGTTCACACTGCCCCCAACAACGTCCAACAAACAAGAAATATTATGTTGTTGGGTTTAGAATGTCTGGAAAGATAAGTGTTGTTTTCACACTGCCCCAACAAACAAGTATATCACACCAGACCACCAGAACCAACTGTTGGTGGTTGTTACAGTGCAGGTTTTAAAGTATTTTAGGATGGTTGGGTGTCTTACCATTTGTTAGATCCACCCAAATCAGACCCTGAGAATGATGTATAACACATTTTCTCCTGTTTTGTCTTTTTCTTACAGCTGCAGATCAATCAGTCCATCATTTTTTGCAACTCCACCCAGCGAGTTGAGCTCCTAGCCAAGAAGATCACCCAGCTGGGCTACTCCTGCTTCTACATCCACGCCAAGATGATGCAGGAGTACAGGAACCGTGTTTTCCACGACTTCAGAAACGGGCTCTGCAGAAATCTGGTCTGCACAGGTATGCCACAGCTTTTGGGCTTAGCCAATAAGCATAAGCATAGAAAACTTGCTACTTTAGAGCAGTAGATATATCTTGTATATCTTGGATGTAATATGTTGAAGCTGTGGTTTAAAGGAGTGTAAAGCAATATGATTGTAGCTCTACATTGCTGTCTGTGTAACGTGACATTTTCTGGGTTTCATCCAACAGATCTGTTCACCAGAGGTATTGACATTCAGGCGGTCAACGTCGTCATCAACTTTGACTTCCCCAAGAACGCCGAGACGTACCTTCATCGCATCGGCAGATCTGGTACGTGGACTGGCGCATCTCCGTTTCAGCCGCCGACCTTTATAGCTACAACTGCTTGACATCATATTATCAAACATCTAGTCCATTCCCAGTCTAAATCTACATTTCAAAGAGGGCCATCGTAACATAAAAAACGTTTTACTCCACACTTACAGCTAGTTTACACTGCCCAAACAAACACCAATAGCCAACAATTGTTGGGTTCGGTTGCACATACCATTTCTCATGAAGACTGTCTTCTCCCCTATCCTCTCTCTCTCTCTCTCACACACTCACACTCTCTCATTCACTCACTCACTCACTCTCCATCTCAGGGCGGTTTGGTCACCTGGGTCTGGCCATCAACTTGATCACCTCGGAGGACCGCTTCAACCTGAAGTCCATCGAGGACCAGCTGGTGACCGACATCAAGCCCATCCCCGGCAGCATCGACAAGAGTCTCTACGTAGCCGAGTTCCACACCTCCAACCCAGACTGTGAGGTGGAGGAGGTGGAGGAGAAGGCCGGTCGGCAGCAAGGGGAACCCTAAGACCCCCTAATCCAGTGAGTCCTTCCCCCGAAGAAGAGCCTACATTTCCCCTTCATTTTTGCAGCAGTACTTCTCTTCCTATGTCTCAAAGCAGCTGCTTGGGCATTTTGCAGAGATGCGATTGGAGTAGGATCAGTGTGTATTAAACAATGTTAGTTCCAACCAGCTAAATCACAGGGATCTTTTAGGTCTTCTCATATTGGTTATTCTGTTGAAAACAGTTTCTCATGATTCACAAATACTGCAGGAGGGAGTAATTAGCAACCCTTTCCTTCATCCCTGTGTGTCCCTGTCATCTCTCTAATCCCTGACATCTTGTCTTTCATCTAGGACAGTAAGACAGAACCAGGCTTTTGTACGAAATCCTTCTCTTGCACACTGGCTTAAGGCAACTCTTCAAATTTCACGGATGTCAAGGATTTTATGTTAGAATTTTTTTTTAAATGTCTTTTATTTCACTGAGAGCTACCCCGCAGATTGTTCATTGAAACGTTCCAACCGTTTAGTTTTGCACCGAGCTAACTCACCCCATGCACCCTATTTATATATATATATATACTTTATAGTCTCTCTAGATTGTTGTTGTTGAGTACATCAGATGGTCAGGGGGTACATGTGCTTGTTAAGTTGTTTTAACCTGTTCTGAATATGTAGCCTCCCAAGTTTATGGCTAGCAAGTATAAACTAGATCTACGGATATTAGAGGTGACTTCCACCAGCCATCCTCCTTGCTCACAGTCCTCCCTCTCTCTCCAGCTGTCACTCAAGTGCCTTGATTACTCCCACATGCGCTCTCATCCAATCATAACGTCTGTTTCTCATGACAACCAGAATATGAGCACAATTAAGCTAAAATAGTGAACCTGGAATTTTCTTTGGTATCCGTTATGCAATTTAATTGTTGTGCGCAGTGAGGACAGTCCCCTGTCCTCTTTGAGACGTGCAGTGACCCGGCTTGAGGTCATCAATTTTTAGATGTGAACCTTGCAATAAAAAGCATCTTTATTTTGACGTGACTTGTTTTCATGTCACTATGGAAACATTCTTTAAAGTTGGAGCGAATAGGATTAAATCACCAAAGGACAGACTGCCCGTAATAAAGCTATTGATGTTAAGTCTAAAATGAAACACGAGACAGGATTAATTATATGACCAGGTCACGACCAGTTACTCAACACAAGTATCGTCTAGCTAGGTTACTGCTCAACTTGTGCCATGTGGCCTGATTTTAACCCTGAACTGGAATTCCATTATTATTTCACAGTGGTGAAGATTTGTATATGACTATTCTCTGGGCTGCAATGTGGTAATATGCACAGGGTTTTGTTAATGTAACTATAGGTGCTCTGGAAGTTTACATGGTGCAGAACAAAAAGGTTGACCCTTTCTTTGGCCCCTCACAAACCTAGTGTAAGCCCATTAGGTTAAAGGCCAACATTTTTCCTCCATTTCTTCAGACCCATGTTAACTTGAGGTCTTTGAATGTATTTAATGCCAATTTATTATTTTCAGCCTGGTGGTAAATGCCAATCACTCAAAGCTCTCTGAAAATGATCTTCATCTAAACTCCAGGAGAAAATTTGAGGCATTTTGATAGAATGGATAAGGATTGCAAGGCAATCCTCTTGTGTGATTTCATCATACTTCTACTTTATTGATGTGAGGCCCCTGTTTGTTTGTTTTATATATATATTTTGAGATCGTATAATAGCATCGCCTGAGGGTCGGGTTTTATTTTGAAAGCAAAGTTGTAGCATCTTCAAACTGGCAGCTGTGATCCTTCTTCTTTTTTTTTACCCTCCTTTAAAAAAAAATACAAAAAACCTTAGCTAGAGATGAAAGCAGAAAACAAATCTATACGTTTGGTTATTTTCAAAATCATTTTATTGATGATGCTTTGCTGAGCAGGTAGGGGATTCTGCTGGTATTTGGGACTTTGGGAATTTGGGGCTTTTGGTGGGTGTGTGACATCCAAGTCTTCAAGATGTTCATGTTGCTATGGCGTCTTGAATTGTTTCCTCTCTCCGGTACTTTAACTTTTACCACAACAACAATCGCAACAGTTTTTGTTTTGAAAACCCTCATACTTTTAGTTCCAATGTACAAGTTGGACAATTACCATTACCATTGTTTTGCTTTAAGTGCTTGAGAGAATGCTAACCTAGCACAGTCATATTGGGGTGATTTTTTTCTGATCTGAGATTATCTTCCATCTTTGTGAGTAAAAAGTATCACATTTCGGGAACCCGCCCCAGATTCGCTTGGTCAGTCTTTTTACGAGGTGTTTTGAATCATTTTGAGGAAATGAGGTGCAAATGATTCTTAGTTTACACAAGGCGTTTACAAGTACAAAAAAAATATTTGCTTCATGGTGGTCAAGAGTTCGATTTTTTTTTCATCCTTTTGGTAACTGACTTTCAGGATTTACATTGAAGCAAAACCAAAAAAGTGTAGTGTGTGTGAATGTGAATGAAAGACAACGAGAATGAGTGTGTGTGTGTGTGAATCAGTTAGGATGCTGTATGTTTCATCAATGTTTTATGTCTTCGATTGTAAGAGTGACATAATGCTCTTTTTGGGCGTTGGCAAATGACTTCCAATTTACTAGTCTCCTCTTGTAACCTGTACCTTGCTAGAACAGTACAGGTCAAAGCACTGTGGAGTACAGAATGCATAAATAGTTAAGGGCAGGTTGCCAAGGAGACCAGTAAAGGGGGAGCGTTAAGTGTTGATGGAACTCTTTGTCAGTTGGTAAAGTCTGGATGCTTGTCACAATCGAATACCATGTCTAATTGCATACGTTTGGCTGTTGAGTCGGGTATACCTGTGTGAATGATTGTGAATGTGTGAATGGGGGAGGGAGGGGGGGGAGGGAGGGGTTGTAACTTTCCTGGTAACCTTCAGGTATGTAGAGTAACCATGTTCACAGCAACCTGTTTAGAACATGAGTAAGAAAAGCTTTCAACAGCGGGGGCTGGGTTTGGGTTTAATGTAATGTAGCAATCATAGTATTGCTGCATAAGGTTTGAACAGAAAATTTAAAAAACGACGACACTCAAGAAAATCTGAAACCAGAGTCGTCTATTATTCTCATATTGGAGAAGTAGTAATTGACAAACAGCATCTCAAATATTTCCAAGACATTAAATTGGATGACGCAGACATTCGGGACGTTATGAGATCTCTCAGTGTTAAGAGGTAACTGAGACCATAGAAGAAGTCTTTTCTCAATTCAAATTTCTTTTTAAAAATATGTATAAGTAATCTGAAGTCCTGTTCGTCCAGGATACGCACCATGTCTGTGACAGTTGACATACATTTCTGTTGTCACAAAAGGGCAGTTGAGTATATTTTCTAGACTTCAGCTCAGTAATGTTTGGGGGGGGGTGGTGGTTTGGGCAGGGGTGTCATGTACACACCTTTGGTGGCAATTTCTTATTTGTTGTTTTCAAACCTGTTACGCACCCCAACAACAGTTGAGAAATAAAGAACTTGTGTTTACTTACGAAAAAACGTAACCCGAAAGCCCTGAATTTTTCCTTGACTTGAATGCCATGTTCAATAGTCAATAAGTATAATAAAGCTATAATAAATAAATAAAATCATCATGTGGAGGTTTATATATGAATTGAATTAGCTGTTTTGGCATATACTGTAGTATTGTTTTGATTGGCTACTATTACAATACAGGTTTTATGCATTCCTTGTGATTTCTCTGTTTGGCTGTATCCCCTCTACTAAAAACTGAAGCAATACAGAAAATTCCACTCTGTTGTTTAATTAAATGCAGGCGATCATTGGACTTAATAAATTGAACTGAAATTAAATGTTTGGTGTCTTCGTTTTTCAGTTGAGGGGTCCAGAAAGAGCAATATATTACCTCTATCAACTGAAAATAAACACAACTGGGAATCTGGTGGTGGGTTGTGGTTACAGAATTACTTTACTACGAATAGGGGAGGACAAAAGATTGGAGGATGGTCCGCGCTATTGAATGGAAATGGCTTAATGAACTGTTCCACGGCTGGTTGACTATGCCCAGCCCCCTATCTCACACTGACCTTCATAGCTGCACGTTTTCTGCATTCGAACCGTCATGAATTGCAACCAAACTTAGAATGGGTGATTCCCCCCCACTCCTTATCTCTGAAAATCACAGGCCCACCAATCATCCCATGACAATCAACCTTCTTAGCCAATGGAATGCAGGCAGACCCAGTTGCTGAAAATGCTGCAAATACGCGTTTAGCTATTCTTGAAGGCGGGTGCCTAATTGTCCAATCCTATTTAATTCCGCTTGCAAATGACGGCTCTCTGAACCAATATGCTGCAAGTAAAGGAGGGGTCAAAACAGGGAAATCAAGTCCTTTCATAGAGTGAATACATGCTGGTTGCGTAGTCCAAGATTGACAGGTGAGTCTGCCAACCCTCTTGAGGCATGTTATAAGTTGTCCAATCCAAACCTGTACTTTCTACAAGTAGGCAGGACTTGCTGATGACTCATGACAGTTTCTTCTTCGTTGGTACTGCCGGGTGTTGAATCGTCCTCTGGAAATCTCAACGTGAGTAGCCTGTCTACAATTTTATAACACGAGGTTTTATAGAAAACATGCTGCTTATATATAGAATTATTACTGTACTTGTTGGTTTGCTTTGAGGTCTGTAACTACACAGTGTGCAACACAAACATTCTCATTGACTTGTTAGAGTATTAGACCACTGGAAGATGTCAGCTAGCATGCTAGCGAGCTAGCTGAGTTAGCTAGTTGGTTAGCTAGCCATCTTATTTGCTGCACAGTTAGCAGAGCAGCGAAGCCAGTTTAGCCCTGCAATAGCTTAATCTACTTACTAGCCAACTGGCTAGTACTGAACCTAGGGACATTACAACGAATATCTAGAATAGATTCATAGCACTGATGGGAAGTTGATGTCCGATATTGCAAAGAGCAGTTCAGGATCAATGCCAATGTTAATTCATGTGTGTGTAAAGAAGAACCATTTGAAAATGACATCGTTTGCCGAAGTATCCACGATGACGTCTGGAAATGCTTTTTTAGTCACATGTATTGGCTTTAACATACCGTTTTAAAGCGGCACCTCTTGACTTCTCCAAACCCGTCTCCCAGCAGCATCATCAACAACATCCACCTCTTGTTGGTCTGTCCTGTGTTACATTGAGTCCCTAACAGACTCTTATCCTCACCACACCTCCTCCCCCTTAATCCCTCTCTTCAGAATGGGCAGTGTTTTGGCTGCCAGCTCCCCTAACCCACCGCCACCGCCAGCTTCGGCTGGGGCGGTCCCAGGTGGCCCTGGGATGGCTGTGCCTCCTGGGTTCAGTATGCCCCCAGTGTCGCCTCTCCTGGCTACTGGCAGCTCAGCCTCCGGCCAGCAGGGGGAGTCGGAGCCTCCCCTTCCCAACCCTGGGGCGTTTGAGGAGTGTCACCGCAAGTGCAAAGGTAACCAAAGATGTTTCTGCCATGGCACCGGGGAATATTGGATGGTATTGCCGTGTGTGGGGGGGAACATTTTGGACTGTATAGCTGTGTCTCAGTTACGTTTAGCAGACGCACTTATCCAGAGCGACTTACAGTAAATATAGGGACGTTCCCCCCCCCGAGGCAAGTAGGGTGAAGTCCCTTGCCCGAAGACACAACGTAATTTTTTCACAGCTGGGAATCGCCGGCAACCTACAGGTTTCTAGCCGGATTCCCTAACCGCTAAGCCACCTGACTCCCTGTTGTCTGCCATTTTGTTTTTCAGAGGTTTTTCCCCATGCAGATGGAGGGGGTACGGCTTATTGTTAACAAGGGCCTTAGCAATCACTTCCAGGTCAGTAAAGGTCAACACTTCACTGTCAACAGAATCCATTTAATATGTTCTTATTTTCATGCTGTGGATTGAACCAATGCTGAAATGAATGAGATGATTGACTGATGCGTGTGTGTGTGTGTGTGTCCCTCGAAAATTAGGTGAATCACACATTAATGCTCAGCACTCTGGGAGAGTCCACCTATCGCTTCGGGGCCACCTACGTGGGCACTAAACAGATGGGACCCAGCTGAGGTATTCTGCTGACCTCTGACTTTTAGTTCTTTACACATTGGGTCTGGAATTGTTATCGTCTAAAAGTCTGATTTTTGTCTGCAGTCTTTCCCAGTCATGGTAGGAGACATGGACAACAGCGGGAGCCTCAACGCCCAGGTCATTCATCAGGTGTCTGAGAAACTCCGCTCCAAACTCGCCTTTCAGGTAACGCTGATTTATCTTTTTGTTATTTTCGTTCAGTCTGCCACCCACACCAAGGCTTTCCATGGTTAAAACAACAACAAAAAAATCCTCAAAGTTGGCACTGCGTGAAGTCATTTTGTTTAGCTGTCACCTTGAACTTTGCTCCTCTTTGTGTTTGCCTTCCAGACTCAGCAGCAGAAGTTCATGAACTGGCAGGGGGATTTCGAGTTCCGAGGAGATGACTTCACTGCTGCCGTTACCATGGGCAACCCAGACGTCCTTGTAGGCTCTGGTTGGTCATCTCTATCCCATAACTCTATTCAAGGCTGTCTGGTTTTTATATCCATCGAGTAATTTGGTCGTTTCACCTCAGTTCAAAGCAATCTTGCCTCAATTCAAAGCCATATTGAATATTGTGTCTCTCCCACTTTCTCCTAATAGGTATTATAGTATCACACTACCTCCAGTCCATAACCCCGTCCCTGGCCCTTGGAGGAGAGCTAGTTTACCACAGAAGACCGGGAGAGGAGGGGGCAGTCATGTCTCTCGCTGGCAGATACACAGGTAGCTCTGTCCTCTGACAGGACCAGGAATGATTCATATCACATGAACACAATAAATCCTCTTTTTCCCTCCTCTCCTCTAAAAGCTAGAGTTGAGTTCCTGGTCTATGGTGTCAATTCTGTATTTCTTCCTCTAGGCAGTAACTTCATTGCTACGCTGACATTAGGAGGAGCAGGGGCACATGCTTCTTATTACCACAGAGCCAATGACCAGGTATCACCTGAGATTCTCTTCATTCTCTTCTTCTTGTTTGCCCTGGAAGCAACTGCTTTGTCTTAGTTTGGCAAATGTGTAACTCTCTTCATGCTTGTGTGTCCTGTGTCCCACAGTTGCAGGTAGGCGTTGAGTTCGAGGCTAGCACTCGTATGCAGGAAACCAGCGCTTCATTCGGTTACCAGCTCGACGTGCCTAAAGCCAATCTACTCTTCAAAGGTACGGCTGGATGAACGCTTCTCAAAACACTCATTCCCCTCATTAGTAGTTTCTCTGTCACTTCCTGTCATCGTGTTTCCAGCTCTGTGATTAACAGCGTCTGATTGGTCTCTCCCTCCAGGTTCTGTAGATAGTAACTGGGTTGTTGGGGCAACGCTAGAGAAGAAGCTGATCCCACTGCCCCTGTCCTTAGTCCTTGGAGCTTTCCTCAATCATCGCAAGAACAAGTTCCAGTGCGGTTTCGGTGTTACCATTGGCTAAACGCTCTGTGACGGGAGGGGGGGGGGATCACGCCCCCCCTGTTGGACTTCACAGAAAAGACAGACAAACGTACCAACGGCAGGCATGTTGAAGGCCAGGACTCGCTCCTCAGTCTCCAGTTTCCTCGATTTGTCTCCCAAATCTGACTTTGCAAGCTAATTGTTTTTTGTTGTTGTTTTTTTGGGGGGGTCACATTGTAATAATGTGTCAAGACTAAATGTGTAATTTGAAATGGTATGCCTGGAGTTACATAATAATCAATGGAACAATTTAAAATAAAATTGAGAGCGCATTCATCCGTCTGCCAGTTATAGGACAACGAGGTGAGACTGTGACCACGAACATCAGCGACCAACTTGGCGGACAGCTGAACAGGAGGACGTATAAAACAAATGGTTTCTGGAAAGTCAAATGACAGTGATTGTTTAATTTGGTCAGTGCCTGTCCGGTTTAATCTGTCTTTGTTTTATTGTGTTGTTATGTTTTATTCCACACGGTTTTGTACTGTACGGTTTGTCTTGGCATGAAGTGAATGACAAAGTTTGTGCAGTTTCTTCGGTTGGTTCAGTTATGTGATGAGAACCAGGGAAAATGTCATGGTTTTCAAGCTGTTTGTCTTTTATTTGTCATCTTCTAATGGTGAATATATATGAAACGATATATATTACCTGTATATATCTATTGGAAAAATAATAAATGCCATTTCTTATAAAAATCATTGTCATCTTTAATGCCCAGGGTTGAATATATGAAATTGACAAACAATCTTTATGCACATAAATACTGGATAGGTTCAGATGAGTTAATCGAAGGAGTTGAGGTTTGGGTAAATTACAGCAGTTTCATTTGATCTATCTTGTGTGTGGAGAAGAAGTCCGTGTTCTTAAACACGTCGAGGTACATTAGTAATAATAATGTATTGCATACATTAGATGTGTAATATTGCACTTTTAAACTCTTAAAATGACATCCTCTGTCCAACAGCAGCATTTTAGAGTATGACGAAAAACTTGAAATGATAACTCAAGTGTCCAGTTCCAGCAACTGTGTTTACTGGCTGCCCTTGGTGAAGGACTCCCAGAGCGTGGCCAGCTGGACCTTCAGGTCTTGGGCGTTGACCTCCAGCTTCTCCAACTGCACTCCGTAGGGGGCCAGACTCTGCTGCATCTCCTCGGTTTTCTGGGCCAGCTGGGTGTGGAAGCTCTGGGTCAGAGGAGCGATGCTCTGCTGGAAGGCCTCCAGGTTCTGCTCCATCTTCTGCTTCAGCTCGTCTGTCTGGGGACCCAGCAGAGACTGCAGCTCCATCACGCTCTTCTCCAGGCTCCCCTTCAGCTCGTCGCTCTTCTGCATCAGGGTGGTCTTCAGGGACTTAGAGTCCACTCCCTCTGCGTAGGTGGCCACCTCCTTTCCTCAGCTCCTCCACCTGCTTCTGGATGTCTGTGCTCAGCTCCACGGCGTAGGGCTGCAGCTGGGCCCTCATGGTGCTCATGTCCTGCTCCAGGCGGCCCTTCAGCAGCTCAGCCTCCTGGGTGAGTTTAGCCAGCAGATCCTGAGCCAGGGGGGGTCACCTGACCCTGCAGGGCCACACTGTACTGGTTGACAGCAGCAGCACTCTCAGAGATCCTGGAACTGTGGAGAGAGAGAGAGATACGAGGAGAGAGAGAGAAGAAGGAAAGAGACAATCCAGTGTTAAAGACATGCCTCTGTAGCTGTGGTTATGATGCTGTGGAGGTTGATCTACAGCTGATTCAAATGAATAGTCGCTAACAGGCTTCTACAGACCTAGATATCGACCCATTCATTTGAATCAGGTGTGTTGGAGCAGGGAAACATCTAAAACATGCAGGACAGGTGGTCCCTGAGGACAGGTTTGAGAACCACTGGTCTACAGTGAGACTTACTTGAAGTCCTGGCCCAGCTCAGACTGCTGGATCTTCTGCAGGGTGTCTTCAGCAGTGTGGGTCGCCTTGGCAACATAGTCCCAGAATGCATCTTTCACCAAGTCCAGATTGGCTGGGTCCTGCCACATAACGTTGGCATTGCAGCCTGGAGGAAAAACAGGTAGAGACAGTTATTGTAAAGTGTCAAGTGTGGTCAACTTTACATTAACATCATGTCAGGAATACATTTCTAAATGATTGAGGAACTCACCAGTGAAAACAGCCAGGGCTAAAACCACGAGAACCTTCATGATAGATCTTGACTGGTGAGAGAAAAAAAACATATTTGATAAATTTACATAAATTGAAATTATATGATTTCAATGAGTTCTGGACTAATTCTATACAATGTAAGCTTGTGTCTTACCTTTGAGAGATAGTGTGTCTTGTCTGCTGGTCTGTCAGTGCACGAGTGTGTGCTTTCCAGGTGTAAAACCTGTCTTTTTATAAGTGCTGTAGTGCCACCTTGAAGGACAAAGTCTATCTCTCAGTGCCATGCTGGTGTATGTTGCTGTCACACCCCCCGTGACATCACTCCCCCCGTGACATCACACTCACAACCCCTAACCACAACCTATAGGGGACAGAAAGACACAATCAGATTTTCAACATTGATCCAATAAATACATCTTCACTGCGACACTTGAGGTACTTGAACGTCATGTATCTGTGCAAGTGATCCAGCTTTGGGCCTGTGAGGGTGGGCAAACAATCATATCAGAAATTACACATTCCTGGTTGATTAAATGGTACTTGACAAGACAAAGTTCCCTTTAGGCGACTTTACAGCTCACTTGCTGTCAAGAGAAACCTCATTATTTTCCTTGAACTGTACACAGACAAATGATACTATCTGTTACACATGTGTACGTTTCCACCCCACACACATGACTACAGATAGGATGATAACGTTATCCACCTCTCAAGCTGTATCAGTCAGTTAAGGTAACATGCTTTAAGTCACTGTAGTAAAACACTTTACTGAATGTGTTGAACTTTGGCTTTACGCTTCAACCCAACCCAGTGTAGAGAATCTTGGAGAGAAGTTGTTTTCTTCACATATATAGTTACGCAAGTGACCAGATATGACCTCCAGCAGACCTCCAGTTTTCTGTCTTTCAGTGTATGGGGCACAAAAACAAACAAAAAACAACATCTGAATTATGAAACTAAACTATTGACTTATTGAGTTTCTATTATTCATGAGTGTGGGATGTTGTCGTTGCATGAGGTTTGAATTGGATACAGTCTTGATCAGTGGTTCTCAAACTGGTCCTCAGGGACCACTTGTCCTGCATGCTTTAGATGTTTCCCTGCTCCAACACACCTGATTCAAATGAATGGCTTCTACAGACCTAGATAACGACCCATTCATTTGAATCAGGTTTGTTGGAGCAGGGAAACATCTGAAACATGCAGGACAGGTGGTCCCTGAGGACAGGTTTGAGAACCACTGGTCTTGATGAAAGCTGATGGTGTTGGGTTAGGCCTGGTGGTTTACAGGGAGAGCACGTACCATGTAGGTTAAGACAATGCCGCAAGGAACCCGGGTTCAATTTCATCCCGGGTCATTTCAAAGCACGTCGGCCCCTCTCTCTAAAAACCTTTCCTTTCTCTCTCACTGTCACTATCCTAATAAATAAAGCAGACAATGCCCCAAAAGTAACTCCAAGGAAAAACTAAACATGACAGCATAGACAGGCTGGTAGTGATGGGACAGGGAGACGATGCATTTGCATTCCACAACAGATCACATCAGAGGTGATGCAATACCTCTTCAGGGCTTTGGTCTGTGACCTTTAACCTCCTGTGGCAGTTCCTACAATGAGTGTCCCTTTTACCTTTGTCTTTGTTGCGATTTGTTGATCTGAGATATAGTGGAATGACATACACACGATTTGACTTGGAGACACAAACACTGTTTGTCTATTCAAGGTAAAACACATCTGCACAACTGCAGGCAATGAAGCTGAGCATTATTCAGAGACCTCCTGAACTTTGACAATGACTGAAATTGTTTGTGTCACAGAGTCCTGGTGCTTTGACTAATAGGATGTGATGTGGAGGCAGGGGGGACAGGGGTGACGGGGGGACATACAGCAAGGCACTAACTCCTGGACTTTGTACCCATCTGCTTCTCCCAGCTTCCTATAAATATCCAGCAACAACCTTTACACACCACACACACTCAGCACCTGGCGTAGACAAGACAAAGGATCACTCAACAAGGTAAGACATTGTGCTACATTCTACAGAACAAGTATGGATTGTTTATGTTTAAATATTAGAGAGATGAGTGGTTGTGATTTCCCCCCCAACAGTCAACTGCCATCATGAAGGTTCTCGTGGTTTTAGCCCTGGCTGTTTTCACTGGTGAGTTCCTCAATCATTTAGAAATGTATTCCTGACATGATGTTAATGTAAAGTTGACCACACTTTACACTTTACAATAACTGTCTCTACCTGTCTTTCCTCCAGGCTGCAATGCCAACGTTCTGTGGCAGGACCCAGCCAAGCTGGACTTGGTGAAAGATGCATTCTGGGACTATGTTGCCAAGGTGACCCACACTGCTGAAGACACCCTGCAGAAGATCCAGCAGTCTGAGCTGGGCCAGGACTTCAAGTAAGTCTCACTGTAGACCAGTGGTTCTCAAAACCTGTCCTCAGGGACCACCTGTCCTGCATGTTTTAGATGTTTCCCTGCTCCAACACACCTGATTCAAATGAATGGGTCATTATCTAGGTCTGTAGAAGCCTGTTAACGACCATTCATTTGAATCAGCTGTAGATCAACCTCCACAGCACTATAACCACAGCTACAGAGGCATGTCTTTAACACTGGATTATCTCTTTCCTCTCTTTCTGTCTCTCTCTCTCCCTCTGCTATCTCTCTCTCTCTCTCTCCACAGTTCCAGGATCTCTGAGAGTACTGCTGCTGTCAACCAGTACAGTGTGGCCCTGCAGGGTCAGATGACCCCCCTGGCTCAGGATCTGCTGGCTAAACTCACCCAGGAGGCTGAGCTGCTGAAGGGCCGCCTGGAGCAGGACGTGAGCACCATGAGGGCCCAGCTGCAGCCCTACGCCGTGGAGCTGAGCACAGACATCCAGAAGCAGGTGGAGGAGCTGAGGAAGGAGGTGGCCACCTACGCAGAGGGAGTGGACTCTGAAGCCCTGAAGACCAGCCTGATGCAGAAGAGCGACGAGCTGAAGGGGAGCCTGGAGAAGAGCGTGACGGAGCTGCAGTCTCTGCTGGGTCCCCAGACAGACGAGCTGAAGCAGAAGATGGAGCAGAACCTGGAGGCCTTCCAGCAGAGCATCGCTCCTCTGACCCAGAGCTTCCACACCCAGCTGGCCCAGAAGACCCAGGAGATCCAGCAGAGTCTGGCCTCCTACGGAGTGCAGTTGGAGAAGCTGGAGGTCAATGCCCAAGACCTGAAGGTCCAGCTGGCCACGCTCTGGGAGTCCTTCACCAAGGGCAGCCAGTAAACACAGTTGCTGGAACTGGACACTTGAGTTATCATTTCAAGTTTTTCATCACACTCTAAAATGCTGCTGTTGGACTGAGGGTGTTATTTTAGGGATGAAAAGTGCAATATTACATGAAAAGTGTACCTGGACAAGTTGTTAAGGTTCCTGGTTAAGAACGAAAACAAATCTCAAAGAAAATATGCAAAATGTTTTGAAAAGTATTATTTATTTCTTTGTGTTCTTTGTTCTTGTCTCCACGTATTCATGCATGAATAAAAAAGTTACATAGATTCAAATTGGAGTTTATAATTGTCATCATTTATGAACAATAATAAGCTAGATAAGTTATATTGAAATATGAATATAAGTTACATAGAAATGTCAACAGAACTTATACAGAACATATGAATATATGTCATACACCGATACATTCATAGCTGACAGTTGACTTATAGAACTCTAATCTAATCTTCCTTCGTTTAAGTATTTCAAGTGACTGATTTCATCAAGTGTGTTTTCTACAGGTCATCATGAAAACCAGAGTCTCACTGGAGACTATTGATTAGATTTCTGAGTGGCTCCAGGAGCTATCAACCACACTTCCATGGAGACACATTGCCATGGAGACACATTGCCATGGAGACACATCCCCCAATCAGTCACTGGGTCATTTCTTTTACGTGTCCGGTGCCACGACTGTGGGTCTAAAGATGATTTTCAGCCTTGATGACTCATAACCAAGTTACGTTTACTCCCCATCCAGCTGACCAGAGATGGCAAAAGTACACACACTTAAGGTAAAGTATGCTGTTTAGAAAGACACATTGTCACATAGCAGGGACCTTGCATGTGAACGTAAACGACCATTGATTATAATTATTTGTCATCATGTATTAATTTAGCAGCTGCTTTTAACCAAAGCAAAACACAGTACATATAGATTTGAGCCTGTGACATCTTGATCTGTTATCTCGTGCCAATCTCGACCCAATACATTAGTTTACATGATTCTCCCACTACAATGTCTCCCAGGAGACAGCAGATAAACTCACCACTAGAACCTATGCCACTACTTATTATGGCACAGACTAAATAAAGGGGGAGGTGTTGGAGACCTTGTATGTAAATGTTAATTAGAACTACCATGGGTGTTAACATTTCATAACTATGAAGATGATTCTTTTAATAATGATTAATTTAGCAGCTGCTTTCAACCAAAGTAAAACACAGTGGAGGATGATTTAAAGTAGTGACATCTTAATCTTTCATCTCATGCTCGAACCACTGAGCTAAAACTAACTGTGAGTTGTTGCTGTTCACCATCACTCCCTCGTTTGTGAAACACACCTGGCAATCGTTTGTGTTGATTGGCAATCGGATCACATGACCAATACCACCTATCCAGACCAATGAGATCTAACGCAACACTAACCAGGTTAGAAACAGTTATAGTGGGGCAGCATAGCAAACCTATTGTGCATTTTGTGATACAAGCACCAAATTTGGCACAAATGAACATTAACATATTGCAAACATTTTCAGATATTGGGCCAGTTGGAATGTCAGAATTGTACCTAAGACATTTACAGACCTAAGACTTTTCCACCCATTTAACATGCTTTCATAAAATCATTATTTTCAAAGTATCGTGTTCAATCTAATATTTGCCTAGATAATTTCCAAACAAAATTATATAACAGACTGTGATTGTGCATGTCAAAATGTGTAATTTGATTCTTATTAATAACATTATTATTATTATTATGTGTGCATTAGAATTATTGTGCATTGGATTGGTACCAGTATATTGTGAAATTGTTACCATTGGATTCCTTGCCCCCAAAAACACAGCCAATATGGCGGACATAAAGAGAGAATTCCAAGTGGCCCAATATCTGAAAATGTTCATATACATGTGTGCCAAATTTGGTGCTTGTATCACAAAATGCACAATTCTTTCGAAATATTTGGGCTAAACCGCCCCACTATATGGGCATATTTTTAATAGTCAATTTTCTTTTGTTGCCTAAATAGTTTGGGCTCAAAATATTTTGCCAATTTTAAAAAAAATTTTTTAAAGAGTTGAATTCAAAACCAACACATTCGGTGATGTTTAGATTTCAATATGAAGTATTCAATGCCTTTTCAAATTCAAAACATGATGTCACTGATTTGCTTCCATAACAGTGGGAGTTCCCATGACTTGCCAACTCTGGTGCTGACTGTTCAAAGTAACATGCCCTTTGTTCCAAAGACGATTGACTGCAACACAACAGTCGAGATGGCCATCAGACCGCAGTGGCATCTTGCATAATGCTACGTGTCTTCGCTGTTTGGACTCTAGCCCCCAAGCTACATCTTCCCATCCAGATAGCAAACAGGAAAATACTGTTGACAGATGCCCACCTTCTCAAATTATTCCTCATCTCATTCAGACAAAGAGGGGCCAGGTGTTTTCATTCAGCTAATTGTGTTGATGATTTTTCTATGTTTATCTTGGGATTCTATTTGACTTTCTATTCTACGTGACTGAGGAGGTGACTGAGTGGTTAGAGCATTTGATTCAATGGTGGCAGGTTCAAATCCCTCTGTGCTGTATGTCGCTTTGGATGAAAGCATTAGCTGAATAGATGCATTATTTAACCCTTGTGCTGCCTTCGGGTCACAAGGACCTGAAGGTTCACAACGACCCATCGTTGTGCTGCTTTACCCAATACAAAAACAAATAAAAAGCATTTTATTTTAACTTTCGCGCTGTGGGGTTGTGTTAAAAGAAAATGCTTCACTTTCTTTTTGTATGAGGTAAAGTTCTCGCAACACGTGTGGGGTCACAATGACTGATGGGTCACAATGACCCAAAGATAACACAAGGGTTAAACAGCCATGACAGGATCATTTGGAAATATCCATAAATCATATATGTATACAGTTATATTACTGTAACACACTTTTAGTCTCAGTAAGCAGAAACAAGTCCATTGTTCCTTAGCACACTTAGACCAGAAATGGGCCACAATAGTTGACACCATAAATGCAGAAGGTCAGATGGACTGTGCCCTGGTTAGTGTCTACGTATCTACGTATCTACGTTTATGGGTGCTGATAATAGGGCATGTCAGCTACAAGCCCATGCAGATGACACTGATACATTCCGACCGTTGGCCTTTTGGTCTTTAAGATTTACAACAAATGTAAAATAATAATCTTACAAACACTGCTCTATTCCTGACGTGTTCTACGTGTGATTTGAAGAACGTGAACATACCTTCAGTATGATGATATTTGATGAATCATGTAAGATAGTTGTAAGCTGTTGGACTGGTAGCTACATGTAACTCTCGTTTCATGTAAAAAAAAGAAAAAAAAGAATGTTTCTCTGCATGAGTGAACATTGGGTCTACATGTTGTTTGGTACTCACTAAAGATGAAGAACACATTTGTATTAAATCCAATAACGTAAAATACACTTGATCACATTAAGTCACATGTTGTTTTGTGTCCTTTGATACGTTGATAGTGCAGTAGGGAATAAATGTCGATACAGCAATAAAAATGGCACTAATTAAGCAACTTTGGACTTGGATCGGCAAGTCACCTTAATATTGATACAACCGCGGCTGTATAAAAACTCTGGTCAATCTCTCTTACCTTGTCTACCAAACACCCCTCAGGAAGATCTCTGGTAAGTAAATGCTTCACTTTTAAGTACATTTCATCTTTATTAAACACAAGTTGTGAGTGCTGGATTCACACATTTTGGATGGTGGATACTGGATGGCATGTTAGATATTATGTGAGACAAGTGTACTTGTTTAATTCAAATTTCTCTGTTTGTGGCGACAGCCGCCTTTACCAAACTCACCATGAAGGTTGTGGCCATCCTTTTTGCCTTGGCAGTCATCTCAGGTGACATGGTTCATGAGAATTTTACACCCAAAAACGTTTACTAATTCAATTAACTTTTTCCCCCATTGCTTACAAGTATTAAAAGCCTTTAGTATTTATTTTAAGATACAACAGAAATACCATGCATTTAAATTAATCGAAAATACAAATATTAAAAAAATACAAATACCATCTTTAACTGACATTTTGACTGTTTGTTCCGTGTGCCCCCTGCAGGTTGCCACGGACACGTGCTGCCTCAAGATGAGGGTAAAAGTTCCTGGGAAACATCCGTGGACCAGGTCAAGGATTACATCACCGACCTCAACACCAAAGTTGATGACACAATCAAGAGCATCAGAGACTCTAAGCTCAACAGGGAACTGGAGTAAGTATTTAATAAGGAGACAGAACACAGTACGTAACAGTTTGAATTCACACGTAGAAGGGAGGAAGAACCAGTAGCCTACTTAAATACATAGACTACATAAGGGGAGAGAGATGGAGGAAGCTAGCACATTCTACACTTTGATGCAACATGCCTGTGTGGGCCATTCTAATGACAAACATGACTGATGCCAATTATCCCAAAGTGTAAATAAACATTGTTCCACATTATATATATACATAAGTAGGCCTATAATAAAAAGGAACGACGTATATTTCTTTCTCCAGTACTCTTCTCACAGACGTTGCGGCAGAGCTAAACATCTACAAGACTGACATGGAGACCAAACTGAAGCCCTTTGCCCAGGACACCGCCGAGCGTGTGGGTAGAGACCTGCAGCTGCTGGGAGACAAGCTGAACGCTCACATGATCGAAGCCAGGGACAAGTCAGCCCAGTACACTCAGGAATTTCAGACCATAGTGGAACACAACGCCAATGATGTCATGACCAGAGTCAATGCCTACACCCACAAGCTGAACAAACGCCTGTCCAAGGACACAGAGGAGATGAAACAGTGAGTTTCGGGATAGTTGCGAGAGCACTGGACTTCATTTTGTACTGATTTTAACAGTAAGGTTCCTATTTCAAATGTATTATGGTTTCTTGGACTTTGTGGAATGCACTTATTGCAAGGTTTGTGTACATTTGCCAAAGCTTATGTCTTACTTTCATTCAGTATGTAGCTATAATAATAATAATAATAACTAAACAATACATATTGTGTTCATTATTAGATTTCAAATGCATAGTTTAGAAAAAAAACGACAATCCTCCAACCGATTTGTCTTCAGGAAAGCGAACACCTACTTGGAGGAGGTATACACTCGAGCGGCCCACAGAGTGGAGTCAGTGCAAGACCACATGGAGCCTTACCTGAACCAGGTACGGGAGCGTACAGAGGAGAAGTTCACCGCTCTCAACCAGCTGCTGAAAACTCAGGTCGACGAGGTGAAGGACAAGCTGCAGACTCGCGCCGACATCATCCGCGAGAAGTTCGACGCCACCGCTGAGAACCTGCGCACCACCTTCGATGACAAGATTGAGGAACTCCGCAACTGGTACACACCTTACACCACCATGATCCGAGAGAAGTTGGAGAATCCCACCTTGTAAAACTAAGGACAAGTTCCCTAGGCGCTTTGACCTTGCAACACCTGACATTTAGACTGTAGGCTAATTGCGCTCTTGAATAAGGTCATGTTTATGTGGCTGTAAGGCTACATCAAATGTCTGCAATAAAGAAATCCACCTTTATTCATATTGCATCACTCTATGAATGTAATCTTCACAAGACACTATTAAAGGCCATATGCTTACCAACAATGTGTAGCCTATGATTGTTATTTCTTAAGATTATAGTGATTTTGAGAGGCAAGAAAATATTATCTGGCATGTTCAGATCACAATTTGAAGAGAAGGATAACTTGATGAATGGACAGATGACGAATGAAACTGAGTCAAATACATTTACACTTTCTTTATTTACAACATACTTTTAGAGTCTAGATTACCTCGTACAAAAACTGAAATAAAATTGTTTCCATGGCCAAGACAGATACATATGAAAACTAAGAATTGTTTAACATAACTAATACAGCATATTCTTAAAAATGTTGGCATTCACAGTTTTCAAACATTCTCATTTATTGCTAAACATGTGTTCAAAAGATAAACAGGATGTGTCCAAAGATACAAAAACTTTCAATAGTGTCATCAAGTGATCATTTACACAATTAAAATTGACATTGTTACATAAGCTCTAGAGACAGTGTTGGTCCTGAGAATATGAATCTAAGTAAGAAATAAAATCAGTAATTGATAAAATGTTAAAGTAAATAAAAACTCTATGTTAAAAAGCTACTATCACACAAATGAAGGGGAAAAACCCCTAGACACCTATTTCACATGAGAAAAAAAAAGAAGAAAAAAAAAGAAAATACAGTTTTTCATATTACTCCTCTAGCATGGTGCACATAATGATCGTGAAGGTCTGACACCACTGTGAAAGTAGCCTGGCAAACCACACAGCTGAACTCATCACACTCAGGCTCCCCTGGAGTCTCAGCAGCGGCCGCAACTTCCACGAAATCATCGTCTTCGTACTCATCGTCCGCATCTTCATCAATGGAGACAGCCTGACCGTGAGGTGGGACATTCTGCACCAGGTCTCTACCCAGGGGACCACCAGAGGAGGCGTGTTTCAAAGGCGTCGTTGCTTGGCGACACAGCTTGGCGTTGACGTCATTGAGGAGAACGGTTGTTGATTTTGGTGTGGGCTGAGGCGACTGTGAGGGCGTCACTTCAGTGATGTCATTTGCATGACCGTTGCACACGATGTCTGACGGGTTGTCGATTGGGGAGCTGGGAGTTAAAGGAGTAGTGACGATAACTTGAGGTTCTTCTGCGTCTGAAATGACGACTGGTGGTTCTGAGGACAGGACAGGGACCACATACAGATGGTCCGGGTGAGGATACCGAAACAGGTTATTCCTCTTGGAGACGCGACAAGTCTTTTTTTGTTTGGGGAACACAGGTAAGGCCTTGGGAATCCCGTTGCTAGGAGTTTTGGATGGATGAGAGCTAGCCACCGTCTGAGGTGAACTGCTAACAGGTTTACCGCTTGCATTGAGATGGCAGACCTGATGAGCTTGTAGCAAATCTGTGCTCGTGAATCTGGCCTTGCATTTTCTACAGTGATAGGGATATAGGAAAGGTTCTACCGGCCCTATAGGGAGGGGGTTCCGAAGAAGGCTTTCGTGGTTCTTCAAGTGGTCTTGCAAGGCAGAGGTGGTGCGAAATGACACGTCACAGAGTAGACAGTGATTCGAGTTAGCGCCTTTGTGCAGCCGGCCGTGTCTCTCCAAGCTTTGAAAACTCGTAAAACATTTTTCGCACGTGTCGCATTTAAGGCATTTGCACGGGTTGTGATGTTCACGAAGATGGTTGCTGAGGTCTTCGCTGGCGATGAAGTCTTTGGGACACAAAGGGCAGACAAAAGGGCTGTGGGCTGCATGCTCCTGCATGTGGTCCCTGTATGACCCGAAATAATAAAACTTCAACTTGCACTGAGTACAAGGGAAGCACCTAGCTTTCTGTCGGTGCGTCTTATGATGCAGCCAGAGCTTGTTCCACTGGTTGAAAGACTTTCCACACTGCGCGCATGCAAATCTTCTACGTGAGGCGTTCGCCAGCAAACCAGAGAGCTTTCTGGCTGGCTGTTTCTTCTGGTGCTCTGAACGACAGATTATTTCAGAGGAGGAAGCCAGAGACGATCGTTCTTGATGATCGCCGGGCAAAATCTCAGGAGGGTGTTCGAGCGTCCGACTCTGAGACGATGGAGGCTCCCTGCAGGACTTCAGACAGGGATGCATTACATGCCCTTTCCTCCCCACTCTTTTTACAACAAACCTTACAATGTATAGTCGTCTTAGAGACCTGGTTATACTGTTGTCGACAGACCTCACATAGGCACAAGTAGACTTTGGTGTGCGTTTGCAGATGAAGTACATATTGACACCAGTGACGATGCAGCTGTTTGCAAATCTGACATTTAAAGAACATGGGGGTGTTGATCTGTCCATCTACCCCTTGCTTAACCAGAAAACCCGCCAAAGTCAACTGTACTCCCATCGGCTTTATCAATCGTCTCCGAACGTACTTTGGAGGTTGGGTGTGAGTGCGGGGATGACAAGCCACAGGAGGTGTCGTCATAGCGGGCAGCAGAGGACGGCATCTCTCCCGAGTGCGTTCTGGAGTGGGCTTTCAGATTCCTCAGCTGATTGAAGCCTTCGCCACACACGGAGCAGGCATACGGCTGTGCATGTCGGTGTGTTCGCCCGTGAATGTAGTAACTTGAGGACTTGTCAAACTTCATACCACAGATGCTGCAGATGTAAGGCTTCAAAAGGCCGTTTGATGGCGACGTGTGAGTTTCCAACTTATCATTGAAAGAAGAGTGACGTACGGCGCTGGTTTTCAGAGGGACAGGGGGGAGAGTGTCATTAGCAGACATCTGAGCTTGAATATCTCTTCCTCGTCTCATTAAACTGACCTTTTGGGTCCGTTTTCATGTGAATCTTGAAATGGACAATCAACTCAGCTTTGTTTGGAAACCCTCGGGAACAGCATGGACACCGGATAGGGCCTGGTCGTCTGTGGATGTTGGCGTGCAATTGAAGTTTGGAAAACTGAGCGAATCTCTTGCCACATTTCAAGCACCTGTAGGGCTTCTTGCCTGTGTGAATGCACTCGTGAACGGAGTGTGCCGAGACGTGTCGAAATGTGCAGCCACAGAAACGACATGTTATAGGTTTTCTTAGTTTCACATTTGAATGCAGTAATGTGGAGTCGGCTGTTGACGGTCTATTCGCGGCCTCCTTGTTTTCGTGAACCGTCTCTGAAACTCCGGTCTCGCCCTGGGCTCCACAACTCTGTTGTCTGACCCTTTGAACCGTTCCGTCACATAATACATCCATGTTATTAGAAGTAATAGTTTCCGATTGGCTAGAACTTTGATTTATATTAGGGTGCATCATTGGACTCCCGCAAAGTATTGTCTAGTTGAGCCACACTCTCAATGGTACTGTCTGAAAGTATTGAAATGTCTTTGGTATTTCTTCCTGAAGGTGAGGTATAGTGATTGAGGCCCGCCAACGTGTTTTCTTGCTCAGCTGTTGAGGCTACAGCAAGGGCATCCTTCACCACTTGTGGAGCAAGCACCTTGTCACTCGGCACTTTCACTGATTCAAGAGGTTCTATTTCTTTTGAGAGATTGTTCCTGTTGTTTAGTTGTTTTCTGTTCTTTCGAGGCGGCCTGGACTTTCTCTTCGACAGCTTTCCTCTTTGCTGCGGTTGTCTCTTCACCCCGGCAGGACTCGCCGACTGTGCCAGCTGTCCTTCGTCTGTCGGAGCCGCTGAAGATGGAAGAGGTGGTGTTGCACTGGAGGGTGGAAGGCTTGACTTTTTATGTTTCACTTTAACAGCAACAGGAGCTAGTTTGTCTTCTGTCACGGTACTGTGCACTAGAGATTCTGGGCCTGTACTCTGCATATTTAAGTCCTCCGTTTTCCCCATGGAAGCTTTCATTACCCTTTTCTTCATCTTTGGGCCATTTTCCATCTTATTGAGTATTCCGTCCATTTCTGTACATTTGACGAGGTCTTCATCGTTTGAGACATTACAACCGTTATGTAATTTAGGTTTAGAAGTCCTGACCTCTCTCTTCTTAGATCTCATTACTTTTTGTGGTTGTTTTCTCTTCAAACTATGAGCACTCACAGGGTTCTGCTACCTGTCCTTTTTCTGAAGGTGTGGCTAGTGATTCTGAAACAGGAAGTGACACAGGGGAAGTCGGTAGACTTGGCATTGGGTGTTTTGGCTTCGCAGCAATGGTTGGATTTAACACAGGTAACAGTATGTTTTCATTTGCTGCAGTGGGGGGGGGAGAGCAGTGGATAGATTCAAGGTTTTCGCAATTCGTTTTTTTTTACCCTGCTTTTTTGCTGGCTCTTCTTTTCAGGTTTTTTTTTCAGTCTCCGGATTTGAGGTTACATCTGCATTATTCAACTTATTTCTTGAACCCTTTCGTGTTTGTGGTTCAACTTTGATTGGTAGACTATCCCTAGTCTGCGATGACACTGCCTCAGTTTGAGTTTTATTTGAATGACACTGTTTTTGTTCTTGAGTTTTGAGCCATGAACTGACTGAGAAGAACAAACTGGCATTTCTCCAAGAATAATATCAGCAGTCGACGAGTCCACTCCGTTAGTTTCCGGAACTTTCCTTTTCCTTGATTTCTTTGCCTTTGTTGACGTGACACATTTCACATTACTTTTCTTCTCTGACGGATGAGAATCTGATTGCTGTGGACTCTTGATGTTACACTGCTTCTTAGCTTTCCTGGGGTTTTTCTGCGTCACACTCAACAGGTGACTGCGTCACAGGAGACTCAGGTAATGAACAGCAAACCCCAAACTGTTCTGTTGTAATCAATAAAGGGATATCCATTGCTTTTTTGCCTTTCTTTTTTTTGTACGTTTAAGTGGTTTCTGGTGCAGTGAATAAAGAGGGGTTATCACCGTTTGTGTAGAAATGCCGTTATCGTGATCAGCATAAATATCCTCCTGGGGAACTGATGTAAACATTGGTTCTAAAGCACCAATTCCTTGTTTGCTTTTCTTATTAGCTTTACTGTCTTTTCGTATTAGCTTTACTGTCTCTACTATCTTTCTTCTTTTGGCCTTTGTGGTTTTCTCTACGCCGTTATCTGTAGGCTTAATCTCAGGGAGGGTCTTTGTAGGAATATTGGTGGGATCAGAGTCTTCATATGTGATTTTTTCTTTCTTAATTTGACTGCTTTTCTTGGGAGATCTTTGCTTTCCTTTTATTTTTCCCTTGGAAAGATTTGGGACGTCAATTTGAGGGGCAGCCTCTGCACTACACATCCTTGTTGGGGAGGCTGTCGAAAGGGTACAAGTTGAATCTTCTTCCCTCAGTAAAGGCTCAATATGTCCTGATGGTGGTAAAATGTGTTCCGTATGATCCGTTAATTCAACAGGTTTTGTTGTTCTGGAAGATCGTCTTAAATCAGATTCGTTTTTTTGTGTTTCTTTGATTACTTTCTTGTGTTTATGGGAGGTTACTTCCCGCTGGACTGTTGTCGCTTGTTCTTCCACCCAACCATCTTGTTTGTTGTTGTAATTAGCATCCTCCTTTTGCAGTATTGTCATCAGTTTAGCCATTCTAATCAATGTTTTTTTCTTCAATGGTCGCCCAATTTTACGCTTTAATTGCAGCATATCTCCAATTCTCTTTAGTCCTGGCTCTTGAGTGCTCATAGACATTTGAGTTGGGATACTTACAGCTGCTGTGCAAGGAGATATATCATTGTCCTTTTTCTTCATAGTGTCACTTTGTTCTGCCCTGTGCTCAAGTCAACATGAGGGACATTGTCTCCAACTTCACACAGCTCTGGAGGAAAGAAAAAACAAAGAAAAAAAACATGTAATGCTTGACAATTTTTTTGGGAGGGATTAATAATTCGATTAAACGTTGCATCAGCCCACCTTAAATTCTGTGATCTTCTGGCTAGTTTGTTGATTAATTAGTAGCTGCAGCTGTGACGTCATCCAATGAGTGTCCGCCTTATTAAACTGTTGTCCAAACTCTTCATGTTGCCGTAAGCCAACACGAACTCAGGTGGGGAAGTCACTAACCATTAAATAGAAATAAAGAGTTGTGTGCTATTAATTTCGCAATGAATACAGTACTTTTCTATCTTATCTTAACAAACTCTAAACTTTTGGGAGCATCATCTGTGATGTTCTTTTGCCTATGTAAAAATATAGAAATAAAAAGACAAATGTGTAAATGTAGTCCGGGCACAGCAATGTGATATTATTAATTGTCCACAGAAGATCATTTACTAACCTGACTTAACTAAAAAAAACGCTATCGTTGCATGTTACCGGTGATAAAGAATGTGAAACACGTGCACTTTTATCCCAAGATCCCTTCCCCATTCCCCAAACACTTACGTATACGTTCGGTCGTCTTGAAAAAACGCACATTTAGACAAAATAAAGCAGAGCATCTATTTATATCGCTGGTATGAGTTCGGTTTCAGTTATGTTAAAGCCCGGAACGTCCTGACTTCCTTCCAGTGTTGTTTTCGTTCGGTAAAGGAACCGGAAAAAAGTGTTGGGACCACTGCGCGCTTGAAATCAAAGTACCGAGTGTGTTTCCGAATGATTCCATGTGGGTTCCATGTCGCAATGTTTTTTGGGTAGCCCGCAGTCAATTATTATAGCCTAAATAACCTAACTACCCTCGAATGAGCTAACTGCTATTAAATTAACTATAATATATAATATAAGAACACCAATCAATCAAAATGCCGATTTTTATTTTGACACCGTAATCTCAACAATATCGTCTCCTGCTCAGAAAACATAGCAAAAACGTATTCACTATCGTCAAAATTGTGTGTGTTTGCGTCACAGGGGGCTACAAAGCATTAATTACATTGTATGACATCACATTCAGTAATACTAACGAGTTCAAAAGTATGACTAATTATATCATTGAAACATAAATGAGAATCCAATGTAACAAGCCATCTTCACACACGCGACAAAACAGCCAAGGTCTGTGAAACTAAACCACCCACTAAAAGACACGAGACAACGGTAGAACAGTCAAGGGGAAAATATAAAGTTTTTTAAAATAAAAAATACACACAAAAAACCGAGATAAAAGGATATAATGATGTTAAAAATTTGACTTTTGACTGAAGAAAACTCAAAAGATACATTGTACATCTTAGGGAGAGTTCTACACAAAAGACACTATGGCTGCTTCCCAGACATGGATTAAAACTAGTCTTAAAATAAGAGAACATTTTCGTAAAGATCTCCATTGAAAACGTTTTAAGTCTAGGAAAAGGCATAATCCATGTTTGGGAAACTGGGCCTAGATGTATAGAGAAGAGAAACACTAATTTGCTATACATTCAAAGCTTTGAAAAACAAGGCAAACACAACAAGACACATCCTCTGTAACTAAAAATAACTGAAATTCAGGGAAACATTTATGAAAATTTGTTTTTACAAAAATAGCACTTTAAAGTGATTCAATACAGTCTGACACTTGTTCATCTTATTTCATAGATGATTTATACATTCCTGTGCCTTCCAGGCATGGTAAGAACTAAAAGATGCTAATGGAAGATCAATGGTATGGGCATTCAGAAGCATGAGTTTCAGTCATAGACTACATTTTATTAACAAAGTTAAACGTGAACAGTTTGCAAGTTTAAAAAGTGTCTGTGGGAACACAACTTCATATTAGTAAAAAAATAACAAATGAAGACAACCATGAAAAATGTATTATAGACAATCACAAAAAGAAAAAAATATTAACCAGTTAGTCAAGAAAACACAAGGATTTGAGAATGTCATCTTGTTAACCAAAGACAACTCAAAAGTAATGACTACTATGGGTATGTCGTTATAGGCAATTATCAAAAGAAAATACATCACAAGACAGTCAGCAGAACATAAGGAGTTAAGGAGAGATATCCCATTAAGAAATGTGAACAAACATACGTTTTTTCGGGTTTATGTTTTCAAGTTCCTTTTTTGGCTGAAGTCATCTCCCACCACCCCAGATATCCTGACCTTAATCCATAGCTGCAACTGCGATGCCTCATACCATCTCACTTTCTTCAATGGGAGGGAAGCCCTTTTCACCATCCTTCTCCACTGCCTCTTCAGTACTGGCAACCACTGGGGAGATATCTTCCGGCTCTCCTTCCTTCTCTGCTTCCACAGGCTGCTCCTCCTCCTGCTCCTCCTTCTTCACCTCCTCCTTCACCTCCTCCTCCTCCTCCACCTCGTTCGAAACTTCAGCTTTCTTAGCCTGCGCCTTTTTCCTCCCGCTCCTTCCTTTAGTCTTCGGAGATGCCTTGGTTGGAGAGTCGGTTTTCCCGTTGGAGAAGCGACTGTGTTTGGTTGAAGATGCAACGTTATTGTCTGCCTCCTCCGTCTCAGTTTTCTTGAGCTTGCCAGAACTTGGCGGGCGGCCTCGCTTGCGTGGCTCCGACCTAGCGTCGTTTGAGGCAACAGCGGCAGTTTTTTTTGTGTCTTTGAATGAACCCAAAGGCCGACCGCGTTTCCGTGGAGACCCGTTACTGGAGTCTAGAGTGTCGACGAGGAAGCTGCGTAAGTGAGCAAATTTCTTTGACTCCGTCTTTTTGGGGCGTCCCCTCGGTCTGGGCTGAGCTGTGGGCGGGGGATCGGCTCTGGGGTACTTGCGCGGGCGTCCGAGTGGCTTCCACACCCTCGGCCCTTTCTCCTCCTGCCTGGGCAGCGTGGGGTTCTTCCTGGGCCTCCCTCTCCTCGGTGGGCTGGGGTTCTCCATGGCCTGGCTTCGGCTTTTGAGCGTCCGCAGCCTGCTGGAAGAGTTGGCAACCACATTGCGCGGCCTGCCCCGTTTGCTTGGCACCGTGCCGTGAACCTTCAGCCCCGGGGGCTTCTTAGACCCGGGTCCTTTAGGTCTCCCCCGTCCTATTTTAGGGGGTGGAGTTTCATCTGCGCTCATTTCCTCCTCACTATCGTCAGTGACATCTTCTTCCACCTTTTGCTTCTTGGAAAAGGACTTCTTGGGTCTACCCCGTCCTCTTTTAGGAGGTGGAGATTCATCGGCGCTCCTTTCCTCCTCACTGTCGGTGACATCTTGTTTTACCTTTCGCTTCTTGGGTCTACCTCTTCCTTTTTTAGGAGGTGGAGATTCATCAGGACTCATTTCTTCCTCACTGTCGGTGACATCTTGTTCAACCTTTTGCTTCTTGGGTCTACCTCTTCCTTTTTTAGGAGGTGGAGATTCATCAGCGCTCATTTCTTCCTCACTGTCAGTGACATCTTGTTCAACCTTTTGCTTCTTGGGTCTACCCCGTCCCCTTTTAGGAGGTGGAGATTCATCAGGACTCATTTCCTCCTCACTGTCTGTGACATCTTGTTCAACCTTTTGCTTCTTGGGTCTACCCCGTCCCCTTTTAGGAGGTGGAGATTCATCAGGACTCATTTCCTCCTCACCGTCAGTGACATCTTGTTCAACCTTTTGCTTCTTGGGTCTCCCCCGTCCTCTTTTAGGAGGTGAAGATTCATCGGCGCTCCTTTCCTCCTCACTGTCGGTGACATCTTGTTCAACCTTTTGCTTCTTGGGTCTCCCCCGTCCTCTTTTAGGAGGTGAAGATTCATCGGCGCTCCTTTCCTCCTCACTGTCGGTGACATCTTGTTCAACCTTTTGCTTCTTGGGTCTCCCCCGTCCCCTTGTTGGGGGTTTGTTGTTAACCTGGTCTGTCCCGGACTCTTCTCCACTGACTTGAGATTTCTTGCCACCTGACCCTTTGGGCCTCCCCCTTCCTCTTTTGGGCATGCTACGAGTTTCATTCGACACGTCTCCCCCCGACTCCTCACAACTGCCAGCCGCCTCTTCCTGTACTTTAGATTTCTTGGCGCCTTTTGCTGCACCCCTCCCCCTTTTAGGTGTGTCAGCCGCTTTGTTCGACCTGTCCGCTCCCGATTCCTCTTCACTGGCCTCTGCTGCCTCTTCTGCCTCCGCTGCCTCTTCACTTCCCTCCGCTGCCTCTTCCGCCTCCACCTGCTGCTGTTTTTTGGAGCCTTTCGGCCTGCCTCTCCGCTTCTTGGACTGCGTGGGGGCGTTGTCAGGCGCGTCTGCCTCCGTCTCCTCCTCGTTGCCGGGCGTCACCTCTTGGACAGGCGTCTCCTCCTCGTTGCCGGGTGTCACCTCTTGGACAAGCGTCTCCTCCTCGTTGCCGGGCGTCACCTCTTGGACAGGTGTCTCCTCCTCGTTGCCGGGCGTCACCTCTTGGACAGGTGTCTCCTCCTCGTTGCCGGGCGTCACCTCTTGGACAGGCGTCTCCTCCTCGTTGCCGGGCGTCACCTCTTGGACAGGTGTCTCCTCCTCGTTGCCGGGCGTCACCTCTTGGACAGGCGTCTCCTCCTCGTTGCCGGGCGTCACCTCTTGGACAGGTTCCTTCAAGGACCCCGATCCTTTCGGCCGACCCCTGCCTCGCTTGGGCATCTTGTCTCCGTCTTTCAACGCGCCCGGATCCGACTCTGCGGGCGCGCTGGCTTTCTTTGGCCGACCTCTTTTCCTAAGAGGTGGGTCGGGGCTCTCGTTTGACACTTCTGCTCCAGAGTCCACTTCATTGGCTGGTACTGACACAGCTTCTTCTAGTTGTGTCTCTGGAACTATTTCATCCTCTTCGTTCTTCGATTGGTCCTTGACGTCAGTCTGTACTTCTTCGGCAAGCAGTTTCTTCTCACTGTTGAAGGCATCACCGTGACCTTCTTCTAGTTTAAGAACCTCCTCCATATCCCAGCTTTCAGTTCACGAGATGCTGAAATGAAACAAATTTAAAGGAAATTCATGTTTAAAAGTGTAACATGACAATAATTGCAAGTAATTCACTGTCAGGTAATTACATAGATGGTGTTACAATACCTTATGGTTTAGCAAAATGAGCTAATTTACACCAATGTTCCAGGATTTGTAAGAGATCATTCTTTTGTGAAGTTCTAATCTGCAATGGAGAACGTAGCAAATCGGACAATTTGTTGCAATTAGATTAACGTTTATACATATAAATATATACATACACAAATTTATAATAAGCAGACACGCGTTTCATACATGGTGTGGTTAGTTGGCTAGCTAATTGCAACAATAGAAACCGACGCGAAATGTTCCTTTTTAAAAACACAACCCCTAACGTCGGTCACTTAGCAGTTCACAATGATTTATTTGTAATTGTATTTTAAGGTCAAACAACATTACGTGGCTAATCTGTTTGGTGTTGTCCAACTGCTATCTTGTGCGCGTCCCAGACGGAAAGGGTTTAATATCGTGATTGTGTGTTAAGACACCAGTGGAACACAGCACAATTAAATCGGTTATAATAAATGTGCACGCAGATCTTCGATACCGTTGTACTTTGTGTGAATTATTCGTAATTTTTCTTCCGTTTACAAAAACCACCCTTCGAGGAAGAAACTTAACATACGGGGTCCGATTTAGGGGTTGACCAACTTGGGGTAGCACGCTACGTTACCTGAGAGAACAGAGATACTGTAGCTAGCCTACAACAGAGATACTGTAGCTAGGCTAGTTTGTTCCTAATAAGTGGCTGAATCGCCAACGATGACAATTGTTTAAAGTTCCAATGGTTTTCAACCATGGTCCTCAGGGACCCCCTTGTCCTGCATGTTTGAGATGTTTCCCTGTTCCAACACACCTGATTCAAATGAATGGTCGTTACCAGGCTTCTGCAAAGCTAGATAACGACCCATTCATTTGAATTCGGTGTGTTGGAGGGGAGGAAACATCTAAAACATGCAGGGCAGGGGGGTCCTTGAGGACCAGGGTTGAGAACCACTATCCGTGAGAACATACATTTCACAAACTGCTAACCCAATTCTACTAAACGCACACTGGTTCATGTTTAATATGAAACAATAATTAAGCCGGCCTAGCATTATGGCCTTGAACTAGTAGTAGCTACTCTTGTAAGCTGTTGCTTGTTGGTCTAGCTACTGTAGTAGCCTACTACTAATGCTAGGCTACTTGCTTGTTGTGCGACACGCACTTCCAGCTATTAGACTGAGCCTGTGTTCTCAAATCCTTCACGTGAATCACAGTTTGTGAGGTAAATTATTGCATAAAAACACATTGCCTCACCTTACAATTTTTTTTATCAACAAGACGTTTGTCTAATGTTAACGTGTCGTCTTTGTAGGTTGGCGGCAAAGATATGTTCTTCTTTCGCTTTCCGGCATACTGAGCGCAGAGAGCGCATTCTGCGACAGGAGGAGTTTGATTGGCTATATTTCCGGAAATCCGTCACTGCGTCTGGAAGAAAAATAACCCATCCTTTCAGTTCCGCCCATTATGTGATGCCAGTTTAAATTTTTTCAGTAATTTTTTTTCATCTGACTTTATTCAACGGTTTGTTGTTATAAAAACATACACATGTTGATACAAAAAAAATAACAAAAAACAACACAAAAAACTGGTAACACACTATACTCAAATACACAAACAGACGCACAAGGCACAACACACACACATACCTTGAGTATTGGAGCTGTAAAACGTATTGACACATATCAATGTAATTAAATGATATATGAAATATGACACGCCGATGAAGGACTCTGGTGGGTAGCAACAGTGCTCCCTGGTGGTTGTTATGGTATTCGATGGTTGCTACCACAAGGATTTTTGTTCATTTTGGCTATTTTGAAACGAATTTGTCATTCAAGATGAGATTCCCACAATTTTACTATACCACTATACTAAACCATCAGAAACCTTTTTTGCATTTATTTTACACTGCACTTTTTTCTGGATTTGTCCACCAAAATGTATCATTTGTGTTCTTCAGTCAAAATCAAATCTATATTTAAAAGTCTCTTTAAATGAGTATTTACTCTTAATTAGGATTTATTCACTTCATTTCCTCACTGCTTACCCCTTATATTTATCATAGCGTAACAGTCAGGAAAGGATGTTTTTCGGAGAAAGGAAAATAATAATAATGTTGGAACACAGGCAATTTTAAGAGTATTAAAAAGGAAATATGCAAATGTAGCATATGTGGTTGAGAGGTTCAGAAGGAGAGTGAAAGAGAGAGAGAGATAAAAGCTGAAGAAGCAATCCCAGACATTGTGCATGAACCCGCTGCCCCCTGCTACCCCCCCCTCCCCCTCCCCCGTATGCTTCGCCATGGTTACTCGGCTCCCGGTGCAGGCAGTTAATGTTTTCTGCGGCAAGGGTGAGTTGGGTACTAATGGCTCCGTCTGTCTTCAGCACAACTGATGTCAGCCTTCCCAGGGTGCACCAACACAGGCAGAGATCCAAAGAATCCAATTAATAGATCGTTTGAAACTAAGTGATTCAAAGGGAAAATATTTCGATTTTTTTCCTCCATTTGTTAAGGATGTTTTCACACAAACAACATAATGTACCTATCGTGTCTTGTGTACTATAAGTAAAGTGGAACCAGTCATACCAAAAAGGCTTCTATTAACAATATAGGATTTATGTAGCCTACATTAATTATGTTTGCCAAAATTATTTTGGTTTGAATAAATATGAATTAAAAGAGGAGTACGATTACTTTTGCAGAAGTTTCTTTATTTGAGGCAAATACATTCTTACAATGTTTTGTCAGCTCGTTGACACATTTTGCAACACTAGGTGATAAAAAGTATTTTAATCACATTCGATTGTTTTGTCTTTAAAACTAAATATCCATGTGAAAAAACACTGCATGCTGACCATATAATTGGCTGTATCAATGTTCTTAACAAAGTCGACCAATAGGGACATCCCTTCAGAGGTCACCTTCCTGTCAAGACTTACAGTGTATCCAAAAAAAGGGAAGGGTTTGCAGATGTCAAGAGCCTGATTTATACGATCTCGGCATCTGTCTGGTTCATCACTAAACGTAACTTCTTCTTTAGGAAATCGGGCTAGTAATCAGAAGGTTGCTGGTTCGATTCCCGGCTGTGCAAAATGACGTTGTGTCCTTGGGCAAACTTACCTCGGGGGGGGAATGTCCCTGTACTTACTGTAAGTCGCTCTGGATAAGAGCGTCTGCTAAATGACAAAAAACATGTCAAACGTAACTTCTCTGGTTAAACAAAGCCCGTTTCCTCCGTCTGTCTGGTTGCGCACGAGTGCCGTCATGTTCCCAAGGACCTCACCTGTGACCTTCTATGTCAACACAGGTTAAGGGTCTCAGGGACAATGTGGCACACAGACCGCTCTTAAAATGGGCTTTTCGTTCTGGGAGCGAGACAGTAGGAAAGTGCAAAAGGGCTTCTTCATCCCCAAAATGGCTGATCACCAGAGGTCCCGTCTCTGCCGCTTTCTGGAAGGAAATGAATGACAGGGATTACTGAGAATCCATGAGAAAACAACAACAAAAAAAGTACACACAAGTACACGTATGGTTTAAGGGGATTTAACAGAGAGCACCGATTTGCTTAAGTTAACGCACACGTCTCAAACAGCCTCTGTGTGCTGTGCTTTTGTGTTAACACGTTGCCCTCTGGTGGCAGACGTACATGATGGCAGCCACAGGCAGCCACACACCCAGACAGTCTATTGAAAGACATGCCCGATTGACATGTTAACTGAGCTTCAAATGAATAATGTAAGGAGACCTCAGGGTAATCATAGCTGGTAAACACATTGTGTGGCTGTATGGATGGGAGTTCCACAACCCAAGCAGTGCAGCAACAAGGCAGACATGTATGCCCAGCCCATGTCTGGTGCATGTAAAGCCAGCTGTAACATACTATATAGTTAATACGTAGACCTCGGCTATAATTTCATGTGATTATACATTCATCTTTTAATCGATAGCAGTCATAAATTATTAAAACATCGACGAGAGATTTACTGACAAATTGCCGTTGTCGTTTGTCAGTTAGTACGCCTATCGAAACAGACGTCTAGCAAAAGCTTCGACACCACAAGCAGCAACTGAGGTCTCTATATGCGGCATGTTAAAGGATGCCGCACGGCCTACACACGAAGCAAACCTTAAAGAGAGACGGGAAAGCGTGCACATCCTCCCCGACAGCATCCACATCCGCAGGTGTACACAGGGCTACTCACAGGACAGTACGACACACCGGTAACACAACTCGACAAAAGGCGCAGTCAGCATGCAGGCTGTGTGAAACTGGACTCCCTCTCTTGCCTCTCTTTGTCCCTCTGGTCGGAGCTATTTTCCCTGCCCCACTTTCAACGGCTCCTTTCTCTCCAAAGCCAGAGTGCACAAGAGGACAGTGGGCAGATAGAGAGGATCTGAGAGAGGAAAATGCACCAGAAATCATTTGTATATATATATATATAAAAAAAAACATTTTAGCAGAGAATTAAAAAAAGGCAAGGATGATCGCGAGGAGGGAGGAGAAGAATGGGAGAAATGGCGGACGGACGGGACAGGTGATTCGACTCCCGTCTACCGCCTGTTTGTTTGCTGGCCGCTTAAATAGTTGTGGACTCACCATTCCGCTTATAGCTGGTGCAGAAGACATGTTCTTGACAGAAACGCACACTCATACACAAAATCTGCACACCCACAGTGCATACAAGTGCACACATGCACACGTACGCGAGCATTGTACGCAAACAAACACTCAGAAAAGCACACAGCCTCCATGAGCTATTGATCCATTTACCCCTTTGAGGAAAAGGACAACGAATCCACCGCAAAAACCTAATAAAGCGTGATAAACCCAACATCTTCTCAGCCATCCTTTTCTCAGAGCTCTGGACGCTAAATGAAAAAGCCGTTTTCCGTTGTTTCCCTTTTCAATTCCGCTCCCTCTCCCTCTCTCTCTCTTCCCCCCCCAGCCCCTCTCTCGCTCTCTTTTTTTGTCTTCCCTTTTCCTCTCTCCCTCTCTCCCAGGCTCTGCCAGTGACTGTCTCCCTCTGCCAAGTCACATCACTAATTCTCCAGGCAGTTCAAGTCCAAGCAGGCAGCCTGGGAAGACAGGTACACACACAATCGCATTGGTTGGATTTTCTACAGCTGTACCAACAGCTCAGCCCCCCCCACCCCCTGCTACAGCCACCGGCAGCTCCATCCGTGACCCCCTCCCTCCCCTTATAAATCTGTGTCACCTACATACTGTACACCGCGCATATGGACGGGCGAACACTCACACCACACACACACACAACTGCCTGCCTTGCTCTTTCTCCTCATCCACTGCTATTTCCCCCCACACACACACACAGACAAACACACACACCACACCCCACACTACACACACACAGACAAACACACACCACACCCCACACACACACACACCCCACACCACACACACACACCACCGACGCTAACCTGAGTGTTATCATTTCCCAGGGCGTGACATTCTGTCTGGTCCATCTTGCAGTCTGCTCTCTCGCGCATGTGTGGTGTCCGCATGTGTGTGTACGCGCGCGGGCGTGTGTGTGTGCTCGTACGCGGTGCTCATGCATCTGTGAGAGACGGAGTGACTGAGTAAATGTGTGAGACAGCAGAGATAGGAGGACTGGGAGAGAGAGGCAGTGGGAGAGAGAGGCAGTGTGAGAGAGAGGCAGTGGGAGAGAGAGGCAGTGAGAGAGAGAGGCAGTGGAGGGGCCAGACTGAGTCAGGGAGCATGGCAGTCTCAGGAACAAAAGCCAACATGTACAGCCTAGCTTGCCTCCCAAACACCTCCACCATCAACCAATCTGCTCTCGGCAGGAATATAGATTGCAAGCTCCTTTTTTCACAACTTTAGATTTGAACAGAACAGTTGGAATCCTAACTGTAAAATGAATCAACGGGCTCTACCGTGACGCAAGCTTTGTAAGACCAATATGTGTCAGCAAATGTTTATATCCTTTTGCACCGTGAATGCAAAAGGCAAGACAACCAAAACCAAAACCTATATTATATGAGATACAAAACACAGAAAATGTTAATAACACATTGTGTGAGTGTGACCCATTTGCAACGGTTGGAAAGAAATGCAAACGTCCAAACGCCAAACGGAAGTTGGCCGGACCTTTCGTATTCGACGACAAAAACGCAAGAAAGACACAAGAGAGTAACGCAAAGAAACCAGGAGGCGTCAGGAGGCGTCAGGAGGCGTCAGCTCCATTGTCCCCGTCGTTCTGTTCCTCTCCTCCGACGGGGACGGACTCGTTCTTTGTGCGCCGTCGCGCGGAGAAAAGAGCAGCGGCGCGCTCAGACTGCTGATACAGCCTCTTTTCTCCCCTCCTCGCTGGAGCGCTGCAACGCAATGCGGATCCTGTCTGAGCCACTCGCCAGACACACTGGGGGACCGGGGCTGTAAGGAGAGGCGGAGGAGGACGAGACGAAGGGAGAATGGAGGAGGCGGGAGTGGGAGGGAGTGAGGGGGAGCTGGTACAAGCCCCATGCTTCAGAACGTGGTTGATGGCAGCCTCCATAACCAGGGTAGTTTGAGCCTGAGCCTGAGCTAGGACCTGGAGCCTGACCAGAGGGAGGCCGTCCATCATCGATACAGCATCACTGGGGACCTACAATCATGTGTAGGTTAATACTGTATGTGTTTGTCTTTGGTTAATGTGTGAAGGGTGGATCTAATGCAGGTATGCGCAGGCTTGGATGGTATGATGATCAAGTACTCACAACCCTCTCAGACTGCACATCGACATCAAGCACAACATCAATCTCGGAACATCACCGATACGCCACTGAAAGCAATCATTTAACATTCCACTTATTTACCGAGGCGATGCTTTAAAGCGGTGTACAAAATAAATTGCGTTTACAGTGGTGAAGTGCAGCAGGGAACTGAGGACTTGAAGTGCTGGAGTTAGTCAATATACTGCTGTCAGCGTTCTCCTCACATGACAAGAGAGTGGAGACTTTTGAGTTCCACATTCAAAGGTTCTCCTCTCTCCTGTCTCCCTTCTGTGTAAAAGCCAAGACTCATTTCAATATTGGATTACGGTCCTTTCAAGACTGGCATGAACCTAATTCATTAATGGTGCATTACAGCATTTCTTTATTCCGTTTTGTAGGATAGAATTAGAATCTACTTGGTCATTACTTTTCTACAGTGATCACGAATTCCAGTTATTCAACCACACTCTGAATGTATATTTTCGTATAACAATTTTGCCATTATTACTATTAACGAATGGACAAAACATTAGTTCTCCCACAATACAATCCACTACAATGTCTGTTTTGACATGGTAAACCTTTTCAAAGGCCACAGAGATCAAACAGTAGCCCGAGGTAACAGCCCTGTGATACCTCCAGATGTCCTGTGCTGACAGGATATAGACCCTGGTCTTCATACTCACCACAGAGCTGGGATCCACAGGGACGGATGTTGACGTGACAACCGCGTGGGGTCCACAGGGAAGGATGTTTACGTGACACCGCAGGGAAAGCTAGAAGGTTGTACAGTTATCTCCAGGCTGTTTATTATGCGAAACCATACAACCAACTACCTCACGCCGCGGTGCACTGCCAGGGAGAGGTCATCGCTGGGGTGTCTTCCTGGTCGCTGCCTGTCTCTCTCTCCCCTCTCTCTTCCACTCTCTCTCTCGCTCTGTCTCCCCCCCCTCTCTTTCTCTCTCCCCCCCCCCTCTCTCTGTCTCCCCCCCCCTCTCCTCTCCCCCCCCCCTCTCTCTCTCTGTCTCTCTCTCTCTCTCTCTGTCTCTCTCCCCCCCCCCTCTCTCTCTCTCTCTCTCTCTCCCCCCCCCTCTCTCTCTCCTCTCTCTCTCCCCCCCCTCTCTCTCTCTCTCTCTCTGTCTCTCTCCCCCCCCCCTTCTCTCTCTCTCTGTCTCTCTCCCCCCCCCTCTCTCTCTCTCTCTCCCCCCCTCTCTCCCCCCCCCCTCTCTCTCTCTCCCTCCCTCGCTCGTCTCTTTTCTCCTCAGCCCTCCCCAGATTTCTCATGTTGCTCCAGCTATTCCGAGGCTCATTGAAGCGTTTCTGATGGGCATTTAACCTCTGATGTGCGTGGCGTTTCCATGTGCTTGTGATGTTTCCATTTTCAGTGTTAGTACCGTGTGATTTCTGTCAGCTGGAAACACACTCCGACAGTCACTCGAGAGTCTTCCCACCCCGGCACGCCTGGGGAGTTGTCGCCCTCCAGTGGCAGGACACTGAACTCCCTCCTCCCTTTACAGCGAGACCTTCACAGTCTCCAAGCACAAAACCAAGCACTTTACCAACAGATGCCGCAAAGGCTGTCTGACCTACTTCGACAACACCGCAGTGCCTGGGAAACGCTCATATCTGACGGCTATTATTCAGTGGAAGAAAAGTCTGGAACTGTGACTTAGTAAACTATTACTGACAACCCATGGCTAAAATACTATTAATATTAGTCATTTGTTTTATCAGCAGACCCCTTCAATGATTCATTTTTAGGATTACTAAGATTTCAATGCATAAAAATGCAGTGAATAGGTGCATTGTCTTTGATGGATGTTTCTCACGCTCGCGTTGTTGTTGTCGGTAGTCAATGGGGGTGTTTTGACACCTCTAAATTGTGCTTGAAAGACTCATTATTCCTTGATAGCTGCAGCTGCTAGACGTTCAGGTCAAGGTAAAAGAAAGGACAGCTTTGACTCGTTTGGAAACTTGAAATGAGACTTCTGCACATGGTTGCCAAAGAGAGGAAAAAGACATTGTGTCGTTATGTGAGGCGTCTGGAGCCTCTAACTTGTCCTGCTCGTCGCTTCTGAGAAGGCTCTGGCCTTTCATGAGAACCTTGAGACAGAGTGGTCGATCGACGCGAGTCATCACAAGAGAGTTAAGCCTCTATTGGCTGGAGAAATTCCCTTCTGCCACATTTACACACGTTTTCCTGTGCCTGGCTGTAGGGTCCGACCTGTTGTGAGAGATGATTTCGAACCTCTTAACTAAGAGCGGGACCAATTGGTTATGTCTTTGATCTGTGTATCGATGTTATCAGGCAGCGCTTTGAGGAAGTGTGCACAATGGAGATGCTACTTATCTGGGTCTCGTCTTCTTTTCCACTACTCGTTTTGGACGGCATCCAAATGCTAACCTCCTCTCTGTCCTCCTCTCTGGCTCTCCCCGCCGTTCTAAAATCCCTCCCTCCCTCCCTTGCCTACCCCCTCTCTGTCTGCTTTCCCTTCTCTCTGTGTCCTCTCTCTCTTTCTCTCCCTCCCTCCCTCCCTCCCTCCCTCTCCTCCCTCCCTCCCTCCCTCCCTCCCTCCCTCCCTCCCTCCCTCCCTCCCTCCCTCCCTCCCTCCCTCCCTCCCTCCCTCCCTCCCTCCCTCCCTCCCTCCCTCCCTCCCTCCCTCCCTCCCTCCCTCCCTCCTTCTCTCCCTCTCTCTCTTGCTCACTCTCTCGCTGTCTCTCTCTCTCAAGCCTTCTGCTTGTCCTTCATATTCAGGCCCAAAGTTATTTTTTGTACATTTTTTAAAATCTTCCTTGGACAATCCCTCCCCTGGTTATCCTCCTTATCCCCCTCTCCAATCCTCTCCCCCCCCCTCGAAATCTACCTCGCCATCTCATTCGCAGTCGAATCACGCATGCATGCGGCATGGTTGTGCCAATGCCAGTTCTTTGCCAGTTTTTCTGTGTTTGTGTGCCAACATGGATCTGATGTACAGTCCCCGAGTGGGTGGCAAGGTGGTGGTAAATTCGGGTCCCAGTTGGTTAAGGGTCAGCTAAAAGGCTTTGAGAATTAATGATCACACTCTAGAATAAGAAAATACTAATTAGGCTGCATGAATCACGGTGCTATAGCGACAAACAACAAAACAAAACCTAGTCGAAACGTGAGGGAAGTCATCGGTAAATACCTAGACTTATTATCGACAGAATTAGTCTAACAATCATAAACACTGTCCATAAACATGTTCTTTTGGTTCGAGTCAGAAAATCTGCAAAGGCACTGCGCCATGAGGAGAAGGTGAAAGCACAGCCCAGCCGTCGTCAGAATCCACATTTGGCAGTTGGGAAGGTGACTGATCCACGGCTCTCCTTCACAGCTGTTTGGGATTGAGCAGAGAGGCTCTCGGGTGCGACTCGACAACTAACAGGATCCCCGTGGATCCTCTGGGAACGGGCGTGGACGGGAGGAAAGGTCACGCCTCCGGTGGCCGAAAAGAAGGAGAGGAACGCCTCGTTTAAATAACACGAACAGAAAGAAACACTCGTTGTTTTCTGCTTGCGAAAGAGGAGAAACGTGGCCATTACGTTCTCCATTTAAAGGCGCAGAAGCAGATATGAAGAGTCTGAGCCGTGAGGGAATACTTCACCGAGAGCACACATGGAGACGCATCCTGACCTGACTGTCTGAGGATGACTAGGGCCAAATCGATTTGACAGTTCACTGAAAAAAGCGAGCCCGTCTCTCTCTCTCTCCACTGGCAACTATACGTCAATCATTCACAACCATTTTCACTGGATACGAAGCTTGAAAAAACCTGTCATTCTCTGGTGACAGGTCCACATCTGACACCCGCTTCGAAAGCGACGTCTCCTGCGAGGCCTGTGACAGGCGGTGTCAACGGCAACCAGCCGAGTCTCTGCCCGACACAACACACAAAACGTGAGAAGAAGTCTCTCATGTTTGTCTCACAGCCCAAACATCGAGTCTTGGGGTGCAAACTGGAAACCCAGACGGGGTGGGACTCCGGCGAGGGGTGCTGGGCGTGATGTGTGAGCTAGCTAGGCGTGTGAGCTAGCTAGGCGTGTGAGCTAGGCCTGACGTGTTAGCTAGGCCTGACGTGTTAGCTAGCTAGGCGTGTGAGCTAGGCCTGACGTGTTAGCTAGCTAGGCGTGTTAGCTAGGCCTGACGTGTTAGCTAGCTAGGCGTGTTAGCTAGGCCTGACGTGTGAGCTAGCTAGGCGTGTGAGTTAGGCCTGACGTGTTAGCTAGCTAGGCGTGTTAGCTAGGCCTGACGTGTTAGCTAGGCCTGACTTGTTAGCTAGCTGGGCGTGTTAGCTAGCCTGACGTGTTAGCTAGCCTGACGTGTTAGCTAGCTAGGCGTGTTAGCTAGGCCTGACATGTGAGCTAGCTAGGCGTGTGACCCCCACCAGGGCAGGGGCACTCTCAGTGGTGTGGTTATGATGTTCTCTGCCTCGTGTTTTCGTTGACGCAGCGTGACTGCGTGGCGCTCGCCTGGCATCCAGGAGGAGGCTGGAATGTGTTCCCCTCCTCTCCCGGGTCCCACCCGGACCCCCCACGCGCGTGTGTGTGTGTGTGAGAGCCGGGACTGAGGACCACCGAAGAGACCTACGTTCCCCTTTTTCAGCCGGCTGACAGCTTGATTCAGGGCCAGGATAAGTATCTGCGACTCCCAGACCATAAATTATTAGCCCTCTCAAGCTGGAAGACGCCGCAGAGCGATCTCGCCCAAACCCCCCTTTTCTCTCTCTCTCTCTCTCTGTCTCTCTCTCCCCCCATACGTTATTTACAAAGGCAGCAAATAAGATGTTACCATGGGAACTCACTGCCAGGCAACCTCAATAGCTTGGCGAGATGCCCAATGGTTGCTAGGGCACCGTTGTCAGTGGCAATTGGGTAGCGTGCCAATCCTGCGAACGTCTGTATCTGACTGTGTGGGCATGTGTGTGTGTGTGGGCATGTGTGTGTGTGGGCATGTGTGTGTGTGGGGCATGTGTGTGTGTGGGCATGTGTGTGTGTGTGTGGGCATGTGTGTGTGTGTGTGTGTGTTCGTGCTTGTGTTACCTTACCCTACCCAGAGGGGGTTCTGGGATTGTTGTGGTGGCGCGTCCTTGCTTGGCGAGTCCTCGTAGGTCCCAGGATTCCTGGAAGCAGCAGAGCGAGGTCAGACTCACACACTCAGGACACTGTCAAGACTGTCAAGACTGTCAAGACATCAATAAATCCATTCCCAGCCCTAGTATTCACACCCAAACTTCCCCTCGCATTTTCACTGCATTTGAGTAGATATTAGAGACAATAGCAAGATTCAATTGCAATGCCTTCAAGAGCATATAGAAGAATGAAATACATTGTCTGTATAAAAAAAATATTAAAATGGGATGAAGCTGTCAATTAGAGTGGAATTTCTCGCATTGTTTTTTACAAAGAATAAACAGATCTTGAAATACAAAGCCACACACAGATGTCTTAGTACAAAAGCAAATGAATAAATAATACATTCACGCTAGAAGATACACTCCTCCGTCATAAATTAAACAGCAACGAGACAAAACAAATGAAATAATGAGGACATCTCGACTCACAAAGAAAGGCAGAGAAGTGGTCACGGGTATGAGTGAGTGTGTGAGTGTGCGAGCGAGTGTGTGGTGGAGCGAGTGTGTGAGCGAGTGTGTGGAGTGTGTGTGTGTGTGTGAGCGAGTGTGCGAGCGTGTGTGTTAGCTGGAACGCCAGGACAGCATGTGTCTCTGTGTCTGCACGGACACCAGAGGAGCTGAGGGTGGCCTGCGGGGAATCTGGTTTGACAGCATCAGTGCCTGGTCGCCCCTTTGAAAACCCGCCCCAGCTGAAGATGTATGATCGAGCACGAGGTCAGAGGGTAGGATCAACAGTCTGCTGTCATGGCAACATGATGCCACTAACCACAGATCAAGAGGGAAAGAGGATAGTGTGTGTGTGTGTGTTAGGTTAGTGTGTGTGTGTTAGTGTGTGTGTGTGTTAGGCAAACTGTCATCATCAAATACAGATCCTTCTTCCATCTGAAAGCCAGAGACTAAAATATCTCCTCTCTGCTTCTTCGCTCTCGTGTGGAACGTTTCATTCCGACTGTTTCTTTTATTTCGTTCTGCGTGAACCCAAAATGCAACGAGTTCTCACCTCCGTCAGCGTGTGTGTGATTCTGCCTATGTTTTTCCATACCTTCTGCCTGTGATTCTGCCTGTGTTTTTCCATATACCTTCTGCCTCTGCCCTGCCAAATCTGTCCGGTACAACACGGACAAAGCACAGTGGGTGGAACTGCCGAACACCAAACACTCTAACCTTTTCCACAGACACTTGGACAGCCGTGAGAGATGAACTGCACATCTAATTGTGTTACCTGCAAGGCCTGTCTCTCTCTCTGTTTTCATTTCACTCCTCTGAGGTGTCAGATCAATAAGGAATCTGGGTTCCGCTCGGCGTCATTAGCTTGTCTCACCACGGAGGAGAGACCACTAGAAGGCCTCGTTGTCTTCGACCTCGAAAGTCTTTGTGCCCGCTGAAACTCGAGTGTGTGTGTGTGTGTGTACATGCAGCACGTCTGGTGCAGTTAGCGCTTGTGCGTGTTGCGTTGTCTTCGCATCAGTGTGTGTGTGGGTGTGTGTGTGTGTGTGTCCTTGTGTTTGCTCAATGCGGCAGAGGGTGGGGTGGCGGATCAATAGCAACAAATGAATTCCGATCGATACCAAGCCGAGCGAGGGAGAGTGAAGGAGAAGAGGGGAGTGAGAGAACGGGAGGACTGAGTGGGAGGGGGGGGGGCGGGTAGTGCAGGCCTGCTGTCTGGAACGGCACGCTGGGGAGACAGCACTCATTTCTACAGTCAAACCTTAGTGCTTAGAGGGCAGCGAGGATGAAAACACGGGATCGAGAAGAAGGGAAAGAGAGCAGGCCGCTGAGATGAGGGAGGCTAATACAACAGTCTCTCCTGAAGCAGACTGGGGAGGGAGAGAGAGAGAGAGAGAGAGAGAGAGAGAGAGAGAGAGAGAGAGAGATAGCAGAGAGATGAGAGAGAGAGAGAGAGAGAGAGAGAGTGGGAGAGAGGGATAGTTTGGGAGATAGGCGAGAGTGGGAGAGAGAGATAGAGACAGAGAGTGGGATCAGAGAGAGAGACAGTGAGAGAGAGAGAGAGAGAGAGACAGTGAGTAGAGAGCGCAAGTGTGAGAGAAAATACGCTCTTTCCTTCCTTAAATTCCCTTCTTATGATAACCCATCCAGTTGCTGCTAGACTGAGTGCACTGGCACTGGAGAGGACTGTGGAGGTCGCGGGGTGTTGCCTACCCTTGACCTTCGACCTCCAAGTGGAGTATCTGACCCTTCTGCACCAGCAGACACGCTGCAGCAGAGAGCCGGGTGAACTCTGACCCCCCCCCCAGCTTCCTGATGCCTCCTCATCAGTGTGTCTGTCTGCTGTTGAAGAGCCGTCTGAACGGGATGGATCCTCTCAGCGTCATCCCCGTGGTTACAGGGTGAGGAAGCTGCCGTGAGAGCCCACCGTCACACGACCACTCCCTCCCTCTCAAAGGGAAAGACAGACAGACAGTCAGATGTACTCTGATCAGGCTCTGTCGAAAATAGAACCAAAAGATGTGTCAAGGCTGACTATCTCTCCTGCTCTTTCTTTTTCTCTCTTTCTGTTGCCCCGCCTCGCCTCCCTCCCTCCCCTCCCCTCCCTCCCTCCCTCCCTCCCTCCCTCCCTCCCTCCCTCCCTCCCTCCCTCCCTCCCTCCCTCCCTCCCTCCCTCCCTCCCTCCCTCCCTCCCTCCCTCCCTCCCTGTCACCCCGAGCGATGTTCTCTTCCTGTCTGTCTGTCCTTCTGGCAGCGTTTCTGATGTGCCATGGCGGTTTGTTACCGGCGGCAACAGGGCAGAAATGATGAGGGGAGGGGGGGGGGCTTCACTGTGTCACCCGACACACGGAGCACAACTGGAGAGACAGGGCACACGACCCACACATTTGAACGCCCTCCGCGTCCAGCGTGCGATCGGGACGCTCGTGGCGTGAGACGTGACCGTGCTCGCCCTACATCTGTGTGCTGGAAATGTGCTTTCCATCAGGGAGCATGTAAGCTCTAGAGCAGGGGTGTCAAACTCCGGTCCTCGAGGGCCGCTGTCCTGCATGTTTTAGATGTTTCCCTGCTCCAACACACCTGATTCAATTAAAAGGGTTGTTATAACGACCATTCATTCGAATCAGGTGTGTTGGAGCAGGGAAACATCTAAAACATGCAGGACAGCGGCCCTCGAGGACCAGGGTTTGACACCCCTGCTCTAGAGCGTCTCTCCCATCTGCCAACAGCAGCAGCGGCACTGTTCCTTTTAGGCCCGTCACTCCACATATCGGCCAATCAGAATCGGGGCTAAAGATAAAAGAAGCCAATCGTACAGCGGTGGACGGCGTACGCAGCCCGTTTGGGAGCACACCTTATAAATCAGACATGAGCAGCTGCACAAACACGGTAGCTACTGCACTGCATTAATAACAAGCATGCTCACGTAGTAGTACAATCACTCACACACACATGCGCACGCACACAGACACACACACGCACACAGACACACTCAAACACAGACACACACACAGACGAAATTGTGTCTTTCCTTCCTTCGTTCTCCCAACCCCCCCCCTGTACCTCCGGCAGTGAACTCCACGTGCCGAAGAAAAAAGAGGAGGCGCAGGGAGGGACTAGAAAAAGGGAGGGAGGGGGGGGGTGAGAGGGAGGGGAGGGGGGGGGGTGAGAGGGAGGGGGGATAATGTACAGAGCAGAGACTATCAACGAGGAAAGATGCTGATTTAACAAAAAAGAAAGAGGTAATATTTTCTTTGTATAGTAATGATGTCGGGGGGGAATAGACTACAGTAGCCATGAGCGAGAGAGGCGGGGCCGAGAACAGAAGGTCGAGGTGAGAGAAAGAGAGGTAGAGAGAGAGAGAGAGAGAGAGAGGTAGAGAGAGAGAGAGGAAGAGAGAGAGAGAGAGAGAGAGAAGAAAAGAGCTCCAATAGGAGGCAGGCTCTTGTCACCGCTCTGACCTACTCACTCAGGACTGAGGAATTCTCCCCGTCGACACGGACGCATTCCTCCGATCCTCAGACGTTAGGAGGGGGGGGTCGAGGGGGGGTCGGTCTGCACATGGGCCTCCCGGACACACCCGGTCAACACGCTTGCACTAACCATGCTAAATCACTGCTGCGCAAACACACTCGTGCCTAAGGGCCCTCGCCAACGACAAATGAACCCCTTCACCTGCAGGACACCACCTCAGCAGTGACCTTTTGAAGGTGACAAAGACTGTACAGTAAAGGTGCAGTCAAGGACGCTAAGGAACACAACGTTTCTATAGTGCACTAAACCCAGTCTGAAGCAGAAGGTCCTCCCTGCTAGGTGGACCCCGCAGGTTAGGTATTCACTTCAGCTTCTTCAACCTGCAAATCACACAACTATTCAGCCCTATTGTGTGTGTGTGTGTGTGCGTGTGCGTGCTCACACACTCCTGCAAAAACACATTGTGACAATATGTGGATATGAAGGGCCTTATTGTGTTGTCTGGGTAGAATGTGGCTCTCTCTCTTGAACTGGGGGGCTGGGGGATGATGCAGACACAAAGACAGAAATGTAATGTGAAGCTTCTCTAAAGCTAGCGGCAAGCTAAGCCACAAGCCCCTTTTCATACTCGGATGCCTCTCTCCTTTATTCCCAAGCAGCCAATCAAATCCCATGATACTGCATGGTCAGGGCATGACCGATTGGCTCTGGGAAACCGCTTTAACTTGTAACATCCTCAGATAAGCAAAAGGGCAAATTGGGAACAGAATTACAGCTAGTAAGATCACAGAAGCTAATACATCCCTAATGTGAGTCTTAGGAGGATGAGTCGGGGAGGAATTCAGTTGGTCTGGAGGGAAATCAATGACTTGATTGGTTCAAAGGCTTAAAATGGCCGACAAAAGTCCCCTTATTATCGAGGGCTGTAGAAGAGATACGGGAACAGATCCAAACATTTATTTGAATCTTCAGAAAGATTCTCATCGCTATGAGGAGCGAAGGAAGAACATAAATTGTGTTTGCGGGCCCCGAGTGGATCCGAATGATAAGTTTGAGGGGGAAAATCAAAATGGCTCCTTACCTCTGAGGTCTTGGGAGGGTGGAATCGTGTTTGAGGGTTCCGTCTGAAAAAGAGAAACACGTCCAAATGAAACATGACGTCGGCAGTGCCAGCGGTGTTCAGCAGCCTGGCAGTAAGGAGAGGACGTTTCGTCTGCGGCTGTCTTGTCCCACCACGTCTACGTTCATCTGTGAACCCTCCCTCGGTCCTCCCTCGATCAGGTCACACCTGCACCGGGCCTCTTTTCATCCCCGCAAGCATGATGGATCGACAGATCCACAAAATCCAGCTCGTCATCAACTGTTCTCGTGGCGTAACAACGAACCCCTCCGCCCCCGTCCCCCCCCTCCCGTGCCAAGCTTCCCCCACAACGCAGCACTCCCAGCCTGCTTGGGAATTCCTGAGGTCTGTGTCCTCCATAAATGTATGCTGCGGTTGAATCTAATCTATTATGAATGAGAAACACAAGAGATCCACAGAAGAGTGAAACTGCTGGTGTACACCCAGCGACAGTAGCTACAGAAAGGATCTGGTACGGAGAGAGAGAGAGAGAGAGAGACAGAGAGACACAGAGACAGAGAGACAGAGAGAAAGAGAGAGAGAGAGAGAGAGAGAGAGACAGAGAGAGACAGAGAGACACAGAGACAGAGAGAGACAGAGAGAGAGAGAGAGAGACAGAGAGAGAGAGAGACAGAGAGACAGAGAGAGAGACAGAGACAGAGACAGAGTGGACAGAGAGACAGACAGAGAGAGAGACAGAGAGAGAGACAGAGAGAGAGAGAGACAGAGAGAGACAGAGAGAGAGACAGAGAGAGACAGAGAGAGAGACAGAGAGAGAGACAGAGAGGTCTGAACTGAACATCCCACACCGCTCATGTTCTTAACGCGCTGATGATGAGGCTCGCGCCTAAATCTAGCAGAGCGTCACGCACGACACATGCTACAGCGCTAATTCTCTGCGGGGTTTCAGGGCTGGTCTGTAACGGCGCCGGCGACGAGCCACGGGTTTAAGGTTACCGTCTCTCGCCCGTCCCACACGCCACACGGCAGCCTCGATGTGATTTGTGACTCTCCGAGTTTCGAGCCCCGCCGCTACGCCGCGTCGCCACGGCTGCGAGGGTCTCCTAGTCGAGGCCTCTGGTATTCCGGAGAGTTCCAGCAAGTCACTGAGTTCATGCCATGAGCACAGCCCAGGCAGCTCACCCGCGCAGATCACGAGCCTACACCCCCCCCACCCCCCCCCCACCCCCATCTGACTCAGTGTGGCCTCCGCTGTTACGTAAGATTACATAACAAGCAGGGCTGTCTGAGTAAGATTTCATAACACCCAAGATCCTGACACTACCCTGGTGCACGGCCATCAAGCTCCGCCCGTCCAGGCCTCCGTATCGCCATATCAACCACGGCTTAGTGAGGAGACGGAGCGTATTTTGACTGGGGATCGTTTCAAATCAAGCACTGCAAGATGTGAGGGTAGATTTTTTTCATACCGTCCGCCCCCCCTCTCTTATTCGTCTAGTGCTGAAAACCGGGACATTTGCCTCATGCAAACTTTGACATCAAAGCATTTATTTTCTTTCTCTGGGAGGCATGTGGGGGTCAGGGTGAGGATGGGACGCCATTAAAAAAATGACGACTCCCTCCTGGCCGATCCCAGAGAGACTCCGGTCACGAAATTAATGTCACCATCATGTGAAAATGTATCAAAAGATAACGTGAAGCAACGTTTCCACACAGAGCAGGAGGGACAGTGGAGAGATCACAGGATTTGGGCTCGAGCGAGCGCCGAAACGTAACGCCGTTAGAAGCGATCGAGCAGGGACTCAAAATGCACAGCAGAGTTAAGAAAAAATGGCGCCCGAACCTCCGATTTACATGCATTAAAAGGTCGTTTTTTCTCTGCAGTTTTACTGACTAGGTTTACAAGCAAGTACAATAGGGTGTGTATCTCCAGAACATCCCATAATAAACAATTTACAAAATAGGCTTCATACAGAAACTCTTTATCTGTCTGTATAACTTACAACAAACTGACATAATACCTTTTCTCCCACCTATGCCGTAGTATGGCTACACAGCATATCTCCTACCATGCACACACACTGCAAGAAATAATTTGTCATGAACACACAACTACACACACACAACTACACACACACAACTACACACACACAACTACACACACAACTACACACACAGAAGGTGCATGTACACTTGCAGAGTATAACAATTCTAGCCCTGGATAAAAACCTTGATACTTGCGAACACACACAGATCCAGTGATCTCGGAGAGATAACATGAGGCTATATAAATCAGACAGAGCAGGGAAACAGATAAGACAGGAAGGGAATAAAGAGGAGGATATCAGGAGATACCTGGCTGGAGATACCGGGCTGGAGATACCGGGCTGGAGATACCGTCGCAGGGAAGAGAAGTTGGACATGAGACTAGACGGAGTGAGACTAGACGGAGTGTGAGCCGTCTGCGTGTGCTGTCTTCCCTCAGCCACCATGTTGCATTCAATATTTGGATACATTATTAACCCGAAACTATTTGATCATGGAAATAAACTATATATATATATATATATCATCGTAACATACGTTCAGCGTATGATACTAATACAACTGAATGTACAATTTGTCATGATCTTCTGATGCAAACCCGCGAAAAATACCGCATGGAATAAAAGTTGGCCCTACACGGGTAAGATTTCACCAGCTTGATAAAAAAAATCAAGTCTGTTGCTATGATACTTTACCTGAGCCCAAAAATCTATCTATTCATCCGAGTGTACGGGTCACAACGAATCTACGTTTGTGGGTATTGTCTTTTCTCTCGTCCGGACAGACGGACCAAGGGGTACCCGGATGAAGGGATGGAAGATGGGATAGAACAGAGAGAGAAACATGGGAGGAGTGTGGGGGGAAAGACAGGGCGACCCCACAACTCTCAACAATCTCACCCCATCTCTCAGCAAGCTTCTGCCGAGCTCCAAAAGAAACCCCGTCCGAGCGATCCCTCAGCCGCCCGCTCTGTCTCGCTGTACTACAAACACACGCATCTCCGCAGCCTCGTGCCGATACACCCCTCCATCGATATGCAACATGAAATATGATCGGTCGTACCTCACGCATGCGCAGGATTAAAACGGAATGACCCGTTGTGTCTGTCGCCACGGGCACCCCTCACCCTAACTCGCCCGGTACACTCCTTCCCCTCCCCGCTAGGCCCCAGGAGTGCCCACTCTGAACAGTCCTCCGTTAAAATATCATCAAAAGCTTAACATGACCCGTGGGTAATCTTTCAAGGGAAAGACATTGAAGAGAAATCTATGAGATAACCCACTTTACAGCACGGAGAAAGAGAGAGAGAGAAACAGAGACATACAGAGAGAGAGAGAAAGGAAAGGAGGGAAAAGAGATGGAATAAGAGAGGGGACAGACAGCAGGATGAGGGGGGGGGGTGGATTAGTATCCTCGGGAACCCGTTTTTCCCAACAAAAAGAAATGAGTTGAGACACGGAGCAGGGTATGCGGACGAGGGCGGGAGAAACGGGCGATACGAGAGAGAGGAGGAAAACGTAGAAGAAACGAGAGTAAAATACGGAGCGAACACAACGTGTGAAGCCAGGAAGGGGAAAAGGAGGGATTTCAGAAACGTTTGAGAAAGGAGTGCAAACATTTCAAGTTTACAGCAGCACAAGGACTCCTTCTGGGGGCTTACGTCCAGTTTTTTCAAACGTTATCACTCTTTCCCCCCCCCCTTCCCGCGATTTTACCGATTCCCATACATGCCGTCCCTCCTCCTCTCACCCCTTCTCATCCCTCTTCTCCTCCACCCCTCCTGTTTTTCCTGCTACTGCCGGTACTATTTCTCCTACCTCTCTCTCTCTCTCTCCCGTGGATCACACTCCGTTTTCCCGTTCTCTTTCTTCGCTGTCCCTTTCGTCTGTCCATTCAGCCCTCCTTCTCCTCTGCTCTTCGTCCTTTCTTCCAGATTCAGCATTCAGAACGATCTGAAGACAACGCGTGGAGTCGAGACGTTTTCGGTCGCCGGCCGTCGAAAAAGGCGACGCACGCCGAACCGAACATTTTAGAAATCAAAAACGAAATTCGGGAGGAGGAAGAAGGAGCGAAGGAATCGATTGGTGTCATGCAGTCTGATGCAGGGACAATCCAGGGCCTGTATGGCCAGGGGCGCTCTGCAGACAAGCTGAAGCTGCTCTCGTTTCCCTGTTGAGGAGGGGGAGAGGAGGGGGGGGGGAGAGAGGAAAAACAAAAAAAAGGAATATGGGGAAATATAAGAAAAAGCAACAAACCCAGCGAAGCTCTCTGCTCACTTGCGGTCGCAGGCGAAAGTGGATAGTAAGCGCACGTGAGGTAAGCAGCCCGGCTGTGTGTGTGCCTGCGTGTGTGTGCATGTGTGTGAAGAAGTGGGAGGGGATAGAAGAGAGAGCAGGCGAGAGAGAGAGACAGAGAGAGAGAGAGAGAGAGAGAGAGAGAGCAGACAAGAGAGAGGGAGGTTCATGGAGAAACAGAGGGAGGGATTGAGGAGGAGTGTGTCAGAGGAGAGAGAGGGAAGGGGAGGCAGAATAAAGATTTTTTAACCCTCTTCCACTGTGTTGGATTTCCATACTTTCGTCGTGTCTCTCCCCCCTTCTTGTTCCTGTCTGAAAACCTTCTGAGAGCGGAGGGAAGAGAACGCTGCTCTGGTTTCCTCCCCCCCCCTCCCCCTCCCCCTCCCTTTCTCCGTTTCCTTTCTGCTCCCTCTCTTTTCTATTCGCTCCTTTCTCTGCATGTGCACTTGAACTCTAAATCCTGTCTGCCAGCACCCCCCCTCCCCTCTCCCTCGTCCTGGCACTCCTAGACAGAGGCTTGAAAAGTGCTTTCAGGCTAAAAGCAAGGGAGGGAGGGAGGGGGGAGAGAAAAGGAGAGGGCGAGGGGGACAAAAAGGGGGCAAGGGATGTTGAGAGGGGGGAGGGGAAGAAGCTGAGAAGGGCTAATTCAGAACTGAGGTGGCTGTTTCCGTGTGTGTGTGTGGCTGTGTGTGTGTGGGCTGTGTGTGTGTGTGGCTGTGTGTGTGTGTGTGGCTGTGTGTATGTTTGTGTACTTTCAAATGATTCGGTTTGAACCGTTTCAATTGTGTTTAGTGTTTGTTACGTTCTAGCCAGGGAGGCAATGCAAAATCAAAAGAAATATGATCTTATTTAGAGAAGAGGAAAATTCTGTTTATCACAAACAGCAGGTTTCTCAAGATCTCTTCATGGAAAACGACATCAGTCTTTGTAGGACAACAACAATAGACTCCAGTTTAGGCTGAAACTACTCAGTTTGAGGTACATATATACATAAAAGAAGTGGTGTACAATCAGTTTCACCATATCTATATTGAAATATGTTTCTCAACTGTCCATTTTTCCCCTGTGTAATTTGTTACCCACAAGTGTGACCTGTGTTGCTTAAGATTTGTTGAGTAAACTTTGTTCAATGGATGGTTGTTGACTGAGTAGGTGAAAACAGTTTGGCACTGAACCAACATAGATTCTATACATTACCAAACGAGGCATGTGCCGTTTTGAAATATTAGCCAACTAGAATGAAGCCAACCTATGAGATAAACATGTAGGAACACGATCTGTTTTCTATAAAACACACGTCTAAACTCCTGTCGAATAGGCTAACCAAAAACAATTAGAAAATCTTGTTTTTTATCGCAACGGACCAAGAACGAGAACAAAGGTTTTAGACAAGTGCAGCCTTCTGCGCAGTGAAGTTGGGTATTGCAAACTATTGTGAAGTGCCTTGTGGTTCGGTGGGAGAGGGAGGGGGTGTCACTAGAGGTCAATGGAGGCACGTGCTGAATTCCCTGTCACCTTGGTTAAACATCCTCGATGTTTGTCTGGTGTAGGCGAGCTGCAATCCCGACAGCTACTGCACCAACAGTCTGTAGCGTTTCTGGATTTGAAAAAAGGAGAGAGGACCGTGGAAGTGACGTAAGTCTGCCCCCTGCTGGCTCATCCAAATAATAGGCCACATCGAACATCCCAATGTAGGCCTATGCTACAATGTTATTGTCACTAAATATATATTTAACGTCCTTGCTAATACACGTAAGCTAAATAAGGACCGTGAAATGCACTCAAGCCAAACTATGCAGCGTGTTTAGTCAGCCATCGACATCCGATTATTCAGTAGATCATCTCCAACTGGGGGCCAGTGATAATTCCCACCTGCATCTTTTTTATTATTATCTGTGCCTAACGTAGCATATTTCACAGACGGAGAAAGCGCCCCAAAACACGCCAGTGCACCACATCGGAGTCGTACGAGGTAGGTTTTTCGAGAACACAATATGCATGGAATGTCATCTATTTTCCGACCTAACCTAATGAATATTTTTGAATTTTCATACAGCTTTGGCTATACTTACGATAGCTAAATGACATTGTGATGGTAGGCTATCGATGCACCCAGGCATGGAAGTTGGCTTGTTATGTCCGCGTACTTAAAATGTTGACGATTTCTCAACTTTGCTCACCTTTAAATCACCGTGTTTACAGATGCCGGGTGTCACAGTGAAAGACGTCAACCAGCAAGAGTTTGTCCGAGCCTGGTCAACATTTCTCAAGAAGTAAGTGCAGTTTGTTCTATCCCTCATCCCTCACTCAAGTCACCTGTGAACTTGTGTGAAGTAGTAGGCCTACCGCGAGAAACAGCGGGACCTCTGAAACTGCGCCGATTAAATTGAGCACATAAGGCCAAGAGCTGCGATTCGAACTATTGGCTTCAAAAATGTAACTTTACCCTGAAATTCTTATTTTTATAGGCTGTTGTAATTGTTGTACGGTCTCTATGTATTAATAAATAGACTCAATTGAACAATAATCCGTTGATATGACTCGGCTGTTATTGAATCGCCTTTTGTTATCAGGTCTGGCAAATTGAAAGTTCCAGAATGGGTGGACACGTCAAGTTGGCTAAGCACAAGGAGCTAGCTCCCCTGTGATGACAACTGGTTCTACACCAGAGTAGGTGTGTAGTGGTGTGACTCATAATTGTAAAACCTTACTAGCTATATCACTTCACAGACGCTAAACAACAGTGTCATTAAGCTCCTTACACAGATTTTTTTTTAACCATTTTTTATTTCAACACTTATTTCTGTAGGGACCCAACTATGAATGCAGTGCGTAGAATTAAACAAACATCTGATATTCCAGCGTCCACAGTGGGCCACCTGTACCTGCGTGGAGGCGTAGGAGCGGGCTCCATGATCAAGGTCTACGGAGGACGTCAGAGGAACGGGGTCTGTCCCGCCCACTTCAGCGTGGGGTCCAGGAACGTCTCCAAGCTCTCGAGGGTGTAAAGATGGTCGAAAGGGATCCCAACGGGTGAGAAGGTCGTTGATTACCAGGCGCGTGCGTTTGTTTTAAATTGTGGGGGGGACAGCTTTGTGGATGCTGTTTTAGGGCAACTCATATGATTTATTCACATGTAATCATTTAGCACTATCACAAAATTGTGAATAAAGTGCTGCAGATAATCAAGGAGCAAAGGTGGACAGCTTCAACAGTATTACTACAGTGGTTGGGAACAGTCAGATTTTACCAGATTTTTACTCTTTTTCGCAGAAGAAGAAAGTTTACTGCTCAGGGTCAAAGAGACCTGGACAGAATTGCTGGTCAGGTGGGTGATAAGTTCAGAACATGTCATGACTTGAACTTGACTACATGTAGTCAGATGCTGCAGTTTCAGGGCAGTTATGGAAGTATGTCTACATAGCCTTTCCCTCCTTTTACGATCTCTCAGACAATCCTAAATGATAGTTATATAGTCCCGACAATTTCTAATCTGCACAATTATTTAGTATCCTTTTTTTCTTTTCTTTTTCTTCTCAGGTTTCCGCAGCCGGTAAGAAGCTTTAAGTCACAAGGTCACAACAAGCATGATGCCCCTCCTCATATTAGTGTTCACTCACAACAGCATGCTATCCTATTCATAACCAGCCGGAAGCCCTACAAGTCTCCCAGATAATGTTAATTACATCCTTATGATATGGGTGATATTATCATTCCGACAAGAGCTGCTCGATCTTGCCATACAACCTCCCAAACCGCTCTTTCTGATAATGAGATCCTGTTCACTGACAACCTTCACATCTTCTACTTATGTAAAGTGTTTGAATTTCAATATTTAAGACACAATAGCCACTGAGACTCTGGAGTGGCTGCTATACGTGAGGCAGTCGGCACAAAAGCTCACAGCTGGCTGAGATGAGAGGTCTCATCGAGCACACCTCGAGAGGACGAGGACTTCTTTGTGATTGGCTGAGAGGAGGACGAGGACTTCTTTGTGATTGGCTGAGAGGAGGACATTACCATGTCAGCAGCACTTGTAGACGCTGAGGAAAACAGCACAACACGTAACAGCTGTGGTGCTGACCCGCTGTTCCTCTCGTGCTATACCTGTCCTCGTGTCCTTATCGGTCTCCAGGAAAACAGGAGCGTGATTCGTCACCACCACACAAATCATTAACCTATCGGACGCCATTAAAGAACTGTTCAGAGAACACACGTGCTTTGCTTGGTTTTATTGATTTGTAAGCCTCTTTGGAGTCTTAAGATCTCGAATGGTAATGATGTTATTTGCAGTAGGCTTATGTATACTAAATGGTGGTCTGTGTCTGAAAGTGTGTGTGTGTCGCCATGGGGATGGTGTGTGTGTGTGTGTCTGTGTGTGGGTGTGTGTTTAGTTGCTACTCATGGTGCTTCGGATCCAGCTGGTGAACTGGCACACGCGTGCGTACACGCTGGGGTGTCCAGGCATGGCGCAGTCGTAACCCCAGGATACGACACCCTGCAGCTCTCCATTACACACCAGGGGGCCGCCAGAGTCACCCTAGTACACAGAGACAAGATTAGCACAGTGTACAGCAGATAGTGACTTTATAAAACGGTTACAAAGATGATATAGCCCATGAATTGTAGTAAACTAACTGTACATTTAGAAAAATGACACTGGTGAAATCAAAATTATAATATAGGCTATCTAAGATGAAAAAAAAATATGTGCCTAAATTATAGCCTATATTTTCTTTATCGGCAATGCCAAAATATGAAAGCTAATACTGTTAGAAAATAAAAGGTTGCTTAAGAAGGAAAAAGGTAGTTAAAACGCTCCTTCGTCTTTACGTTCGTTGTTTTACGTGTTTTAGCCAGACTGACCTGGCAGCTGCTAGCTCCTCCATGCATGAATCCGGAGCAGATCATGGTGTCTGTAAACAGATGGGGGTAGGCGTTCTTGCAGATCCTACGATCGATCATCGGCTGCCTGAGGCACTGCAGTCTATCGGGAGAGCTGTCTGGGGAAAGAGGAAAGAGGTAACGGATCAATGTGCCGCGCCAGGCTCTCCAACTCTTCAAACAACAGCTGCCTCACAAGAGGGTCGTTGTGGTGGGAGGTGGAATCAGCTTAAAATCCCTCCCAACATACTAAACGTGTGTGTTTTTACAGGACCTGGTGTCATGATGTCTAGTTCTATAAAGCCGTGTCGTTAACCTCTCTCTAAGTCCCAACATCATTCCTCGTTTCTGTGGTAACCCTTCTTCTGGTTTTACCCATTGGCACTTATTTGCTTTTCACAATGTATGTTTCATGTTTTGGCTACCCGCAATGTTTTCTCCTTGATTGACCTATGCACTTTTTTGTAAAGCTCTTTCTTGTAAGTCACTTTGGATGAAAAGCGTATGCTAAATGAATAAATGTAGGCTAAATGTAACCGTGTAGGCTACCAGTAAAATGTACTTCCAAATGCTTATACCCTACCTCACTTTTAACCCTGGGGGGTTAAAAGTGAGTGTGGGACACACACACACACAACACTTCTATTTTACTTACTGCCGTTGGTGACAGTGTTTCCCCATCCGGACACCAAGCAGCTCTCGTCAGCCTGGTCGCAGCGAGAGGCCAAGGCCACGGTCTGAACGTTACTGTTGAGGGTGGCGGGTCGGCTCAGTTTGATCAGCATGATGTCACTGTCCAGTGTCTGGCTGTTGTAGCGGGGGTGTTTGATGACCACTGCTGAATCGATCCACTGCTCAGTGCCCTCGTTCACCTTGATGTTGTGCTCGCCCAGGCGGACGCTGATACGACTGGTGGAGGAGGACACACGAGTACGAGTGAAAAATCCTTGCATGTGCCATTTGGCTTGTCCAGCATTGTGGAAAAACACACATTTTCTGTTGTTCAACTGTTTCATAAAGGAGTAATGACGTGTTACCGCTAGGCCGTAGCCTATACTTACGACTTGAAGCAGTGGGCAGCGGACACAACCCACTGGCTGGAGATAAGGGAGCCTCCACAGAAGTGGTAACCGGCGTTCAAAGAGGCTTGGTAGGCCACTGAGTGAGCAGGGCACTCGTACCCCCCAACGATCTTCTCATCCTCCAACGGGGCAGCAACTGAAACAGGAGGAAGGGGACAGGTGGTGTGACGTTGAATTTATAAACAGTCGTTCTGTAGAAATTATATACATGTTAGAAATAATACAATCTACGAATAATAAGACCGTGATAGTAACAATAAATATTTTCACACATCCTAAAATCAAATCAAAGAGTAAACCCCAAAAGTTTTCTTTTGTTTCTGTTGGTTTGCCAGACAGGGTTAGATCATCATTCTCACATACATGCCGCTCCAAACAAAGCTAGGATAATCAGGGCCTTCATGTTGCGTTCGGCTTCAGCGAAGTGCCCTCGCAGTCACGGGGAGCCTCTATATACTGTCACCTGAACATATCCAGATACAGAAAGCATTCCTGGAAAACAAATAGAGCTGGGAAAGATCCATATGGTTGTCATGGTTGTTCCCCATTAGCCTTGAGAGGACGTCTGGGTAATCAGGAATCCACACAGCCACATAAATGTACATGACATTCCTGATTTTGTGTCAAACAGGCAACAGTATTTCCAAACCCAAAACGAGGACAATATAGTAGGCTTTGCTTATGAAACAGCTGATGTTATCAATGTGCTTGGTTTTAGACTTTTATCGGTCATGTTTTGTAAGTTGAGTGACTTTAAAAGTGACTTTGCTACTAAATGCAGAAAGAACAAGTGAGATAAGATGTTCTGGGGCGTGGAAAGAGCTGAAACTGAACATCTGTTTAGAGTCTGTCAAATATGTCACAATTCTGTACTATTTGTGCTCCAAGCATCACCGTTGTCCCATGACAAGCCACACAATAATACAAGAATGTGAATTCAAACCATTCAACATCTTTATTAAACCAAGAACATCATAAATAAAAAAAAGTGCATAGAAAAAATTTAACAGGTTTAGAAATTTTGTATACAACTTTATACAGACAAGGATTCCCTGTGACCCAAGGTAACAGACCCATGTTTCATTACACTTTTACAAATTATTTTCCATTTAAAATAAACACAAACGATCCCGCTCCCATTAAACACATTGCGGACCCGGAGGTCCCCGATTTGGGGGGGTGTTTTCTGGGTAGTGGGTGCCCCTGGTGCCCCTGACGGTCAGTACTCGGGGAGACCCAGCCTTGTCCCAACTAAAACACCAGAGAAAGTGTCCCGTCTACTCGGCACAGCACGAGGTGGAGACTTCATTTTCCCCTAGTTTACACTCGTCATGACCCACTGAGGTAGACCGCCTGCTGGAGACAGGGGAGGAGGGAGGTCATGTGCAGGCCAGCGTCAGGTGAGGCCAGGTGAGACCAGCGTCAGGTGAGGCCAGGTGAGACCAGCGTCAGGTGAGGCCAGGTGAGACCAGCGTCAGGTGAGGCCAGGTGAGACCAGCGTCAGGTGAGGCCAGCATCAGGTGAGGCCAGCTTCAGGTGAGGCCAGTGTCAGGTGAGGCCAGTTGAGGCCAGGGTCAGGTGAGGCCAGTTGAGGCCAGCGTCAGGTGAGGCCAGCGTCAGGTGAGGCCAGCGTCAGGTGAGGCCAGCGTCAGGTGAGGCCAGCGTCAGGTGAGGCCAGCGTCAGGTGAGGCCAGCGTCAGGTGAGGCCAGCGTCAGGTGAGGCCAGCGTCAGGTGAGGCCAGCGTCAGGTGAGGCCAGCGTCAGGTGAGGCCAGCGTCAGGTGAGGCCAGGTGAGGCCAGCGTCAGGTGAGGCCAGCGTCAGGTGAGGCCAGGGTCAGGTGAGGCCAGAGTCAGGTGAGGCCAGCGTCAGGTGAGGCCAGCGTCAGGTGAGATGAACCCCTGGCTTCTGTCATCGCCACGCCCCTCTGACACGTGGCAGGTGGGTTCAGTAGCACGTATAAAGCAGGTTATTATTTGACGAAACATCCTTTTTTATCATCACTAGCGTTATGAGTATTTATTTGACAAGAATACATAACTGTAGGTTAGGGAAGGGAGCGCTGTGGGAGTTGGCATCTGTAGCTGAAACAGCTGAATTAAACCCTTTTGACAAACAAAACGACAAAGAAATACTGGGAAAATTATTATTCTGGCAGACTAAACACATCTTCTGTCTATCATCACTGGTGATGATGATGAATGACAAGATCTGTTGATGGAGACGTATGCGGTAGCCACACAGGAGTATGGGGGAAGATTCAGCAAAACAGCGAAACAAAAGAAACTGTCAAAGCAACGTTTTAAGTGGTTTCCACCAGCACCTTCGTAAAAACGACCGGAAAAAAACACAAAGAAAAAAATAAATGGACAAAACCTGTGCTTTTACAAAAGCTAATAAAGCTAAACCTGGCCTCATCCTTGAGGGTCAGGTTCAGAAGTAAAGTCTCCAAAATGTGGACACAGACAATTAAAATATACACCAGCTGCTCTAAAACTGTACAGAAGAAGGCTGGGCTCAAATGCCCACCAGAGGAAGTCGATTTTTATTTCCTGACAAGTGGATCAGTGTCGCCTCGTATTTACAGCAATGTCAAAGCCTTCGCTCACGAAAAGTAAGGTGCTAAAAATCCATTCCTCATTTCGATATTGTTGCCTTGTATTTGTGTATTAGTTGTATCTTAGCAACAGCACCGACAACAGGAAACGACCCCTCGTTCAAACGAAACCAAGACGAGGACAACCTGAAATGAAGCAGTGTGGAGTCGCTAGTCACTAGTCTAGCGACTTCTGGGAAGTCTAGCGACTTCTGGGACTTAACAGGAGAACAAAGGAAGCCTAAGAGAACGTCTATGGAGGTGGTGTTCGACCACGAGAATATTTAAATACTGAGGTCAGAAACCTGGCTGGAATCTAAACTTTGTGCACGAGTCTGTACGTCAACCTGACTATGTAGAGGGCAGGGTGGTCACGCTCAGGTCTTCACCACGTCGGAAAACCACGTCACCGAAATCCTAGTCCCTCTCCCTCGCCAAGAACTACAAAAATGGCCGCCGCCGCCGTCAGTTGAGAAAGCGACGACAGCGCCTCGCGGTACAGTTGCACCGCAGCTTGTTGCTGGCGTCCTCGATGGGGAACTTGTAGTCGTACGTGAGCTCCTCGCCGCGGTAGATCTTCCTCAGGGCGAAGATGACGATGTGTTTCTGTGCCTCCACATTGATGACGCGTGAGTAGCAGTTGGGCTCGCACGAGTGGTTGATGAACCGCGCCGCGTTGCCGTGCATGGTGGCGTCCACCACGTCGAAGTCGTCGATGCGGAACATGTAGCAGCCGATGCCCTGGGGGTCGGGAAAAGACGGGACATGAGTGTTTGTACAGTTTCAGTTCAGTACAGTACAATCGTTCTCTATTTCGCCCCCTAGTGGAGGTGCATTGAACAGAATTACATGTAAAAAACGAAGGACCTGTTCCAACAGACTACCATTATATTAGGGGGTCGCCCCCCCAATGCACAAGGTCAATTTTCTCAACACATTTTTTAATAGCGCCAGATCACAAAATAAGTCATTTTAAGGTTACCTTTCTTATAAAACAGGTCTATAGCTTGCTCTTTTATTAAACAAACTCCTGGTTTAATCCCCCCCCCCAAAAGCTGTAAACGTATGGGAAACACTGAGAGGGATACATGTGCTGTGTGTACTGTTTTCCTCGGCTTACCCTGCTGTCGTAGTACTTCTCTCGCTTGTCTGTCAGAACGGCTCGGATCACGTTGCCCGCGTACTCTATAACCATCTCCCCAGACTCGATGTTCCTCTTGCAGAACAGCCCGCGTCCGTGAATGGCCGACCTGAAGAGTGGGGGAAAGAGGAGAGAGGAAAAGGAGGGTGTCAATAGATGACCCGAGTTAATTTACAGTGAAAATTAACAGTTACAGTGAACATAGATGTCTGTGCATCAAAAAGGATGATGTTTAGAACATGTCTGTACCTGTAAACGCCCACTGCCTCCTTAGACGCCTTCTCCAGGTGTCTGAAGCGCATGGCCATGGGGAAGCTCAGTGCTGGTGGCCCGCCTGGACCACACACACACACACACACACACACACACGGAGGGGTAAGGACACTGTTCCTTTGGAGAAGACGAGCTGACAGTGTTTGTGCGACTGGACAGGGTGTTTGAGAGGTCGGGTGTTTTGAGAGGTCTGACCTGGTGGATTTGAGCGGAACATCGTCGTCTTCCTCTTCGCAGGGAGCCAGGTCAGGGAGCTGTCTGTGCTGGGAAGCCAGGAAGTTGAACATGTCGAAGGTGGACTTCCTGTAAGGCGGGGGGGGTGGGGGGAGATGACGACAGGAAGATGAATTCATGCCAGCGAGCCAGAAACCTTCCAGAATGACAACAGAAAACGTCACAAGTGTGTGACACACGTGTCTAGTATACTAGTGTGTGTGTCTCACCGCGTGTACACCTCTGCGCGGGCGCAGCCCGTGGGGTTGAGCGGCAGCTCCTCCTCGGGGCCCGTCGTAGCGGTGGAAGCGGAAGCGGTGTCCCTTGCAGCCGGCCGCTCCCACCAGCTGCTCCAGCAGGAAGACCACGGCGTCGTGAAGCACGCCCAGCGCCCGCGGCCCGCTCACCCCGCCCAGGGGAAGCTGCTTCAGGTGGAACCCAGCACGCGCCTCCAGGACGCCGTCCGTCACGGCACGCCAGGCCACTGAGGGGGAGAGAGGGGGGGGAGAGGAGGAGAGAGGAGGGGGGAGAGGGGAGAGAGGAGGAGGGGGGGGAGAGAGGAGGAGGAGAGGAGGTAAACTACTTTGGTATGAGCGTGTGTTGTCCGGCGCCCTAGTTTCTGGGAAGCGGAACACGGAAGGCGCGCTGTGTTCTCACCCTCGATGCTGTCGGCCTTCACACTGAAGCCGTCCTCGCTGGTGATCTCGAAGCGCAGGTGTGGCTGGCTGCCGTAGGCTTGGCTGCTCTTCTCCACCCGGGGGGGGCAGCATGTCCTCGTCTGAGCTCATACCTGAGGACCACACACAGGGGAGGCAGGGGTCAGGTGAGGCAGGTGTGTGGGGGGTGAGGCAGGGTCAGGTGAGGCAGGTGTGTGGGGGTGAGGCAGGGGTCAGGTGAGGCAGGTGTGTGAGGGGTGAGGCAGGGGGTCAGGTGAGGCAGGTGTGTGAGGGTGAAGCAGGTGTGTGAGGGTGAGGCAGGTGTGTGGGGGTGAGGTGAGGCAGGTGTGTGAGGGTGAGGCAGGTGTGTGAGGGTGAGGCAGGGTCAGGTGAGGCAGGTGTGTGAGGGTGAGGCAGGGCTCACTCACCTGAGTAGGGTCCCCAGTCTGACAGGTCTGCGTGCCGGGCGCTCACCCACACGTCTGTTTTACTGCGCTGGACTGCAGCGCTGACGGGCAGACGCTGCATCGGGGCGTGCCTGGAGGACACACACACACACACACACACACACACACACACACACACACACACACACCACACACACACACACACACACACACACACACCACACACACACAACACACACACACACACACACACACACACACACACACACCACACACACACACACACACACACAACACACACACACACACACACACCACACACACACACACACACACACACACACACACACACACACACACACACACACACACACACACACACACACACACACACTGTTACTCACAAGAACCACAGCTCACTTCTTCCTTCACCTCCTCCTCTGGTTGCTGACAGGGTGTGTGGTTCTGTGAAGGTTCTGTGAAGGTCCTGTGAAGGTCCTGTGAAGGTTCTGTGAAGGTTCTGTGAAGGTCCTGTGAAGGTTCTGTGAAGGTTCTGTGAAGGTTGTGAGACGTTACCTGGTGCTGTCCAGATCAGGAGCCACGATCCTGGGCTGCTCCTTCACAGGCATCACAGGAGGAGTCTGGGCCAGGTCCAGGTCCAGGATGTCCTTCATGGTCGGGGCTTTTATACGAACTCTGCTCGACCTGAGAGGAGAGGAGGAGAGAGAGAGAGAGAGAGAGAGAGAGGAGGAGAGAAGAGAAAGAGAGGAGAAGAGAGAGGAGAAGAGAGAGAGCAGTGTGGCAGATGGTAAACACAGTTCCTGTACTCGTTTCTTCAGTCAAAACTGAAAGAAACGTAACAAAAACGAATCAGAATACACTTTTTGTTGATGTGTGTGTGTCCTGTCTGTCACTGTCATGTATAAGACCCCCCCTCCACCCCCCCCCTCCCCATCCACACCAGGACAGACAGAGCTGCTCTGTGGTACCTGCTGTTGCTGAGCTCATCCATCTCGCTGGAGGACGACATGTCCTCGTCCAGAGCGTCCGTCCTGCTCCTCTTCCTGGCCGGTCTCTCCGAGGCGGACGACACCCTCTTCACGCGCACCTGCGAGCGCGGCGGCGGCACGATGGCGGGCTGGAACCCTCCGGGGGCGAAGGCCACGGGGGACTGCAGCTTCCCCAGGTAGGGGTGCACGCTGAACTGGGAGGGGCTGAGGGCGTGGTGGGAGGAGGGCCGTGGCGTGGCGTGGGGGGAGGTCAGGATGTTGGGGCGCGTCCGGTCGCGGTGGGAAGCCATGGCCTGGTCGATGATGGACTGGGCCATGCCGTCAGGGCTGCCCGGGAGAGACACGTTCTTCACCCGGGCTCCCTGCTGTCGGCTGGCGCTGAGCATGGGCATCGCACGCACAAACACCTTCTTGGTGGAGCCGGTGGGCGTGTAGCTCCTGGGGGTGGGGTTGGCGGGGATGTTCAGGACACGGGGGGGGCGGGGAGCGGGGGTGAGGATGACGCGGGGGGCGGGCCGGGGGGCGGAGCTGTGGCTGTGGATGATCTTGGCGATCTGGCTGATGCGTGCGTACGAAGGGGAGCTGGTGGTGAGGGTCTGGTACGTGTTCGTCCGGGGGTCTTTGATCAGGATCTGACCCTGGCGGTTGACCAGTAGGACCTGAGGGGCGGGGCCAGAGGGCGGAGCCAGGGGCGGGGCACCGGGCAGAGCGAGGACGGGGGCCGGAGGCTGGGGCAGGGCTGCCTTGGTGGGGTTGAGGCGGATGGCGATGGTCTGCCCCCTGGGGGAGCCGGCCGGCAGAGGGAGGGTGTTCAGACCGTTGATGAGGATGGGCGAGGTCACCGTTCTGGGGATGGCCCGTACGGTGATGGTTGGAGAGGACGTCACCGCCCTGTGGGGCTGCCCGAGGGGCAAGGACACCTTGATGACCTGGGGTGGCGTGGGAGGAGTCCCCGAGGGGGGCGCTTTTCACGTTGACGGTGGGCATGGGGCGGGCTTTCATGATGATGGTTTTGGTCTTCATGGGCGAGGCCGCCGCCGGCTTCTTGGCGGGAGGAGGAGACTCCGGCGAGTAGTCCGGGTCTCGGTTGTCCTCTTCGCCGGCGAGCGAGTCGGTGGACGAGGCGCCGTCGTCCTTGTCCAGCCCCGCGTTGTTGGCCAGGTACACCACGGAGCCGTCGTCGGCCGAGATGAAGTGGCCGGTGGACGGGTCCAGCAGGACCTCCTTCTGAGCCTCGGCGTCCATCAGGACCTCCTCCTGCACGGAGAACTCGGCGTTCATGTCGCTCGTCTCCATGAACAGAGACGAGGAGGACGACGGCTCCGTCTCCGGGACGCCCGCCGCCTTCTCCTGCTTCTGTGGCGACTGCGTCGGCACGGCGTCGATCCTCTCCACGGAGATGACCAGCGTCTTGGACAGCGCGTTGTGATTGGCCGCCTGGCTGACGGCGGCGGGGGACGACGGCGGCGGCGGCTTGGCCTTCCCGCTCTCCTCGCCCGCCCCCTCGCTGCCGTCGCTCTCCGAGCCGTTGTTGGTGCCGTCGAGCTGGGCGATGGACTGAGAGGCGGGGGGCGAGGGGGGCGGCGCCCGCCACTCCGTCCTTGGCCGCCTCGCGCACCACCACGGTGCGTGAGAACTTCAGGTAGTGGTCCATGTCCTCGTCAGAAGACTCGGGGTCCAAGCCCTCCACGGAGCTCACCGTTTTGCCCGCCGCCGCCCCGCCCGGCCTCCCCTCACTCGCCGCCTCCTCCCCGCCCGGCGTCTCCCCGTCGGCCTCTCCTCCCCCCCTGGCGCCCGCCTGCGAGCCGCAGTGGAGGACCACGTTCTCGTTCAGCAGGGCCTCGTCGAACTCCAGCTTGGCGTTGAGCAAGGTTGCCACGGCCACCTCCGTGTCGGCGTCCAGAGGGGTGAAGGAGAGCTCGGGGTCGGACATCAGACGGGCCACCTCCTCCTCCAGGTTCCCCGCGGGCAGAGACACGCCGTTGGGCGCGGCGCACAGAGTCCTCGGCCTCGGAGGACACCAGGAAGTCCTGGGGAAGCTCGGCCGAGACGGGCGTGGCGATCTTGAAGGCCTGCCGTCCTCTGGGGGAGTGGCGGTGGGCGGAGGTGGGGCTGGCCAGGCCGCGGGGGGGACGACGGGGAGGTGGGGGCGGAGCCCCAGCTGGAGGTGGAGGCTCGCCGGCCTCTCCGGGGGGGGCGGGGAGGCCGGGGGGTCGGAGGCCCTGGGAGGGGAGCTGAAGGGGAGGCAGCAGGGGCTGAGGAGCCCTCCTGAGCGCAGGGTCATGGGGCCGGAGGGAGGGTCGGTGGGGGAGGAGGAGGGGTGGCGTGTCCGGGACAGCCTGCGGGGACGCCTGGTGTCCTCCAGGTCTCGGAGGGTCAGGATGTGGTGGGACTTGGACACGGCGTTTCCTGTTTAGGAGAGGACCGGGGTCAGGACGGGAGGTAGAAAACCACACGTGACGTAGACAGGGAACATGATATCCAAACAACATCTGATTCACCAAGACAACATAGATCTGGTTTACTCAACGACACCTAGCCAAGGTGGGGGGTGTACCTGGGGAGGGAAGGAGTCTAGATACAAGGTGGGTGGGGGGGGGGTGTACCTGGGGAGGGAAGGGGTCTAGATACAAGGTGGGGGGGTGTACCTGGGGAGGGAAGGAGTCTAGATACAAGGTGGGGGGTTTACCTGGGGAAGGGTCTAGATACAAGGTGGGGGGGTGTACCTGGGGAGGGAAGGGGTCTAGATACAAGGTGGGGGGGTGGGGGGGGGTGTACCTGGGGAGGGGAGGGGTCTAGATACAAGGTGGGGGGGTGTACCTGGGGAGGGAAGGGGTCTAGACGTTCCTCCTGCTGGTCTCCTGGTGTGCAGGTGTCCCGGGGTTTTGGGTGCCACTCCAGGGTCTAGTTTGGAGGGCGGGGGACATGGTGCTGGAAGGAGCTTCGATTGGTGGACAGCTCGTCACCATCTCTGGGTTCTCCATGTCTAATTGGAAGAAGAAAAAAAGAGAGAAAAATAAATAAAAATCTTTTACTGTCAAACCGACACTCACTTGGTTGCCCGGACTACCATTTATTCAAACTTCCCAAGGATACAAACAAGCAATCCCCTTCCAAATTCCCAGATGCTTGATCATGAGCGGTTGTGGTCCTCACCCTGGCCGTGGTGGGGGCTGTGTGCGGTGGTCTTGTTCAGCTCGTGTTCCCATGGAGACTGCGTGGGCTGGCCCGGCAGAGGGCTGCTCACCTCCGTCACCCTGCAGGTATACTTACAGGGCCGCCGGGGGTCCACCGTGCTCCAGAACAGGCGGGAACACCTGGAGGACCACACCAAGGCAGGGGGGGGGGACACATGCTGTTGAAAAGGACCCAGGACTTCCATGTATGTGTATATATATATTGATGTTTTTATTGATCACTTACTGGTAACCCACAGGGTACAGCCGTCCTCCGTTGGAAGACAGTTCAGTCAGATAGCCCATTTTCTGAATTTGCAGAGAGCCTGGACACACACATGGAGAGAGAGAGAGAGAGAGAGAGGAGAGATAGGGAGGGAAGGAAGGAAGGAGAGAGAGGAATGGTCTTAGAGAGGTAAACAGGCCGTGATTGATGGCTGTACTATACCTCACTTACAGCTTAAGTACCTGGGAACACACACTATAATCAGAAGCAGAGGAGGTGTTTTTAACCAGCTCACCGATGGTCATGTTTATAGACTCTGGCTCGAGGCCGGTCAGGAACTTCTTCCGGAGTGTGATGCCTTCAAAGTCCACAAACACCCTCCTGGGGACCTGGAAGCCGTTCCCAGACACCATCTGGAGGCAGAGAGGCAGCGAGGCAGAGAGGCAGCGCACCGTAAATCACAAGCTGCTGGCAGGCGCCATGTGTGAAGCACCCACGCGTAGCAGGGTCAGCGACAGAACAGCGCCCTCGTCTGGGGGCCAAGGTGAACTACGGGCCATCTGGACTTGCTGTGAGTGTGTATGTGTCAGTGTGTGTCAGTGTGTGTGTGTGTGTGTGTACGTGTATGTGTGTGTCAGTGTATGTGTGTGTGTGTGTGTATGTGTGTGTCAGTGTGTACGCGTATGTGTGTGTTGGCCGCGGGACGCCCTACCTTCTCACTGATGAGGTCCCTGTGCTTGTAGCAGTACACCTTCCTGTCCTGCTGGACTTGCTGCGAGTGTGTATGTGTCAGTGTGTGTGTATGTGTGTGTCAGTGTGTGTGTGTGTGTGTCAGTGTGTGTGTGTACATGTATGTGTGTGTTGGCCCTACCTTCTCACTGATCAGGTCCCTGTGCTTGTAGCAGTACACCTTCCTGTCCTGCTGGAACACACAGTTGCGTGCTCGGGCACACATGAAGTGGTAGTTGCTCTGGCAGGTGGACAGACAGCAGCCCACTGTGGCTCCAGCCTGGCCGCATCGCTCACACCGCTGGGGGAGGACACACAGGAGACACAGGAGACACAGGACACACAGGAGACACAGGACACACAGGAGACACAGGACACACAGGACACACAGGAGACACAGGACACACAGGACACACAGGAGACACAGGACACACAGGAGACACAGGACACACAGGACACACAGGAGACACAGGACACACAGGAGACACAGGACACACAGGACACACAGGACACACAGGACACACAGGAGACACACAGGACACACACGACACACAGGACACACAGGACACACGGGAGACACAGGACACACAGGAGACACAGGACACACAGGAGACACACAGGACACACAGGACACACAGGACACACAGGACACACAGGACACACAGGAGACACACAGGAGACACAGGAGACACAGGAGACACAGGAGACACAGGAGACACAGGAGACACAGGAGACACAGGAGACACAGGAGACACAGGACACACAGGACACACAGGAGACACACAGGAGACACAGGACACACAGGACACACAGGAGACACACAGGAGACACAGGACACACAGGAGACACAGGAGACACAGGACACACGGGAGACACAGGACACACAGGAGACACAGGACACACAGGACACACAGGAGACACACAGGAGACACACAGGAGACAGCCGTTAAACAGGGGTCAGATGGCTGAGCGGTTAGGGAGTCGGGCTAATAATCAGAAGGTCATTGGTTCGATTCCCAGCCGTGCCCAATGAGGTTGTGTTCTTGGGCAAGGCACTTCACCCTACTTTCCTCGGGGGAATGTCCCTGTACTTACTGTAAGTCGCTCTGGATAAGAGCGTCTGCTAAATGACTACATGTAAACGTCAACATTAGGAGAAATACAGCTGGATAAAAGTAGTAGGTTAACAGGAAAAACAAACGTGTAGAACAACCAGACATGCATTCAAGCAAAGACGAGCAGGTTATTCGATGACTGATTACTGAAACAATGCAGAGTTTTGGGGTGTCTGTTTACCAGGTGGCGCCCCCTGGAGACGGCGCTGTGGACCTGCAGCAGGGCCCCGTTGTCCTCGTACACCTCAGCGGACCACAGGCAGCAGTTGACGTGAGCCCACTCGTTCTGTCCCAGGTACAGCAGGCGTCCCGCGCCCTACAGGGGTACACAACACAACGACGATGACTCAGCGCCACACAGGACATGACAGGTTACTTCCCATGGAGGGAGAGAGACCTAAACGTTCGGGGTAGGAATCTTTTGGTACCTCACGATTCGATTCTAATGATTCTTGGGGTCACGACTCGATTAAAAATCGAAAATACTAATTTTTTTTTACATCATAAAAAAATCTATTCACATACATTTGTGAATCGATCTGAATTGCTAGCAGACTGAATCCAGCGAGTGGCGACTCACGTTGGGCGCTGCGTCTCCGTACTGCTGACACAGCATGCACTGTCTCTCGTCTTTGCTCCAGTCCAGCTGCTCTCCTGGAGTCCAACCTAAACCACCGCGAGAGACAGAACAGTCCAATCAAAACGCTCGGTCATCGCCGGGGTTACACCCCACTCAGTCGTCTTGGGCTGGGTGGTCACACGGCCTGCCCAGACCCTTCTGTTCACACGTGTGTGTGTGTGTACATGTATGTATGTGTGTGTGTGTACATGTATATGTGTGTGTGGGTGTACATGTATGTATGTGTGTGTGTGTACATGTATATGTGTGTGTGGGTGTACATGTATGTATATGTGTGTGTGTGTACATGTATGTGTGTGTACATGTATGTGTGTGTGTGTGTGTACATGTATGTGTATGGTGTGTGTGTACATGTATTAGTGTGTGTGTGTGTGTGTGTGTGTACATGTATGTGTGTGTGTGTGTGTGTACATGTATGTGTGTGTGTGTGTACATGTATGTGTGTGTGTGTACATGTATATGTGTGTGTGTACATGTATATGTATGTGTGTGTGTGTGTACATGTATGTGTGTGTGTGTGTATGTGTGTGTGTGTGTGTACATGTATGTGTGTGTGTGTGTGTGTGTGTATGTATGTTTGTGTGTGTGTACATGTGTGTGTGTGGTGAGGAGAGGCCCCGTACCCTGAGTAGGGAGGCTGCCTCCGGGCCCGGGCGGCTGGGAGGAGGCCGAGGATGAGAGGGAGGAGTCAGGCGCCTTGCTGGCCTGGTAGGTCCTCTCCAGCCACTGGGCATAGCTGTGCTCCCTGGAGGGGGGGAGGACGGCCTCGGGTAGCATGCCTCTGAGAGGGGGGGAGAGAGAGGGGAGAGAGAGAGAGAGAGGGAGAGAGAGAGGACGAGAGAGAGGGAGAGGGAGAGAGAGAGGGAGAGGGAGAGAGAGAGAGAGGGAGAGGGAGAGGGAGAGAGGGAGAGGGAGAGGGAGGGGGAGAGAGAGGGAGAGGGAGAGGGAGAGGGAGAGGGAGAGGGAGAGGGAGAGGGAGAGGGAGAGGGAGAGAGAAAGAGAGGGAGAGGGAGAGGGAGAGGGAGAGGGAGAGGGAGAGGGAGAGGGAGAGGGAGAGGGAGAGGGAGAGGGGAGAGGGAGAGGGAGAGGGAGAGGGAGAGGGAGAGGGAGAGGGAGAGGGAGAGGGAGAGGGAGAGGGAGGGGAGAGGGAGAGAGGGAGAGGGAGAGAGGAGAGAGGGAGAGGATGAGGGAGAGGGAGAGGGAGAGGGAGAGAGACAGATGGACAGAGATTGAGGTGTGATGACTAGCTCAAGAGAGTCTTGTGTTGATCTCATTTAAAAGGCGTTTTTAAAGTTGAAATATCGCTGTGGGATTTACCGTGGGAAATCTTGCGAGAGGGAGTCCCCACTTGACCAGATCCTGTCTGTGGAACCAGCTGAAGGTGTCCTCCATCAACTGGGAGAAACATGACACGAGAGGGCGCTTTAGTCCAAAGTAAATCACTTCTGATCAGTACATCCAGGCATTGCAACTAACTTTTTTCCCTCACTGTCCCAGTACCGTCCCGAAGTGCAAAATTAACCGTGATTAAAAGTTGAGTACTTTTCTACAAAAAGTTTCTAAAGGTTTTTTTAAAACATGAAAAAAATATGAAAAGAATGTTCAAAAGTTTCTAAAAGGTTTGACAAAAAAAAAGTTTATAAAAAGTTCTGACAAATATTTTCTACAAAAGGTTTTGAAAGGTTGAAATATATTTGCGGTTTATTTTCAAAAATGATGTTTGAGTACATCAATTCAAACACAACATGTAGTTGAGATCCAGTGAGCATGGTGAGCGATCACCTTCAGGTAGTGGGACTTGGCCAGGCTGGCGAGTCTCTGCTTCTCTGGTAGAGACTCCTCCTGTTTCAACCACTTCCTCATCACCATGACAACATCCTCGTGGAATGCTTTCTGATTGGAGGAGAAAACACATCAACCAATTATGAAATAGCAGTCTTATCTTTAGTCTGATGTCATTGACATCTAAGTCTGAGTGACAGATGGTAAAGGGATGAAGAAGTAAATATATGTGAGATAACAAAGGTTGTGCTTCTTGCCGAAGGCAAAGCACACCCAAATAGGATTAAGGGGGTCTCACCACGGACGTGTAGCGTCCTTCTTCAAACCTCCTCCCCAGGTTGTGCAGGTCACACACTGCGTGCTGTCTGTCCTTGGGAACGTCCATCTCCCCCAAGTCCTCACACTGCAAACCACAAACAAACTCTTGACTTCCAAGTAGAGCCCGACCGATAAAGGATTTTTAAGGCCGATACAAATATTTGGTGATTTAAAAATCCGATATTCCGATATCAGCCATAATATCGGCCCGCCGATATATCGGTCAGGCTCTACTTCCAAGGGTGGGGGACCTGATAGCACTGTTACACTATCGTAGCTCGACCATCACGATTCTGCCATAGCCTGACTTGGTTAGTGGATAGTAGGATGTTGATGGGGCGTGTACCTCCTTGCAGGTGGTGAGATGCCTGGTGGCGGAGGATGACTGAAGGCTGGCCAGCACCTTCTGCAGCTGGGTCCTCAGGATCTGCTGGAGCTGGGCCTTCCAGCTCCTGGCCTGGGCCACGGGGGTCTGGGGCAGAGGCTGGGTCTGGGGGACAGGCGGGGTCTGGGGCAGAGGCTGGGGGAGAGGCTGGGTCTGGAGGCAGAGGTTGGGTCTGGGGAGAGGCTGGGTCTGGAGGAGAGGCTGGGTCTGGAGGCAGAGGCTGGGGCAGGGTCTGGGGCAGAGGCTGGGTGGGAGGGGCTGGGGGAGAGGCTGGGTCTGGGGGAGAGGCTGGGTGGGGGCAGAGGCTGGGTCTGGGGGAGAGGCTGGGTCTGGCTGCAGGGGGAGCAACAGTACTGCACCCCCTCTGGAAGGCTGGACATGATCTCGTACAGGTCATCTGGAACAAAACATGGGGAGTTGTTGTTACCTGTATGTGTGTATGTGGTGTGTGTATGTGTGTGTGTGTGAGGTTGGGATTGTACTGATGATGTTCTGAAGCCACGGTTGCTGCTCCCTCACCAGAGAGACCTTCACATTTGGAGTGGACCCAGTGGTGACAGAGTGAGCACTGCATCATCAGGCTGTGGGTGTCGCTGTCCTCGTAACACCTGGAGCACACGCTGCAGAAGTTACCTAGGAAACGCACAGAAACACAACAGTCAGATGTTACCTAGGAGACGCACAGAAACACAACAGTCAGACACAACATACTTATTTATACTCAGTTACTGTCGAGAACTGTGCGATTTTAAAACTTCAACTTAAGTCGAGTCTACAACTAAGAAAACAATTATCATTTTTAGTAGTATCTTTTAGTAATATTAAATATATAAAAAACACAAAATGTATTTACAGCAAGTTACTTTGTAAAAAAAACAACAACGATTTGGGGATTTTGGAATAAACTGACAATCCTCTGTAAAGCTGTGAGTCTGTAGCGAGCTGCTACCTTTACTGTGCAGAGAGCTGCACTCTGGACAGAGATCCTTGTCGTGGTTCCAGGCCATGTCCAGGGTCTTCCCCGGAGTCACCCCACAGCTCCGACACCTGATACACGTCATGCACACCTGGACACAACCAGAGACACAACCAGACACATCACAGTCTGGATCAGATCACACCTGATACACGTCATGCACACCTGGACACAACCAGAGACACAACCAGACACATCACAGTCTGGATCAGATCACACCTGATACACGTCATGCACACCTGGACACAACCAGAGACACAACCAGAGACAACACAGTCTGGATCAGATCACACCTGCACACCTGGACACAACCAGAGACACAACCAGAGACAACACAGTCTGGATCAGATCACACCTGCACACCTGGACACAACCAGAGACACAACCAGAGACAACACAGTCTGGATCAGATCACACCTGATACACGTCATGCACACCTGGACACAACCAGAGACACAACCAGACACACAACCAGAGACATCACGGTCTGGATCAGACCACACGTGATACACGTCATGCACACCTGAACACAACCAGAGACACAACACAGTCTGGATCAGATCACACGTGATACACGTCATGCACACCTGAACACAACACAGTCTGGATCAGATCACACCTGATACACGTCATGCACACCTGGACACAACCAGAGACACAACCAGAGACACAACCAGAGACACAACCAGACACAACCCAGTCTGGATCAGATCACTTCTGCATCCATGCTCTCAATCAGCAACGTCTCTCTCAGTCAAGAATGGAAGTGGTTCTTACCCAGGGTGCACTGCAGTTGAGGGGTTTGGGGTAGGTGGGTCCCAGACACGAGGGATGATAGCAGGTCTGACATCTCCTGCACTGTAACACCGGCTGCCAGGACACACAACAGGAAGGTCGTTATAACAACAAAACATTGATAAAAGACTTTGACTAAAGTTCAGGACGTTTTAGGCTTGTTTTATAAACATTTCTAAAGCTTGTTTTGGGGGCGGTTGGGACCTTGGAGGTCTTGCTCTTGCGTCCGCAGACGTGGCAGAACTTGCAGCGCCGGCAACACCAGTTCTCCTTGTTGTCCTCCGGGGGGGCGCTCCTCTGGCCACAGGCAGAAGCTGTGGAAGGGCTCGCAGCAGATCTGACAGAAGATCATCTGAGGATAGGGGAGGGGTGTGTGGAGGGGAGAAGCGTTAAGGAGCAGGCAAGACCTTCAACAGCCCCTTCCCAGAGTCTACTTTACGTCGCTATATGAATACATTAAATGTTAAATCGAATTCTCCGCTTCAAACCCAGGGATAGAAAGAACATCTTGAACTTTCATAATTTCCCCACAGGAAAATGCCCCTCTCCTTTCCCCTTTTTGAAAATGGCAAATCCGTCCCACCCACACTTGGCGGGGGGAGGAGGGTGTGTGGCAGGTGGCGGCCCCCCCTACCTCATGCTGTCCCTTGCTGGCGCAGAGCAGGCAGACGGGCTGGGGGGTCACGGGGACCGACGTGAGGATACTCAGACCGCCCATCAGCCACACGTTCTGGACGGCACAGTCCTCCTGGGAGGAACACCACAGAGAGAGGAGGAGATTAGAGAGAGAGAGCAGCACAGAGAGAGAGAGAGGACATTAGAGAGAGAGAGAGAGAGAGAGAGGAGAGCGAGAGGGAGAGAGAGAGAGAGCACCACAGAGACAGAGGAGGACATTAGAGAGAGAGATAGAGAGAGAGAGAGCGAGAGGGGAGAGAGAGAGAGCACCACAGAGACAAAGGAGGACATTAGAGAGAGAGAGAGAGAGGAGAGAGAGAGAAGCACCACAGAGACAGAGGAGGACATTAGAGAGAGAGAGAGAGAGAGAGAGAAAGGAGGGGAGAGAGAGAGGAGGGGGGAGAGAGAGAAAACAACAAAAGAGAGAGAGAGAACACCAGAGAGGTCAGAAAGAGAACGAGAGTGTCAGCGGAGAGAAAAGAAGGGACGTGTTGTGGGAGGAGAAGGAAGGCGGGAGGAGGCTCACCTTGAAGTCCACCCGGATCTTGTGCGCGGTCTGCGAGACGCCCTTTCGAGGGAACCCGTTGGTCAGAGAGGCGAGGGAGTTCAGCGGGGTTTGCTCTGACGAATTCTGGGAACGAAGGAGACAGCTGCCGTCAGTTTGGTCAGGAAGGTATCGGGCCCCCTCGCTCCTCCTGTCCTCCTCCTCCTCCTCCTCCTCCTCTTCAGGCGATGGCCCCGCCTCTTCCTCCTCCCCCTCCTCCTCCTGGGGGGGGAGGGCCGAGGGCCGAGCGGACCACCGACCGGGGCAGCCGCTGCAAACGCAGCTGGAGGCTGAACCGCAACCGCAAAGGCGGCCTCCGGCCTATAGGAGGGCAGCCCGCCTGCTTCCAGCCTTTCTGATTGGTCTGTTTGACCAGGTGGGGCGTGGTCGACGACGAGTCCTCCTCAGCAGGCGTCTCCTGTACCTGCAGATGGGGGAACTGCTGAAGCCAATATCAACAGGAGAGACAGATTTCTATCAGACGCCAAGCGAAGGAAGAGGAGGGGAGCGGACCGCCACCACAAAACCAACACCTTTAAGAAATAGATACCGGAAAGATTTAGCGCGGTCGTGGAAAAGAGAGAGGAAGGATTAGAGGGGTGTGACTGCGGTGCCACAGCACTGGAAGTTGAAGGACTACAAAAGGCAACACTAGTGGTCCAAGAAGACTACAAATCCCAATACCGCCAGAACTCGATGCAGAGTGAGTGAAAGTGAGAAAGAGAAACGTTATTTCAAAACAGGAAATAAGATGTAAATTCAAGTTACAGGGGAAAAGAGCACAGGTTGAAAATAGCTGTGAGCGTGTAAGCGCATGCAATTTGGGTCGACCGACTGTGCAACAGAGCTGCAAGTCTCAACTAAAAAGAAAAAGTTAAGCACAGCTAAATGTGTTTTTAATTACAGATGATTTAACAGATAACAACAGTTAAAGATAACTGACTGAAGATGAAACGTCTATATTTTATAGATATAAATGGTAACCTAGGTCTATTCAATCACTTGTATCTTGATCTGCCAAACGAATGCTACGAAAGACGACATAAGACAGCGACAAAGGCTGTCCGTAGCAACGACTGTGCGTTGCTACGGACACAGCGTTGCTAGGGACAGTCAGGCAGGCGTGGAGACTCGTGGGCGTTATTACCTTGTCGGCTTTCCTCCTTCTTCCCGGCCCCCCGGAGCCCGGCCTCCGATGCCTCACCACCCCGTGGCAGGGCAGCCTCACCCCGTGGCCGGGCAGCCTCACCCCCTCACAGGGCAGAGCCTCCAGAGCCGGGTTGTCATGGAGATCATCCACCGCCACGCCTGCCAGAAACACAGTCGTTTTGAGTTTTACTTAAACAACAACAATTCCTATTAAACACAAACGATGTCTTAATAACTCTCTCTTAGCGTGCTGTATGTAAGAAGACAGCCTGGGTCTAAATAGCGAGGCAGATGTATGAGACATGTCTGTACGTCTGCTGTTATTCAGATTTTGTATCCTAACTTAAATGAGTACTTTTTGTACAAATAAATAAAGACGTTATACATGTTTTTTTTTATCAGGGTATGGCATATCAGTAGCTATAGATATCCACCATAATATTTAATCACATTGACATCTGATGTGTTTTCAAAGTGTTCCTTGAATGTTTTTGAGCAGTGTATATATATAAAAAAAAACTTGATTACCTCGGTTGCCGGGGGAGGCGCGGGTCTTGTGCGAGGACTCTCCGGTGGTCTCCGTGTCCGAGTCGGACCTCAGCAGGCTGCTGTACGACCGCGGAGTCACGTTCCGCTTCGGCTGCTTCCGGGTGGAGGGACTCAGACAATCAGCCTGATTGGTCGGGACGTCCTCCGGCTCCGCCTCCCCTCTTAACCAATCGTCCTCTCCGTCCTCATCGGTGGAGAGAGCGCCGCTGAGGGAAGGGCGTCGCCGTCTCCGCCTCTTCCCCTGCACTGAGGAAGACAAAGAGCCACGTGGTCCTGTGAGGGAGTCAGGTGGCTGAGCGGTTAGGGAATCGGGCTAGTAAATCAGAAGGTTGCCGGTTCGATTCTCGGCCATGCAAAATAACATTGTGTCCTTAGGCAAGGCACTTCACCCTGCTTGCCTCTGGGGGGGAATGTCCCTGTATTTACTGTAAGACGATAAGAGCGTCTGCTAATGTAAATGTAAATGTTGCGACACGGGAATGACAGGCACGTTCACATACCTCTGTACGGTGTGACGGTGCGTTTGAAGGCTCTGTTCTTAATCCGCTCACACTTCCTGTACCTGATGGGGGGAGGGGGGGGAGGGGGGGAGATCTGAGTGATGGGCATCCTGGTGTGTAAAGGTATACAAGCCTTGTATGTGTTTATCGCTAACAGCATCTTTGGAGAGGCCAAAGTACGATGCAACTTACACACAGCACTGCCGTTTGGTGTTGGGCCCTCCGAACTTGGGCTTGTCCAGGCAGTTGATGCAGGTGCCGCAGTCTTTCTGGAAGTGGCAGCCCTTGCACCTGCCGCAGCGCGTGGAGCGCCCCCCGGGGCCAAACTCACGCTCCGCACTCAGACGCTTCTTGAACTTGCGAACCCACAGCGACTTGTGTTCCTGAGAGGCCACGCTGTCCTGGTCGGAGAGGTAGGCAACGTCTGGAGGGAGGTAGAGAGGGAGGGAGGGAGAGAGAGGGAGACAGAGAGGGAGACAGAGAGGAAGGTAGAGAGGGGGGGGAGAAAGTCAAAAAGACATCGACAAGCCAACGCTGGCTTCCTATATTGTTTACTCCTTCGTGACCATCAGAGCTCTTGGTTTTGGGGCGGAGCTCGAAGTGACGGGAGCTCACCCTCCGCTGCCGGCGAGGGGCTGATGCCCTCCCTCTCGTGGAGAGGCAGAGCGCTGAGGCGTGGGATGTCGTCGGGCACCATGGCGCGGGGCTGGCCCAACGCCACCGCTGCCGCCCGACACACGTGCTTGATCCTGGGGCCGCCGACGGGCTGTTCCTGGGAGGAGAAACACACGTGAATCATCCGCACAAACCTGTCCACTTCACACTTCGAAAAGGCACCGAATCGCAACTGACAACCGTGTGGAGGTCTGTTCATTCCAATACGTACGAAGTTCCAACAACTGTATCTTAGCGACGGACTGTCATTGTAGTTAACAGAGATCAGTCAAAACACAAGAAAACGAAAGTGAAAAAAAAAGAACAATAAAAACCCCCTCACCTGAGTTGTGCCATCGTGGTGAGCTCCCTTCCCCCTCCTCCTCCTCCTCCGTCTGCCTCCGGACAGATCCTTACACACCACCTACAGCATCGCACACGAGCAGAGAGAGGTGAACGTTGTGACAGGGACACAAAGCACCTCACCTTAACCCCAACTGACAATAACTGAATCCCGCATCCCACACCAAGTCCAAAGCTCTTCGAGCTCACTAAGACATTCAAGCTGCTTCGTCTGCGAGTCTCCGGCATGTCTTCTCACCTGGGAGGACTTGAGCAGCTTCTGCTGGTCGATCTTGATGAGCTGGACCTTGGCTCTTTTCACCAGGTGCAGCATCCTCTTGTTGGAGAGGTGAACCCGTTGGCTGAGGTCTCCCTGGTCCACCGTCACGTCCACCGTCACGCCCTCCGCCACGCCGCCATCTTCTCCTGAGGGACAGGACGCTCAGTAAACACATCTGACCGATGGTAGCAACACACACATCTTTAGCCAAAGCAGAAAGACTCCTCCTCTCCTCGACAGCGGCAGCGTGTTATTAAAAAGTAGCGTTCTTCTGGAAAGCATAGCTTGTGTGAACAAGATTTGGAAGAGGGGAGGGAGAAAAAAACGGAGGAAGTTCTTACGTTTGACGCTTCCAGCGTTGTACTCGCCGTCTTCCCAAGCTTTGGCTGAGACGGTCCCCGTGGCGCTGGCTCCGCTGATGAGCACGGCTAGCTTCCTCACCACCCCGGGGGAGTCCAGCTCCTCCATCGTCAGCTTGGACCTCCTCCTCCTCCTCCTCTTCTTCACCGTGGTCTCCTGGCCCGTCTCCGCGCCGTCCTCGGGCGTCCCGCCCGGATCTCGCTTCTTCCGGGAGAGCTTCGAGGTCAGATCTTTGAGTTTCTCGTAGACCAAGAGGTGAGATGACCCTGGGCTCATTTTAGAGGACTTCGACAGGTTAGAAGACACGCTCATCTTCCTCCCTTCGGTCTTGGGAGTTCTCTGTTCGCCTTCGGACTTCACTACCGGGTTCCAACACATCTCATCGTCCATGTCGGACTCTTGCTTCCCTTGGCTTTTCCCCCTCGCCCTCGACCTGGGAACCTCCTCCTCGTCGAGGAACCTCCTGGGTAACTTGATGACACGGGAGGACCGAGCGCTCACCACGGGGGAGGTCATGTGACCGCCGTAGGGCGTGTTCCCCGCCGCTCCCTCGGGCGTGACGCCGCTCTCTCCCTCCACGGCCTGACCCTGGTCCTCTTGCTTCAAGGGAACCGTCGGCTCGAGGGTGTAGAAGACAGACCTCCGTCGGGCGCGTCTTTTGACGGGGTCCGTCGGAGACTTCGCCACGTACCCGGGCTTCCTCCTACAGTCATAGAGGGACTTGCGTCTTTTGCCAAAGTATGGCACGTTTCTTCGACGGCGTCGCGGTTGCGCATTTCCTCCGGCGGCTCCTGAAGGCTCGTCGCCGGTCTCGGCTCTCTCCTCGGCCCCGGAGACCGACGAGACGCCCCTGCTCCTTCGTCTCTGCTTCCCTTTCACAGGTTTAGGGGACTGAGCTGCCTTTGGAGACGAGTCGAGGACAGCGCGTCCTCTTCTCCTTTTGGTGGAAACCTGGGGCGTCGTTTCCTGTTTAGAGTCCTCGCCGGTCTCCTTCCTCCTCCTCCTGCCCTTCACCACCGTCAGGGTACACACCAACTTGCCCTGTTTGGTGCTGCTGGTTGAGCCGCTGGGTTCCTTGGCGGTTTGTCTCGGCTCCTCTTCCTGCCTGTGGATGAAGCGTGATCTGCTTTTGCACTTCCCCTAGCCTTTCTCGTCGTAGCGGTAGCCTGCCTCCCTGGGGACTTCACGCCCGAACCAGATGCCATCTTTTTGGCTCCCAGTTTAACGGATGTCCAGGCTCCCTCCGTGGTCCTACCCTCCTTCTGCCTAGCTCCTTGGCCTCGTTTAGAGACTTTCCCACTGTTTCCTTCAAGTTTTTGTTCAGTCCCGGGCTTCTGTTTCAGGGCTAGGTCTGGGGCAGGGGGGGGCTTCTCTGGGTTCAATATAGACGACGGGAGAGGAGAGGCTGGAGGTGAAGAGAAGAAAACAAGTATTAGTCAATCTAACGAGCACACGTAAATCGGACAAACGTTTAACAATGTCCAAGGGGAGTCAGATGGCTGAGCGGTTAGGGAATCGGGCGTATAATCAGAAGGTTGCCGGTTCGATTCTCGTCTACTAAATGTAAATGTCAGTTTGGAGAGTAATCAACTTATACTTACTTCCAGCAGAGGAGTAGTGTGCGGAGAGTAACGGGAGAAACTCTGTACCAAACCCAGTGAAGTCTTCTTCCTAAAAAACATTTTAAAATGGTAAACAGTTAAGCAAACATGGTTAAGTTCGTCATCATAATAGTTACATTAAACTTTGAGTGTCGTCTTATAATAGTACCTTGAATCCCACCATATCCTATGTTATGAGACAGTATGGTACTATATTATATGGCAATGACAGTACGAGAGTTCTGATTGGCTAATGGGTAGTCATGCCAGCCGCATATTGACCTCATGTAGTATCAGAGAGCTGGTGGCTGAAGGTGAGAGCTTATAACATCTGATTACAAACTCACACATAGAATAACTTTAATAAGGTTCAAACGGAGTGGAGAAGAGCCATGACTTGACTGACTTACAGTTTTAATGTCGGCTACATTGCCAACTGAACATTTGTTTCCGACTGATAGAAAGCGATACAGAAGTTTGTGTCTTTCTGCTTAAAGGGGAAGTTGTAATCACACACCGAAAAGCACAACTTGTCTACACAAAGAAATCCATGAAGAAGTGATGTGCTTGTATCTTATTTCACAGAAAAGCTGTTTTCAAAATATACTTGATCTGGTTTACATCAAAACAGAGTTTGCTGCACATTCTGACCCGGACTGGGTTACAACAGCATTGCATCAGCAACATAAGGCTACTTATTCAGATGGTCATCATCATAATCATCTCCACTGTAATCCACCCGCTACTGAAGAGAGACTGATAACATCTCATATATAAAGCGTCGGACAGTGTCTGCGTACACCATACCTTGTAACAACCATAACTGTAACGACCTCATTCTTTCAATGTTGAATTCATTTTATCTACAGCGTAGTGTACACCTCCATCACTCAGGCATCACATATAACGTGAAGACAGGCAAGGCAGAAGGTAGACTTCAACAGGCGTAGACTTCAACATACTCACATTTATCTTCAGTGACCCAGAATGAAATATCCAAGAGGATATTCTTGAAAAAACTATGATGCCGTTGAAGTTCGTGGAACTGTCCGTTCAACCACAGTCTCAAGCAACACCACAGCTACAGTACAGCTCAATAGGGGGATTGCATCAGTAATGTAAGGGATGTCACATGTTCTAGACATCATCTAATATTTTGACATCATCCTACACAGGCAGATTACTAGCTGATGGCCCATCAGAGGCCAATCAAACATACAATTGGGTGATTGTCATGATATAGCATTAAAATGCTGAGGATGGAGTTGTTATAATGCATCGATAATGACAACGTCCAGTACTAAACTAGCGTAAATCTTCCTCCAGTACATTATAAACATGAGTCTCTCAGCTCTCAAACTATCAAAGGAGGAACCTGTTTTACAGAGATGTTGAATAATTAAAGCGATTCAACATTTGAGACATACCTGACGGCCTCTTAGTTTTATAACTAAGTACTGTAGTGTTTGACTCTCATCGGTACACGTTGTTGCTACTCGTCCAGCTGTCAAGTGACGGATAGTTGTGGAACCTTTCCTAGTCGTAGGGCAACGCTGCTAAGATAGTCATCAACAAGCGTGTATTGCAAATAAGATAAGTAATGTGGCTACTTCTAAAACCGCTGCCGTTTGTAAGTTATCTCCACGGTAACGTTGATTGTGAATACCGCCAATTTCCCCGCCACAAACACAACAAATTACCAGTGAGGCACAGCCTTTTTTATTTTGACAGGTTCACTAGCTTTGCTTCGCATGATGGATCATTCACTTGAGCTTGGTACAGTGTCACCATAGATAACTTTTGAGCTAGTTCCAAGCTAGGGGTGAATTGACATTGTCCTCGGCAGCTGGGTACTTTAACTATCTAGAAAGCTAAGTGAGTTAGCTAGTGAGCTATTTAAACGCGATCCATGTAGCACAGGCTAACTACCTAGCTTGCCCACCGACACTGCAATTTGCAGGCAGAAGCATATTTGATCAGTGGAAAGAACACATTGTGTGTAAAACGCTTTCTTTTTAAAACACCCGTGGTGATATATCTTAGGTTAGAAAAACGATGCATGGTTTTCAACCTCACCTCTTCACTTGCGCTTGAGTAGAAACCCGCATCTCTTTGGCGCCTATGTTTCTCAGTAACACCGAGTAATCGCAGCAAAGACGGGTCCTCGTTCAACGCTTGTCCGATGTCTACGGGCCTAGGGCCTCCGGTGAGTGTATCTCCATCTTCCGAGCCCAACCTTCCGCGCTGAGGACGCTTCTCTGTGCGTAGCCGGCTGCGAGATGTCCATGGCCGGCCTGGGAATCGAGCCCGGGCCGGGGCAGAGCTGTTCGAGCCTGCGACATTAGCCTGTGATGATAATCCCCCTCCTGTAGTCGCCATTATTCACTAGCTAGCTACTACAACAACAACTATGTTGTACACTGTGGCGCTCTGGTGAAACAAGATGGAAAGGCGCGAGATAGGAAGGAAGCGCCGTTGCATTGTGGGAAACAGAGTTTATCCCGTTTTTGGAAGTGACAAACATTACTCGATATTAAATCACCGGTCAACAACTACTCTTATGTAGGAAAATGTTTGGTAACTGTGAACAACTACTACATACATTATATTCTGGTTATTTTACCATCCCGGACTGAAATAAAGAAAATATCCTTCCGTTGCAAACACATCCAAAACTGTAATCGGCATTACCATAATCAATAAAGAGCCTACTGTATTTATATATTTTTTTATCATACATTTTTAATGCACGTTTTCAATGTTGAAATTTCACTTGCAGTATTGTATCATTGGGTGTAACCTTATCATAATCAAGATTGAATAGATAACCTTTAATAACAATTCCAAACATTGTTTAATCACACATGTAGTTTAATGCCATTATTGTTTAATTTTCGATGCCAGAATTTGAGCAAAAAGAGAAAAAATATTTGAACAGCAATGGAATCCTGCAAAGATCCTCACAACATGATCTGAAACTTGATCTTAGAATGGAGGTTATGAAAACATGATTTAAAGTAAAACCATATTCCTAATATTTTTCCAATTCCTAGGCATAATTAAAACAAATTAATATCATAAGTTACATTGAGAATTAACTAGTAAACTACACCTCTACATCCCTAAAAAGAATATAAAAACTTTTTCCAACGCTTCAAATTTAGGCAATGAGGAAAAAGGAGCCCAACTACATTAAGCTTTGAGGGAAAATTGAAATACATTATTATATACACATCGGTATAGGCGGTTTTATTTACAGTCAATTGTTGTTGTTGTTTTCTAAAAAGCACTTTTAAAACAACTCTTCAGGAATAACCTTATTACTACAGTCGAGTGCTTTACGGTCTAGCATTTCAAACTCCAACTTCCTTTTGCTGAATATAAAAATCCCATCAACCGTTTTCCACTTCCCCCCCCGACGTCTTCAGGACTTCCATGATCTTGGGGGGGAACACCGTCTCAACACCCTTATTATCTTTTCCCTTTGTCTGTTTCCTCTTCTCCCTCTGTATGCGTTTTCTGGTGGGCTTTTAGATTACTCTCCCGGCCAAAGCTTTTACCACAGGTCGGGCAGTTGTGCCGACCTGATCCGTGCGCCCTGGCCATGTGGGCTTTAAGCTGCTCAGCCCGGGCGTAGCTCTCCTCGCACTCCACGCACGGGTAAGCCTTGCGAGGTGGCGGCGGCTTGGCGTGCTTCTCCTTCTTGTGAGCCCGAAACATGGAGAGCGAGGAGAACGTGAGCTCGCAGCCCAACTCAGGACACGGAATCTTCAGCTCCTCCGCCAGCGGCTGCTTGGGTGGACGTCCCTTCCGCTTCCCGCCCTTCGTCAGAGAGTCCTTCCCCCCCTCGTCCAGCGGCGCACCCTCTTCCGCCTCCCCGCTTTTTTCCTCGCCACTTACCTCTCCCTCCGCGGCCGCGGCCTCCACGACCTTCTTGGGCGGGCGCCCTCGTCGCTTGGCCGGGGGTTTGGCGTTGCAGTGCTGGTCCCCGGCAAAGTCTTCCTGGTGCTGCAACAGCTCCTCCTCGGTCTTGAACCCCTTGCCGCACTTGCCGCAGCGGTGGGTCATGGTGTCGTCGTCCGGCTCCTCCATGGGAGGCTGGGGGTGCTGGGACAGGCGGTGGGTCCGAAGGTGGGCGGGGCCGCGGAAAACCATGTTACATTCCTTACAGATGCTGTTCCGCTCCGTGCACAGGTTCCTCCGGTGAACTGTCAGCTGAGACGCACAAACAGAACAGGAAGTCAGGTACGTCACGTTTGTCCGCTAGCCAATCCAGAGGAGGCAGACAGGGGGGTGGAAAATGGTTCACGACAGACTCTCCTCCCCCACCTTACATTTAGCAGACGCTCTTATCCAGAGCGACTTACAGTAAGTACAGGGACATTCTCCCCCCGAAGCAAGTAGGGTGAAATGCCTTGCCCAAGGACACAACGTCATTTGGCACGGCTGGGAATCGAACCAACAACCTTATGATTAATAGCCCGACTCCCTAACCGCTCAGTCATCTGACCCCCGCCCCCCGCCACCCCCACCTCCTCTTACCTCAGAGAAGGTCCGGAAGCTTCCCTGGCAGTACGGGCAGCGGAAGGGCTTGTCCTCCTGGCTGTGAGAGGCCTGGTGTTGGGTGAGCTCCTCGGAACAAGGAAACGTCCGGTCGCACACGTAACACGTGAACAAAGTATCAGTCTGAACGCCGACACCAAACACAAAGAGAGAGAGGAAAAAACGAAAGTGAGAGATCGTACACAACCATCGCTAGCTTTCTATATATGCATTTGTAATTACATACTATGTAATATATCTATATAATATAATCCCCTTCAGAGCGAAACAAAACCTCTCCGCTTCGTGTCGTTTTGCTGTTCGCCCTGTCGGGGTTTATATTCCCGATAATGACCATTATCCCTTACATATATTATGTATGAAATTTGTCTTCTATACCTGCTGGAGCTGCTGTTTGTATTCCTCTCGATGGCTCTTCCTCATGTGCCTCTCCTTGGCCTTGGAGTTGCAGAAGGTGATGAAGCACTGGAAGCACTGAAGGCTGTCATGTTGATCTGTAAAACAGAGGAGAAGAGGAGGTTCACGACCTGAGTAAATGCTGCTAACAGCTGTTTACGTTTAAACATGAGAGAAACGGTTTTCCGTGTGCGTTTGGAATGCACAAAAATGCGTTTTACAGTTTTAAGGCAGTATGACAAGATTTAAAAGCTCACAGGGTTGCAGAGAAGGGGTGATGACCGGGCCTGGCTTGATGGTTTCTGTGGAACTGACGTCTTCTCCGACAACAACCTGCTCTATCTTTAACATATCCAACTCCATGCTGACTGAGATTGAAACGGTCTCAATGTGAAACTGAAAGAAGCAAGAAAAAAAAATATGTTTACTAAACCCTTCGCTCAGTGTGGCTCGCGCGGGCTTTGCTGCATGCGATATCGCGCGACTGGAATGTTAGCCAAGACATACAGGATTATTTGCACATGATCGTCACAATTTAATGTTATACCCCCTCAAAAAACAACACAGCAGTGAAAGGAAAAACTTGTAGGCCAACTATGAAATTATAGCCTGATTAAACTTTACGGTGGTGACACAACAAGGTTGACAAAAAGAACGGAGGGGGAGGGGGGGGGGAAACGATGGACAACCTTAAATTGCAGAGCAAAAACAATTTAAAACATAAAAACCGCATTTACAATATCACGGCGTGTGCAGAATTTTGTCTCAAGTCATTGAGGCCAAGTTGTTTTGTACGTGCAAAATCCCTTAAACAAAGGTTGCTAAAACAGTGGTAAACAATTCAAAATGCAGCCGTTTCTTACCTCTGAGAGCGTCCAATAAAATGAAGTCGGAAGGAAAGACGAATAAACCCTAATCACGTGACGGGGGTTGCAGGCAATATGAGCCAGCCAGTGTCACGCTAGGCGCTGGTCTACAATCAGATTACGGTTCCGAGAGAGGACAGAGCTATTTGTGCACGGTAATGAAAATATTCTAGCATTCTAGCAAAATATGTGGACGAAGTTACAATTATAAATCCGTTTATATGTTTAAAATCTATAATATTGAGTGGTATGTTATTTAGAAGTTCAGTTTGTGAGGAGACAATATATAGAAACAAGTTGCAACTGGAACATTATTAAACTTTGACAGTTTTTATTGAAGAGTAATACATATATACAACCGTAGAATCTAAATCTACATTAGGTTTAATATAACTTCATTGGCGTCTTTATTGGAAATACAGGCAAATACAGGAAGGCAATGATTCACAATTGTGTCATGACAGTTTTGTTTTAAATAACAATTTGTGAATGAAGGGAAAGGCGTGAAATGGGAAAACAAGGCATGATGTATGAGGCAGAAGGGACTACATTAAACCCTGGCTTGCTTCTTCTCTTGAAACTCTGCAATTCTGCTCTCCATGATGGGCCTGAAGTGTCTAATCAAACCCTGAGGGGAGAAAAGAGAAGAAGAGTTTATTCGTCATAAGCAACAAGTACAGGTACATTGGCTTTCTGTTCATGCTTCTTCTGCGGTTCCCCCTTAGTCTGGCCAAAGTCATGTTGGGGTTATAAATGTATCCAAATCCATGTCAGCATTTTTTGTAAATAATGTATATAAATAAACCATCAAACTAACGAGCCTAGAGGAAACATATATAGATGAGGTTATCCAATAATAGAATGAAAATCAAGAGACAGTTTGGTCTGTTCTGAACACCACAAGGCCCTATGTGTCAGTCTGTGTAAGGCCTATGTATAATATATAAAGATATATATATATATATATATATATATATAGATGTGTATTTGTCTAGGCATCTCCATTTAGTCATTTAGCAGACGCTCTTATCCAGAGCGACTTACAGTAAGTACAGGGACATTCCCCCCGAGGCAAGTAGGGTGAAGTGCCTTGCCCAAAGACACAAAGTATTTTTTGGCACGGCGAAGAATCGAACCGGCAACCTTCTAATAACTAGCCCGATTCCCTAACCGCTCAGCCACCTGACTCCCTGCATCTGCAGTGGTAATGATGAGGGAGTCAGGTTGTGGTCTGTTACCTGAACGGGCCACGCAGCTCCGTCACCCAGGGCACAGATGGTGTGTCCCTCTATCTGCTTGCTGATCTCCCAGATCATGTCGATCTCCGCTTCCTTAGCATCGCCACGCACAAAACGCCACATCATTGTGTTCATCCAGTCCACTCCTATGAAAAAGGGGAGGGGGGGGTGAAAGGTAGAAGTTTGTCAAACTTCGCCTTGCTTGTTGCTTTCATTACCTCAGTAACATGAGCTTTTCCAGTGTATATTTTATTTTATCTTCTGTTGTCATACACCTGTTTTGTTTAAAATACCAGAACATTTGACTAAATAAATTCCTGCAGTTCCTCACCCTCCCTGCAGGGGTGTGCACTGTCCGCAGCTCTCGTGTTTGTAGAACTCAATCAGGCGGGCGATGGCTTTGATGACATCCGTCTGCAACGACAGAACGTTACATTTCAACACTAGTCCCAACACTGCAATCTCCAGTAAGCAGCTGAAACGCTGCACTATGATCCAATCAGGAGGACACAGGAATGAACGAGCCAATCACAGCACACTTCCCCATACACTCTAGCGGGGCGACTCACAGATTTGTCCATGACGATGATGGCAGCTGTTCCCAGGCCGGTCTGGGCCTGGAGGAGGCCGTCGAAGTCCATGAGGACGGTCTCACACACGGAGCGAGGGATCATGGGTGTGGACGATCCACCGGGGATCACGGCCAGGAGGTTGTCCCAGCCTCCACGCACACCCCCTGAGAGAACATTTACAATACATTTACATTACCATTATATTAGGGGGGCGGGCCCGCCCCCCCTGGAAAGTCAAGTTTGTTTTGTCAAAAATATTTATATAGTGCCAGATCACCAAAAAAGTCATTTAAGGTTACCTTTCCTATAAAACAGGTCTATGGTCTTTTATCAAGCAAACTAAATGGCCTTATGTTATTTATTTTATTTACACAACGGCATGTCATTTCCTTCGAATCGAAGCTTAAATGCGTTGCTATGCGTTGCTATGCACCTGCATGCCTCTCGATGAGCTCCTTGAGGGGGATGGACATCTCCTCCTCCACAGTGACGGGGGTGTTGACATGACCCGAGATGTTAAACAGCTTGGTGCCCGAGTTCCTCTCTCTGCCGAAGCCAGCGAACCACGACCCGCCACGACGGCAGATGGTGGGCGCCACGGCTACGGTCTCCACGTTGGCGACAGTAGTCGGGCAGCCAAACACACCTTAGAAACAGCATTAAATCCATTATTTAGAACCTCTGTATTCCTTAAACCAGTTGCCATGTAGGTTTGTTGCCATATGCCATGAAAGGGTCAAATGTGGATGGGGGCAGAATTGCGGTTATCAAAAAAAGAGAGATACATAACATAACCTAAACCCCTGCCATAAAGTAAAGAGGGTACTAACCCTAAAGATGCATTTATAACAGATCTAGGTGAAACGTCTGGTATGGATGTGAGGGTTGGTACTCACCCACGTCGGCGGGGAAGGGAGGCTTCAGACGGGGTTTCCCCTGCTTGCCCTCCAGGGACTCGATGAGGGCCGTCTCCTCCCCACAGATGTAGGCTCCGGCCCCGCGCATCACAAACACGTCAAAGTCGTAGCCGGACCCGCAGGCGTTCCTCCCGATGAAGCCGTTGGCGTAGGCCTCGTTGATGGCCACCTAGAGGAGAGAAGAAGAAGAGGTGTCGATACGAACACGCCGAGAAAACAAGTTGCTCGTGCATCCGAGATAATCGTATTACATTTAGACATGTATTCATTTAGAAGACGCTTTTATCCAAAGTGACTTACAAGAAAGAGCAAAAGGTGAATGAGGTCAATGATCATAAACAAAGAGATGGCCCCAAAAACAATGTGGGTAGCCAAAACATGAAGCATACATAGTGAAAAGCAAATAAGAGCCAATGGGTAGAACCAGAGGAGCATGTCGTTAAACAAGTTACAAGTATTAGATGCGTCATTTCACAGATCAGATCCTACGGGGGGGCCTGACGAGATCTTTTAGGACTTAGAAGGGACTCTCTTGTGAATCACATTTCATGCAAAGATACAAGAAGCTAAAAGTACTAAAGAGGAGAGTGGATATATATAGTCTAAAGAAATATGAATTTTGTGGGCCATATTCAACAAAAACATTTTGTGCACGTTGTGAACACGTTGTGATCACAGTCTCACCTGCAGGTTGGAGGACTCGTTGTAGAACTCCCCCCGGATGTAGATGTAGGCGGCTCGGGCTCCCATGCACCTGCCGGCCACCAGGCAGCCCTCCACCAGCTTGTGGGGGTCGTGGCGCATGATCTCCCGGTCCTTACACGTGCCTGGCTCCCCCTCATCGGCGTTCACCACCAGGTACTTGGGCCTGAGGGACAACAGTCAAGTCGGTTTGTTTGTGTAGCCCTTTTCACAAGCAATATCACACATGGCAGACAAGGGGAAAAACTCCCAGGAAAACTCAATAAGGGATTCCCTTCTTCCGGTTTTAACTGTGACATGAGGGCAGTAGGAGGGTATTCATTTGAATCAGGTGTTTTGGCGCAGGGAAACATCTAAAACATGTAGGGCAGGGGGGGGTCCCTGAGGACCAGGTTTAAAGACATCTGGGTTCAGAGTTCTCTTTTGGAGAATAAATCAGGAGTGGTGGTGTGTCACTGACCTCCCGTCGCTGGGTTTGTTCATGAAACTCCACTTCATGCCGGTGGGAAAGCCGGCTCCTCCTCTACCACGCAGGCCAGAGCTCTTGACCTCGTTGATGATCCAGTCCACTCCCTTCAACAGGATCTCCTTCGTCTTGTACCAGTCACCCCGGCTCATGGCCCCCTTTAGCCTGAGACAGGACAGGGGGTAGATGGCTTGAATTGGGATCTATTTATTGATTCTTATTTGATAAGTTTACAAAAATCACTAAATTCGTGACATGAAAAGCGGTTGGTGGCTCTACCTCCAGTCATGTCGCCCATAGAGGTTGGTAAAGATTCTGTCCTGATCACTCAAAGGTCCAAATGTGGTCTTTTTGGGCTTTTCCTAATAAATCCACAGAGATCATGTTCAGTGAAACTGTCATGGTTACCAAAACCAGCAAAACCCAATGCAAACCAGTTGTTGGATATGTAATATATGTTTACCTCAGTAGCCGTGCTGTTGAATCGCGTGACGGCAACTACCCCGGCTGGACTGACAGCGGCTGGCGTGCGCAGCACGCACACCATGGCCCGAGACAAGGACAGCATCTTGATTGACTGTTTGCGGGAAATCAAAAATGTCAACAAAAAAAGATTTATTGTCTGTACAATATCTAACAATGTAGCGCTTCAATATGTTATCAAGTAATTCAATTCTGATCAACAAACAAGGGTATTTATGTTCAAAAACGTCATAAATTCAAGTTTGTGTGACAATCTCTGCACTGCTAACTCTAAACAATATTCCAAGCTCATCAAAACACTCCTAGTCCTACCCATACATAACATCAGGCATTGCTTGAGGACGTTTAGCATAGGCTACACTTGTTAAAAATGTTAGTTAGCTGAGACAATTAACATTGTCTACCTGTTTTACTGCCTAGCACACAAGAAATGTATGTGCCAAATACTTAGGAAAGAAGTTTCACCAAATACTTGAGGACGATGCCTGTGTACAGCTTTGACCTCCATAACGTTCATAAAACTAGCTAGCCGGCTAGCTAAATAGCGATGTTTTTCGGTCAATTTATTTGTAATTCCTAAGTAATTGAAGCTTACCCATGACCAAAACTCTTGTTTTGTGAGACTGTATGTTTAACAAACGGAATAAAAGCAAAACACTATATATTAAATAAAATGCATAAGGAAAACTGCATTCCTACCTCTGTCGGTTGTCCCGAGCTTACGAAATGTAGCTGAAACGGAAGTAGCTGCAAGGTACCCGGAACTACTCGCTGGTAAACTCACTTTCGGAGGCGCTGTTGTCATTTATTTAGTAACTTTTTATTGGTCAACCCAGATCCTTGTAGACATTATATGGAAGCAAATCAGTGAAAATATTTATTTAAACTATTGAAATAAACTATGTAAAATTCCGTTCCCCAAAATTCGACCGGAAAAAATCTGATTGCAACATCCGGGATACCAAGGTACTCAGAAAGGACCTCTCTACCCCAGGCTGTGATTGTGACTGATCTGCATGTATGACATGTATGACTGATATCAGAGAATGTTCTGCTGATATGCATGTATAACGACTGCCTTACCTATCCTTGGTATCCCGGATGTTGCAATCAGATTTTTTGGGCTAAATGATTTTGGCTAGTATTTTTTGGGATGAACTATTTTCACCTCAATTTTTTGGGGCTAGAATTTTTCGGCTCAAATAACTTGCCTCCTAAATTTTTGGCCCCAATTTTGTCACCTAAAAAATAATAATCAACAGCTCAAAAAAAAATCATTGTCAGGACTAAAGTAAAAAAACTGTCACTCTTAATGACTGAAGGAAGCCAACCCAGGCAAGTATGAATGAAACATTTACCTACTGATTATAATGCAGATACAAAATGTCAGACAAACGTAAAGGGTTGCAACATAACTTTATTTATTCGTACAGTATTTTCACTGAACAACTTTAGATTTTATTTACTTATATTTCGTATACATATCTAATATTGTTAATGCATTGTGTATGTTTGTTTCTGTGTGTGTCATGTTCAGTGGAACTGTATCAGTTTCTCGTCACTCATTCATACCGTCGGCAGTCAAGTCAGGTCACAGTTTAAGATGGGTATTTGTAAGCAAAACAAACATAAGATATTGAAATAAATACATTTCAAAGAGAGAAATTATAGGACCAGAGCAGAGTGTACATCAGGGCTGGTCAGTAAGGGTGTATGAAAATATTTTACAAACATGTAGCATTGTAAACAATTGAGCATAGACTGCTATACTTGACAAGCCAAGCGTAGAGCCATGACTTGAGATTTCCTAGAGACAGACCCGTCTCGAAGAGACATTTAGAAGATTGAGGACGGAAGACAAGTCAAATTTGAGCCGTGTTGCAATCAATACCTGGATTACAACTTTTGAATGATCAATTGTAAGTTTTCTTTCTGATCATATGTCCTGAAGAGGAAGTGCTCTAGGCCCTGTATATATATATATTGCAACTGTTGCCGTCAGCTTAGGCAGTAAGATGAGGAAAACAGGCCGTGTTATTTCCAAGTGACATCATGTGGTCAAAGGAGGCATTTCAGCACTTCTCAGAAGTCATTAGAACGAGTCAGGATTTAGGGGAACACAAAAAAAACATGGTACGTGTTAAATGTAAAACAACATACACAATGTCCCCTCTTCAGTTCTTAAGTGTCTTGTTTAATGTAAATTACTTCGCATAATAATGATGAATCCCAGATTTCATCTGGGTAAAACGTCAAGTAGTTCCGTCTGATAACTCCACTCCCAGAGAGAGAGAGAGAGAGAGGGGAGCAAAGCCTGAAGATAAGCCTGAAGAGAGAGCACATCCCTGGGGATGTTGGGTTTGGAGCACATCCCTGCGGATGTTGGGTTCGGAGCACATCTACTGCAGGAGTTGTTGGTTGTTCTGATCGGATTTCGATTTCTAGTCCAATGCTGAATCGAAATAAAAAGATCACAGCTTACCCTGCAAGAAAACGATTTACTGAAAGATGGCTTTTAATACGTTTTTGGCGGACCAAAAAAATAAAATTGGGGTGGTTGCCTGAGTTTTTTGGGGAGATTTTTCAATCCCAGTACCACCATCTGCAGTAAGGGTCTGACCTCTAGATTCAGGCGTAGAAACAAGAAAGGTATCAAGGACTCTAGGGAGGAACAGCACTTCTGTAGGTTATTTACAAACAGAGACTGTTTTACTCTTATGTGCAAACACGGAAGTAGAGTTCTGGTCTGGTCTGATATGACAGCTGATCAGAAATCCCAGTGATGTGGTTTGTATTGTATCATCTTTGGACACAAATCACTCAAATCATTGTATACATCCAAAAACAACCTGCCTTACCTATCACCAATCTATTTGAAGGTCTGGAAAGACCAGTATAATGCAATAAAGGAAGTCCCATTTTGAGGTTTTTCTATTTTTTTCTCCTTTAAAGATTCAAACCCACGTTGAGAATGCCACTCCTTTTGAGAAACAATGGCAAGTCATGTGACTATAAGTCATGTGACTTTAAAGATAAGGAAAAAGAGCAGCAATGTTTTGCACAAAATGTGTGCACATTCAAGTACAAAAAAAGGAAAAAAGAAAAATAGAATTCAATAAGTCATAGACAGACATTTCAACCTTCAGTCTTTGTTGGTCGGCTTGGCACTTTAGTGAATAGGAGTGCATTTGTACTATTTTTCATAAATATAAATATAGTTTTTATTTTTTTTGTAGTTTGATCCACTTGTTTCTTGCCTGAGGGAGACAAGAAACCAAAAACTACTGATATAAATGATCCTCTACACATTAGCACAGTAGAGTAAGTTTTGTTGCTCAATTACCATGATTTCTAGAATTTCTCATCACCTTTTATATCTAGAAGGGCACTTCTTCTGTGGATAACCATTTGCATTTGCAACTTGCAGCCATACTCAATTTGAATATTTTCACTTGCAAAATGTGCAGTGAAACAAAGTTTTACTCCAACACAGTCATTGTAATATAGTAAACATCCAAGCGAAAATATTAAAACAAATTCAGATTTGTCTTAATATTTTAACATTGAAGATTAAGTGCCAATAGCCAGAACAAAACCAACTGTTGCAACTAGTGATATCCGCTCTGCAAATCAAAAAACAAATCATCATAATATGACGCTTGCTTTTAAAGTGAAGTCCACTGCAGCTACACGAAAACAAGTTGTTTGTCCACAGAAAAAGCGCATATTCCCCTAGAGTTGTCATGGGGACGAAATAACATCAATCTTGCCTCACAAAGCGCCTGTCAGTCAAATGTCACACTACCAGACAGTTCTGAACCCCTTAGGCTCCACCCTCCATTGACACAGGCTGGAGATCAGCTAGAGCCGTTGGGCCAGGATGGCCTGAGGCACGGACTTGCTGACCCCAGACCCGTGCTTACAGGTGTATCTAGCCATCACCAGTCATGTGACCAGGAGGAGAAAACGGCTTCCATAACCCCTGGTACAAGAAAAAGGCTTCCCGAAACGAATATATTAAATGAAGCATCTTTCCGGAACAAATCTAATAACATACCAAATATTGGCTTATGAATGAGTAACATTTATTACAAAACCCACCCCAAAGTATTTATTTTCAAAGTGCTAAAAAAAGAAAAGAAACCTTAAGCTATGCACTTTATACCATGTAACAGTTTTTAATGATGGGAAAAAAAAATCCTACTTGTTTCAAGAGTTTGGAAGCCTTTTTCTCCAGATACCTGGCCACGCATTAGTATGAGGTGTGTATACAGTGTCTGCTGGTGTTGTATGCGAGTGTGCATGAAGTATGTGTGCAAATACGAACATCTCTTTTAACTAGAATTTTGTCGCAGTTATGCTTGTTGCTAAACCGCTAGACGTATCCCTAGCCAAACTCCGGCCGTCGTTAAATCCACAAGACGGGGGGCGGTGTGGTGAACTTTCCGAGTCGGGCAGAGAAGACAAAACATATAGATGAAAATTTCGAGATCTTTCTATCCTCACAAGACCTAGAATGCCGGTCGGCTATATATCAAAGCTACACCTACATACCGCCACAACGCTACCATAGAACACAAGAACTTAAGAGGATGTGTTACGACTTTCATCTCTGTCCTCCATTCCTCTAGTTTGTCTTTTTACCTTCACCCCCCCACTCACACCCGCACCTGCCCTTCAACTCCGTCTCTTTACGCCGTAGCTGTACGCGTTTGGCCAGGGATAGTCTCTTTAAAAGGTAGTAGGGTAAGGAAACACCATGCAAAGCCCTACCAACCACACGCAGGGAGGAGGGGCAGCTACAACGCAGGGAAGGGGGGGCTAACCGGCAGCTACCTATTTACACCGGGCTTCCGTAGAATCAAGAACCCAAAGAAAGAAAGAAAACTTTCGGGCTGAATCGTTCACTTCCAGATGCCTCAAAATCACTACGGCGTCGTTGAGGGATTTGTATTAGGATCTCAGGTTAGGATTCAGCGCTGTTCGAAAGAGAGAACCAAAACCAACAAAAAATCTGTTTATCTATAAAAAAATATTTGGTGTGCTGCACAGTCTGTCCTTCGTCCCCATCACCCCAACCCCTGCCCCCCCTAGCTGCGTCATGTAATAGTTAGATCACTTCATAGTTCAAATGTATCGTTATTAAGAACACAGCACACAACGGACGTTATACAGTATCTCTAGCTATACCACCCCCTTAACCTAGGTATTATCACGTTAATCTCTCAATATAGTTTCAACCCCCCTTCCCCCCCCACCACCACCACACACGCCTCCCACGCCCCCCACCCCCCTTTCCAATCTGTGTCACCTCTCCCTGAAGTACCTTCTCTGAACCAGCATGCTCCACCCCACCCCCCCCACTCCTCCTCCCCATCATTAAAAAAAAAGATCTGCCATGAGCAATGAACCGAGGAGGAGGAAGTTGTTTAAATGGAAATGAGCTCCAGTTTCCAGGAAGAAGAGAACCTGAAGTGAGTCTCTGTATCTATGTGGAGACAGACCACACTGCAGTGACACACCCTGTGTGTCCAACGCACACGAAACAACTGCTAGCCGTGTTCAGAGGGGAGCCATGGTCCTCTGTTACGAGCGGGTGAGAGACGCCGTGGAGTTCCAACTGAACGTTGGAACCGGGTGGATGTGAAATCAAACTTGAATGAAATAGAGGATACATTGGAGAAGGTTAACACGTAAAGCTTGACTCCTTGGTCCAACATAGGAGTTGGGGTGTCACCTCACGGTCATATAAACATCATGTCTGCATGTGATTCCCAAAAGCAGGATGTTTCACACGCAGGGAGATACTCTATGGCGTGGGAAGGGAGGGGGGGGAAAAAACAACACAGGAAAAACTGCCACCTCTAAGAAAAAAAACTAACTCAAACACGAAGGGGCCTCAAATGACAGACTGTGAACGGGCTGAGACACAACTACAGTCTGAGGGGAGGGACTTTGTGGAGACCACTTTTAATTCGGTTCACTGGGCTTGACGTTGTCCTCTTATCTAGGCCAGGGTGCCTACGAGAAACGCTGACTCTGATTGGTCTGTTCAGCCAGGAAGAAGGCAGACTATTGGTAGAGTTGGGAGGGTTTAACAGGAACAGAACCCTCCTTTTCTTCCAGAGCCAATGGGCTTTAAGGAGGGGGGAAGCAGGAAGGGCTAGTGGTAAAACAGGAAAGCCAAAGCGATATACCCTCATTTGAGAAGTGTAGGAGGGCAGATATGAGTTGGGAGGTGGAGAGGTGGTGAGGAGAGGGGGGTGAGTTATAGCTGGAAGCCCTCCATGGGGGCTTCCTGCTGGGGGAAGAGAAACTGCTGGTTGGCCTGGTCCACCTGGGGGGCCAGGTTGGAGTCCTCCTCCTCTACCCCAAAGTAGTGCTCGATCAGGTCGAAGGCCTTCTGGTAGATGTCCTGGTTGTCGTGGCTTTGGAGGAACTCGATCTTGTCCAGGCCTAGGTAGGAGCAGGGTCAGGGTCAATGGAGGTCAGAAGCACACTGTGTGTGTGTGTGCCTGTGTGTATGTGCCTGTGTGTGTGTGGGCCTGTGGGTGTATGTGCCTGTGTGTGTGTGTGTGTGTGTGTGCCTGTGTGTGTGTGTGTGTGGGCCTGTGGGTGTATGTGCCTGTGTGTGTGGGCCTGTGGGTGTATGTGCCTGTGTGCCTGTGTGTGTATGTTCCTGTGTGTATGTGCCTGTGTGTGTGTGTCTCACCGTAGGCCTCCTCTATGAGGCTGCAGTAGGGGTTGACCCCCTGGCCCTGGCCCCCCTGACGGGCCTCCTGCTCCCCCAGCCTCAGGATGTTCTCCAGCCCGCTCAGAGCCACCTGCACGATCCTGGAGTCCATAACCGTCAGCAGGTCACACAGAGGCTTGATGCAGCCCAGGTTCACCAGGTACCTGACCCACACACACACACACACACACACACGCATTAAAGAGAGAATGTGTTTGGTGTGGTCCAGACACGAGTTATGCTGGGCTGAGGGGTGGGTCATGTGACATTCCAATGTAATTCAAACTGGAGCCAAAAAGGCATTCACTCTGTGTGTGTGTGTGTGTGTGTTTAGCTTCAGCCAGATCTTCACCCTGCCTGACCAGAGGGGAACTTGAGGATGCATGGTGCAGGGTGCATGGTGTGGAGCATGTCAGAGAGTGGAACTTGAGGATGGTGCATGGTGTGGAGCATGTCAGAGAGGGGAACTTGAGGATGCATGGTGCAGGGTGCATGGTGTGGAGCATGTCAGACACCCCGTGCAGTGCGGGGGGGGCAGAGGAGGAGGAGGTGTCGTCCTGTACCTGATCTGCTCCGGGGTCCCCCCAGACGTGGCGTTGGTGATGGCCCAGGCAGCCTCCTTCCTGGTCCTAAACTCTGCCTTCTGCAGGATGTCGATCAGCACTGGGAAGATGTTGCCGTCGATCACCGTCTGCAAGGGGGGGGGGTACGGGTTTAGGGGCGCGGTGTGTGAATGTGTGGTGTCTGGTTTGTGTGTGTGGTCTGGTGTTAGGTGTGTGGTAAGTGTGTGCAGACCTGTCCCTACCTGGATCTGGGCTCTGTGTGTGTGGTATGGTGTTAGGTGTGTGTGTGTGGTATGGTGTTAGGTGTGTGTGTGTGTGGTATGGTGTTAGGTGTGTGTGGTATGGTGTTAGGAGTGTGGTACCTGGATCTGGGCCCTGTGTGTGTGTGGTATGGTGTTAGGTGTGTGTGTGTGTGGTATGGTGTTAGGAGTGTGGTACCTGGATCTGGGCCCTGTTCCCAGCGGTGATGTTGGAGATGGTCCAGCAGGCCTCTTTGCGGATGGACTCTTTAGCAGAGCTGAGGAGGTGCAACACACAGGGCAGCGCCGAGCAGTTCAGCACCACCTAGTACACAGGACACAGTTACACACCGTGTGTGTGTGTGTGTGTTCGCATATGTGTGTGTGTGTGCTCGCATGTGTGTGTGTGTGTGTGAGCAGTAGCTGTCAGATGCAAATCACCCAAACAAAATAATATTATTTTACATACTGGGATAGCTTTAGCTCAGTGGCAGAGTATTCAAATGCAAATCATAAGTTTGCAGGTTAATATCCCCCTCCCCCTTCACATGAAGGAATGAAAGTGTCTGCTAAATGAATAGACTCTTATCAGTAGACTCATATCTCCCCTCCTACACTTCTCAAATGAGGGTACATCGCTTTGCCTTTCCTGTTTTACCACTAGCCCTTCCCCCTCCCCCAAGCCCATTGGCTCTGGAAGAAAAGGAGGGTCCTGTTCCTGTTAAACCCTCCCAATAGTCTGCCTTCTTCCTGGCTGAACAGACCAATCAGAGTCAGTACAGCCTTCTGCCGTCTCTCCCAGCAGGTGACACAGTGAAGCCTGTGTGTGACAGACAGCTCACCTGTGTCTGGATATCGTCCCCAGTGACGATGTTCCCCACAGCTCTCAGGGCGGGCGAGGCCACCTTGTAGTCAGTGTGCCTGGAGGAGAGAGGGAGGGAGAGAGAGACATAGATCGAGACAGAGACAACCAGAGACAGAGAGGCACAGACAGAAAGGCAGAGCAAGCGAGAGAGAAAGAGAGAATATCTGTTAAAAAAAAACAGAGCCATCTGTACACACCACACACACACCTCGAAAGAACTGAGCACACTCCCTCTCAAAGACACCACACACACACACACACTCCTCTCAAAGACACCACACACACACACTCCTCTCAAAGACACCACACACACACACACACTCCTCTCAAAGACACCACACACACACACTCCTCTCAAAGACACCACACACACACACACACACACACACACGGTCCTCACATGAGCAGCTCGACGAGGCGGCGGCAGACCCCAGAGTCGATGACGGCCTGGATCTTGTCGTTGGGGCCGTCTGAGAGGTAGGACAGCGCCCAGCAGGCGTCTGCCAGCAGGTCTGGATCACTGCTGAACAGGAGCCTGGACAGCACCGGCAGGCAGGGCGACACCTGACACACACACACACGAACAGATACACGCACACACACACACACACACACACAGGAACAGATACACACGCACACACACACACAGGAACAGATACACACGCATTGGCCTGTGGATGTGGTGCTGGAGGGCTGTCTCCTCCGAAGCCAGGGTGATTCTGTGTGTGTGTGTGTGTGTGTGTGTGCTGGCTCTACCTTCTCGAAGACAGGCGGGGGGCTCTTGCCCCTGCAGAGGTTGGACAGAGCCCAAACAGCGTTCCTGGTCATGGTCAGCCTGGTGGACTTGGTCAGGAGCCTGTGGGGAGGAACACAGCAGGGTTAGCTGGGCTCCAGGGGGGAGGGACTGGACACGTCTCAGAGGCTGCAGACCCAGGGTACCTACGTCAGCAGTGGTGGGAGGATGTTGCAGTTGAGGACGTAGTCCCTGCACACGGCGCTGTCCCCCGCAATGTTACCCAGCGCCCACACGGCCTGGGAGAGCGAGAGGAGAGGGAGAGACACAGACACAGAAGAAGAGAACAACAGAGAGAAAGAGGAAACAGAGAGCGCAAGAAACAAAAAATGACAGGATTAAGAAGTGAAATCGAAGGACTCGACAGAAGCCCGTCACCCTGGGGGGAGGGGATGGGGGGGGCGGAGGCTCAGCTTAGAGGCCCACCTGCTCCTGGACGTCCTCCAGGTCAGAGTTGAGGAGGTCTATGAAGATGGGCACGGCCCCGGCCTCGATCACTACCTTCGTCTGCATGGACGTACCCGACGCTATGTTGGTGAGGGCCCAAGCTGCCTCGAACTGGAGGAGAGGAGGGGAGGAGGAGAGAGAGAGGGGGTGGAGAGGAGGGGAGAGGAGGGAGAGAGAGAGGAGGAGGAGGAGAGAGATGCAGAGGATAAAAACACCAGCGCTTCAGAGCACCTCTCTGGTCACCTGACCAAACCCCCGGGGCTGCTCACCTGCAAGGTGCAGTTCACGCTCGTCTTGAGGAACTCCACAAATCTCTCCACCACTCCGGGCGTGTTTATGACTTCGTCGATGGGGGGGGTTGGGCTCTGGTTGGAAACACACACACACACAATGGGCATCCTCACAACAAAACTACTCTGAATTGTGACAATGTCCCCCCCCACTGCAGCCTTGGTAAATCTATCCTATGTTCACCAGCGGTGGAGGTAATCACCTTTGGACAGTAGTTTCCTGAATTTCTGTGTTGTGGCTAGCTGCATCTCTGTGTCCTCTGAGAACAGCATCTCCACCATGTCTCTTGTGATTACTCCTTCCTGGAAAGACGCGGGCATCAACAACAGTACCGCTTTCTGCCTCATACCCACCTCTCTTAGGCTGGTTAAAGTACAGGAGCTTACAGTGTGTGTGTGTGTGTGTGTGTGTGTGTGTGTGTGTGTGTGTGTGTGTGTCTCACCGTGGGGGGGGAGGTGAGGTATGAGTGGACCAGCTGACTCTCAGATGTGGCTGCTTCCTCCTCGAGGACGTCAACGTTTCTCCTCTTGAAGAGCTGAGAGAGAGAGAGAGAGAGAGAGAGAGAGAGAGAGAGAGAGAGAGAGAGAGAGACAGAGAGAGAGAGTGAGAGAGAGGTGAGAGGAAGGGATCTAGACATCTTTGGGCCATGCTACCTCACCTCTGGGTGACAGCTGTGGGTTGTTTACCTGGATGTTTGTGGCAGGGGTGTTTGTGTGAATGTTTACCAGGGTGTGTGTGTTTGTTTCCCTGGTTATGTGTGTGTTTGTTTCCCTGGTTGTGTGTGTGTTTGTTTCCCTGGTTACGTGTGTGCTTGTTTCCCTGGTTGTGTGTTTGTTTACCAGGTTGTGTGTTAGTTACCCAGAGTGTGTGTGTTTACCTGTGTGTGTGTGTTTACCTGTGTGTGTGTGTTTACCTGTGTGTGTGTGTGTTCGTTTACCAGGTTGTGTGTGTGTGTGTTGTTTCCCTGGTTGCGTGTGTTGTGTTTACCGGTTTGTGTGTGTGTGTTTACCTGTGTGTGTGTGTGTGTGTGTGTGTGTTTACCTGCTGCTCTCGTTTCTGTTTCCTGAGCTGGACTCCCTCCTCCTCCCTCCTGCGCCTCATCTCCTCTACGTTGTGTGTGTGTTTACCTGTGTGTGTGTGGTGTGTGTTTACCTCTGTGTGTGTGTTTACCTGTGTGTGTGTGTGTGTGTGTGTGTGTGTGTGTTTACCTGCTGCTCTCGTTTCTGTTTCCTGAGCTGGACTCCCTCCTCCTCCCTCCTGCGCCTCATCTCCTCCAGGTTCAGAGCTTTGTTCTTGTAGCGGTTCATCCTGTAGTTATCCTTCACAGGACTGGTGGACGGCTCTGACATGGGAAACAACACAGACGGAACGTTAGGAAACGTTTCAGGAACAACTGTTGCAAACAACAATAAGGGAATGTGCCATCAGATATGTGGCATGCTTGTGTGTGTGTGTGTGTGTGTGTGTGTGTGTGTGAGGTGCTCCTTAGCTCTCAGACACTAATTATAGGATGAGATGATGAAGCATTCTCATAACAAGCTGGGCGTAAGGGAGCAGGACTGTGTGGTTAAAAATACAACCTAGCACTATGTAGCCTCATGACGACCAACTGCCAGTGAGTTCACAAAGGACGCAAACAAACACACATGTTCCGCACCGAAGTTAGGACAGTCGCGCGCGCACACACACACACACACACACACACACAGACAGGAAACTATTCATCTGGAGTCAGCTGGCAGGCGACACAGGCACATTTATTCAGCAGAGTTAATCGCAGAGTTAGCACGATCGAGCACCCACGCACACAAAGTGCCCATCATCAGCATTTGTGCAGTCCTGCCACCCCCAGGGCAGGGCAGAGGGAGCAGAGGGAGGGGGGGGGGCAGAGGGAGGGGGGGGGGCAGAGGGAGGGGGGGGGGAATAACGAGAGTGTTCAGATGGTAAAGCCACAGGCACATCATGAAACAAACTTCTGGTTGCTTCTGGACGTTTTGAACTTTCGGTGACCTCTTCTACAGAGTGCTCAACTGTGAGAGCTCTTGTTTGATGCCGAAACACAGCAGAGAAGAGAGGGACTTCTAGAAGGCCAACATTGAGGCTGTTGCAACTACTTCTGGTGTACACAACACAAACCTTGAGTTTCATTGTCATGATCGTGGAGAGGGATGGACGGGGCGAGATAAACAAGGATGTGATCTCAAGGATATGAGATATTATTCTTAACACATGACATTCAAATAAAGGATGACAAATGATTCACAGGGACTGATGACCGGAAGAGCAACAATAGACCACCGTGAACTGACTCACCAGCCGTCACTGACTCAGGGATCGAGCTGGCTGGTGTAAGAGACAGTCCACTGTAGCTGTTTCACCTCTCTTGGCCACACCCTCATCTCTCTCTTTCTCTGTCTCCTCTCTTGGCTCTACTCTGAAGACTATATTTAAAATATATAAATACTTGGGTGAGGGGGCACCGAGTTCGAAATCAGTTGGAAAACGGAAATAGAACCAGTTTGAATCCACTTCTTGAGCATCTTCTGGTCATCTGCCTTGTGTAAACTAGCAGCATGCCACCACACCCGTGGAAATCAAAGCTACGACCATACAAGCGTAACCTTAGCAGCTGACTGTCAACAACATACCTCGAACGTTGATGTCTGTCAAGCAAACCAGAAAATATCTTCTGTCAAAACTGGTCCAACTAAAGACAACAGATAGATTAGTCTACGTTATTTGGCAATATCGATGCTATGTCCTCGTTTCCCAAGTGTTCCATACTACGTACCATGTTGGTAACTAGTTAGCTTAAGCTAACAGTAATATTAACTCTAGCTAGCAAGCATAATCACATGTTGACGGACTAATTTACCAAGGTGGAGCTAGCGAGACAGCTAATTCTAGCTACAGTAGGTTCATGACAATCTAACGACGTTTTTTATCCGCACGTCCAAACCAACCAGAACATTTAGCCATAGCTCTAACGATACTGTATCGAAAGGACAGGGTATTTATGTTACAGTTAGTGACAGAGAAGACAGGCTTGGACAAACAAGGCATGACACCAACGTAGTGTGTCCCTAGCTAAACTAGGCTACCTAGCTGGTGACACGCTAGCTAGTTAGCCTAGCTGAGACGAGCACTGGGCTATCTTGAAACAGACGTAACTCGCTTGTCGCGTGTGTACAAGAGACGTATTAACGGATCACAGTGAAATATAAGGCTATTACTCACCCATTTTAGACAGGACTGAGTGACAGATTCGGCAAAACCTGTTGAGAAATAAATAAATTGTAATCCTCTAACTCGCTTAGCTTTCCAAAATCTGATCCACACAAACAATATGTCGGAGGAAAATCAAGGTTGCCAAGTCTCCTTTGTAGTATCCCCCTATCAGAGCTGTTAACCTGGCAACCCTCTTATTTCGCTGTATGCTGTTAACGGCTTCACATTTGTATGCACCGTTTACCCTACCTGATTGTGAAAAGCGAAACATGTATGTCTGCATGATATGGTTAACCATATCATGTAATTAAATATTGTAATTAAATACAATATTGCTGGCAAATAATTATAAAGCACCTTTTCCGTTAGGCACTACACTACACTCCGTTAGGCAACTTTTTTTTGCACTGTAAATCGTATGGTAATTAGTGAGGTAGCATCGTGGATACTTAATAAAAACATCCACAATTATTTTTATAATATACAAAACATTTTGTGTTGAGACGGTTTGAAAGAATCCCAGCAAAGCCAATGTTCAATCTATGTTGCAGTTTGCAGTTTCTTCCCTTCTGCTGTTGGCCTCTTCAACAAGGCCAAGGGTTCACACTGACTTTACTGCATCTTGTACATTTGTATTTTTTGTCATTACTGCATCTTGTACATTTGTATTTTTTGTCATATTTGTATTTTTTGTATTTTTATATTGTAAATTAGGCAACTTATATTTTATTGTATATTTTATTTTAAATATAATTCCACTTTAGTATAGATAGTATAGTTATATAGTATAGATATTTAGTATAGACAGTCCACATATTTAAATTTAAGGATACTATATGTTTATTGTATGCACCTTCCTGCCAAAGCAAATTCCTTGACTGTGCAAACTTTCATGGCCAATAAATCCCTTTCTAATTCTGATTCTGATTCTGATTCTGATGATTTTTTTCTCCGGCACCCTCTTAGCATACAGCCAGATAGGCTCTAGTGCTCTTTTTAATTGACTTTAAACTGAACACCTGGGGCCATTCTAGCAGGAGAACCATAACTATAGCTGTCTGCACTTCCTATCCCCTCTCTATCCCTCTGTCTTGTTCTCCTCTCTTTTATTTCTCTCCCACCTTGTCTCAGTTTTTCTCTGGTCTTGAAATGCCATGTACGATAGAGACCAAATTGAATGTGACAGTGTGATGCACGGGGGTTGCATCCACGGCCAATTTGTGGCAAGCAGGTGGCGCAAAATTACTGCACTGTTTTGTGACGCACTAGCTGTTCTCTGACATGCTAACCCCCATGGGCAGTGACATCGACGCTACGTGATATCACCTATAGGGGGCAGTGTTGTCTAACTTTGCACGTCCTGGCGAAGGTTTTGGCGACGGTTTGTGAAGGTCAGGTTGATCGTACCAGATTATTTCCTGGTGAGGCGCAACTGCTGCTCGTTTGATAGCCACTACATAATAACACGGGAGGGGGTATTCTGCAGAGGCAATTAGTCGGTTGCACGGTCGGTTGCACTGGTGCTCTTAGAGTGAACAATAGAACATATCATCTTTGGCCCGAACCGACGCCGTGGTTAGGATCAGGTGTGGCATTAGAGGCACGGGCCACCATGGGCAAGAGCCATCCTAATCCTATCTCGTGCCTACAACAGGGACAGGGCGAGGTGTGGTAGCAAGGTCAGAGATGGGATTAGAGCCACAGCAAACTATAACCCTAACGGGAATTGGATCGTAATGATTAACATTAATACTAGCTAAACTGCAAGTACCTAATTTAGCTGATTAGATTTGATAGCGTACTGTATGGTTGGCCTCGATCAACTTCATTGACAGTGTATAACTATCCTGGATAGTTGGGTGGATAACCAAATCCATTTCAATTAATCCATTTTGCAACACACACATTTTACTACTTGGCTCTGTTTTACAAGTAAATTGTTCCCACAAAACAGGTAACGTGTCGTAAACTGTCTTGGTTGGCTAGTGCCAACGACATGTTAGCTTTAGCAAGCTAGCCCACACTGGGAAGCACGCTGTCATATAATTTTGAACCAAATATGTCAGGAAGGTGAACAGTTGGAGGTGATCAGGAAGGAGGAGAGAAGACGGTGTGAAATATGGGATATTAAAAGATGTGTTTGCTATCTCTCCAGAACCGCTCACCTGTATGTTGTCTGATGAATACAGAGGTTGACACTTTTGTATGGTTTAATTCCCATCTATTTCAAATTCAGATAGTATTTTCCTATGGATTTCTGCTATTTATCTGACAGACTACTACAGCACACTACCCGACAATTCTTATACACTCAACAGTGACTTACAGCTGTATGTCTTGGTAAAGGCTGTTCAATCAAAACATATCATGTTGGTTAAAAGATAATCACACCAGGAAGGTGAGAAATTATGAACTGCCTGCAAACTGTCAAAAACAGTGTTGGGGTTGTGTGTGTGTGGTGGGGTGGGGTGGGGGGCACTGTTGAAAGCATTCGATATAATCCTCTTCATCCTAATTCTATTACACCCAATATGATAATAGTTTGCTGAAATGCGAGAATAGAGGCGGGCAGTTTGTGGGAATGGGGGAGGGAGGGGGGGGGGCTCAGTGACTGCTGCTGGGTGCTTTGTGTGTGTATATTAAAGGGAAGGAGATAAGCCAATAGGGAGAGACGTGTGTGTGTGTGTGTGTGTGTGTGTGTGAGAGAGAGAGAGAGAGAGAGATCTGAAGAGGGAACAAGCACTATGTCTTTATAGAAAAGGAATGTATGAAAAACCCCAACACTCCATCACCCGCTTGAAGGTCTGTGCATCCCTCTCTGTCCCTCATTCCCTCTCTCTCTCTCTCTCTCTCTCTCTCTCTTCCTCCCCTCCTTCTCTCTCAGGCCCTTACAAGGTGGTGGGATAGATAAGTGATGCTGAGTAAGTGATTTTAAAATACTCTTACAGATCGTTCAATCATTGCCCTGCATTTCAAAAGAAAATAAAAAATGGATGTAGCACTATGGAGATCTATGAGTCTCACCACACCAGATGAAGGATCTCTCGAGGGGAACCCCCCCCTCTGGACAGTAATGCAATGACCGCAGATTGTTTTTTTGACTGCGTGGTAACAAAATATGTTTTGCAATCACAAGATTTGAAATTCATAACTTCCCGGCCAATCCCTTGTGATCCAAAGACCATCCTGATATTATGGTACAGTCTGACCCTCCAATATTTTAAAAGGCCTTTAAAGCCTTGCTATACTGTAAGCCAATCACTGCATAATGAAACAGGATGTTCTGGGAGACCGGGACTGGCATTAGGAACCACTTAGGGATAGTAGTGGAGTGGATGAAGCGGCTGGATCAATATGGCACAATTATTGTACACGGACAGTAATTGATGAACACGTAGATGTGGCTCTCTTTCCCCTGCACGAGCCAATCACAGACAGATTGAACCAACTCGATACAGGTTTATTAAGTCACACTGTTTTATATACCTTTGAGTAGAAGCGTCGTGAGAAGATGTTGAGCATGTATATTTGTCCCACACGTTCTAAGTAACAAAAGCAGAGCTAAATGATACCCCCCAGGCGACATCCTGCAAGCGTTTCATAACTACACGTGTCATAGGATATTCAAACATCACATTTCCTATTTGAAACAGGCTACGGATTCATTTAGGATTAGTTTTGGCCCGTAATCCTGAATGTTTCAGCCCTTTTAATTTAATTTGAATCGCCCAGGACCCTGAATATCATGCGCTTTGCACTCCCAGTAACATGATTCTGGTCTCTGGAGTTTTATCATAGCTCCAGCGTTCTTGACGCATTTATTTTGTTTTAAGACAGTCTAAGAATCCTTAAACGTCATAGAAGAACTCTGGGGCGAGATTGGCAGTAAAGAGGGGTGTGTATTGTGTTAGGTAGTGTATACACACCCACACACATTACTAACTCACTACCGAGCATTAACTTCCTCCCTCTGGTGGTCATAAATCCTCATCGTGATTGGACAGAGGAGGTAATGACGAACCTTAGATCAGCACACACACTCACGCACACGCACACACACACACAAACACGCACACACACACACACACACACTGTAAATAAGATCCCAACTGACCCTGAGGCTGTGAACTCATTTTGGTCCGTCACACATCCCCTTCCCCTCATAAATCCTAAATCCTTGATGATGGTTCCACCTAGTGTCTGGAACTGTGATACCACAACTCATCAGGATCACATGTATGTGACCTGTCTTTACTGATCTAGGAAATATAAGAAACTTTCTGTTTACCCTGATGTTGAGTTTAAACAGTGTTGTAAGGGTGAGAATCAATGCAAAATGCAAGTTTGACTGAGTAAGCAAACAGCAGGCTTCTAAATGACTATTGAGCTTAAAGTTACTTTTACAGACACAATCAAAGTTTGGTTAATTATAAATAAACTATCATAAAGTCTCATCTGACCTTTTGAATGCTGATGTGAATAATTAAAATGTGCAAAATAAATTACATGGGGGCGGTGCTAACTCTAAAAAGTAGTTTTGTTATTAATCACTGAAGAATCACGGCCTGTCTGTCGTACCTGGTTCTTGTTTGGTAATTAATATTATTTTAGTGTGTGTGTGTATGTGTGTGTGTGTTTTATCTGCAGTTCTAGCTCCTGGCCACCTCTAACATTTACTGTTCTGGAGTCGGTTGTTTCATCTCTGTCGCCTCTTTAATTAGCTTGATAAGAGCAAGAACAATTTTTTACAAACTCTAATTAGTTAATCACTTTGGCCCTGGTGAAACCCTTTTTCCCTTTGGTGATTTAGCGAAACCTTTGTGTCGCCTAATTTGAGTCATCACAGCTCCTGTAGTCTGTTCAAAAAGGAAGTTAGTCTCTTTTATTGTTTTTGTGTATGAGGATGAGTTGAGATCTGTGTTCTGTGTTTCTTTTCCAGGCCTGCAGCCAGAGGTTGTCTGGACCACAGATCACAGGAGCACCTCGAGAGAACAAAACTAATGAGCAAAGTTTACATTTACATTTAGTCATTTAGCAGACGCTCTTATCCAGAACGACTTACGGTAAGTACATGGACATTCCCCCGATGCAAGTAGGGTGAAGTGCCTTGCCCAAGGACACAACGTAATTTTGCACAGCCAGCCACAGTCGTGTGTTGGCAGGATTTGATAGTTGGAGGGGTTGTAGAATTTCTTATTTCTTAACCCCCCCCCCTCCTCTCTCTGCCCTCTCTCTCCTATTTCATTTCCTCTTTTCAGTCGTTTTCTTTTTGTGCCTATGGCGAACGCCATTTATTAAGGGATGCAATATTCACCGGTCTACAGGCACTGTGATTCTCACGGGGCAGACACACTCAGAGACACACACACACACGCTCAAGCACACACACACACACTCAGAGACACACACACACAGACCGACACACATGCTCAAGCACACGCACACACACTCAGAGACACACACACACACACACACTCAGAGACACACACACACACACAGACTGACACACACACCTCAAGCACACACACGCACACACACACACAGACCGACACACATGCTCAAGCACACACACACACACAGACCGACACACATGCTCAAGCACACACACACACACGAGGCAGGAGCCAAATCACAGAAATATGAGAAGGGCCGGGGAGCAATTAGATTCAGCTGGAGACGTAACTGTGGGCTTTCCTCCACAGCGGGTCAGTCTTCAATGAGATTAATCTCAAAGTCAAACACACCACAGGATGTGAGGTCGTTAAGCGGCGCCGCTCCACGCCGAACCACAGACAAGGTCAGGCGCGGCTTCTGTGTTTACGTTACAGACCGACCACAAAGTTTTCCTCTACCTTGCGTCCCGATGGTTCTGGTCACATGGGCCGTACTGACTTCCTGGCACTCCGGTCGCCGGCGATAGACCACGATGCATTGCGGTCGCCCACCATTTAAACACAGTACGTGACACTAATACACAGCGCACAGCTTCCCCCGAAGCTCAGGATGGAGATATGATGGACTCCTTTGCTGTTTCACCAGAGGGTGTGGCTGTGATGGGACTCCAAGGTCTGTGTTTATCCCAGAATGCTGAACTAGCTGCCCCAATTCCAGGGGAGCTGCAGGGCCTGCATCTCTGCGTGCACAAATACGCTGACTGTTCATCTATGATCTAGGGAAGGGAAAGAGGAAAAATACTGCGACTTCCTTTTCCTCTCAGTCTAAATACTGCACTCACTGGGCGAAGTCCCTGGCTGTGTTTCATCCAGAGCTGCCAGTGTGTGTGTGTGTGTGTGTGTGTGTGTGTGTCATTGTCCACACCCGTTGGGATCTTAATAGTAGTGTGAGGCCCAGACACAGCCTGGGTCTCGCCTGGATCAAACCCCCCCAGAAAGAGATCACACCTCAGGTAAACCAGCGGCTTGCTGTCGAAACGCTGACAAAAACTGTCCTCCCCTTCTCTCTCTCTCCTTTGCTCTATCTCTCCATCTGTATCTCTGGTCTCCTACTGTGTCTCTGCCATCTCGCAGTTTATCTTCTATTTCTTTCTTTTCACACAAATACATACCCACATGCAAGCACATACAGTCTATCTCTCTCTCTCTCTCTCTCTCCTCTCTCTCTCTCTCTCTCACACACACACACACACACACACACACCACAGCGGAGACATTTACAACAGAGACACTGGGAAAAGTAGCCCCAAGATGCCAAACAAATACAGCCTAAGCCTGGGCAATTTCTTCTGCTGCCTTTTTTCACGGAAATAAATGACCATCTCTTGAGGCGATGTGGGGAGAAGGCAGGGAGCCGGGCCCCTGAAAAGGTCTGTTATGCTGCGTTAGTGCTGGTCTTGGAATCAAATTCTGCTTTCTGAGAAGACACACACACACACAAACAAGGGGGAAGAGGGAGAGGGGGAGAAATGAAGGGGAGTGGGAGAAAGAGAGTGCTCACAAGATCTAACCTAAAAACAAGTCCCTTTACTCATGCAGCAACAGATTCAATGGCTATGTACGATCCGGCAGAATTGGAGCTTGAATCTGGTAAACGAGTCGGTCATGGCTCCCTTCTCCTCTCTCCTCCTCCCTCTCCTCCTCCTCCCTCTGCTCCTCCTCTCCTCCCTCCTCCTCTCCTCCCTCCGTCCCTCTCCCTCCTCCTCTCCTCCCTCTCCCTCCTCCCTCTCTCCTCCTCCCTCTCCTCCCTCCCTCTCCTCCTCCCTCCCTCCCTCCCTCCTCCCTCCCTCCCTCCCTCTCCTCCCTCCATCCCTCTCTCCATCTCTTTGTGTGACCAGTTCTGTTGTCCCTCCTCCACGTCCCCACCGCTCCCTCTGTGATGGTGGTGACATTTCCACAGTCACGCCTGTTCACACTACGCTGTGAGAGGTTGTGAGTCCCACAAACAGGCCAGGACCAAAGGTCCCATGTTAGTGTGTGTGTGTGTGCGCATGAAGGATTCTCATTAAGGCTCAACCTTTAATGGAGAGTTACTCAACAGCTATGCAAAGAGGACCTATGCATGTGAGGTTGTGTGTGTGTGGCAGAGAGAGAGAGAGAGAGAGAGAGAGAGAGAGAGAGCAGACAGAGAGAAAAAGAAAGAGAGAGACAGACACAGAGAGATAGAGAGAGAGCGATAGAGAGAGATAGACAGAGAGTGAGAGAGAATGAGGGTAACGAGAGAGAGTAATTACAAGACAGACTTAGCCCCTGGATCAATTTTGATTGAATATGGCCCTCTGGAGAGCTGTGCTCTCCCTTCCATGGCTGTGCGACCCTCCGGTCCTGCCCCTCCCCCCAAGAGTCCTTCAGAACCCGGAGGTGACGGGGGGAGCCGAAGCGTACATGTACAATTCTAGGACATGCTTCTCAGTCTGGGTGGTCGGCCTCGTTCTGTCTGGGCTATATTAACCGCATGAGTGTGTGTGTGTGTGTGTAGCCTGATGTGTGTGTGTGTGCCTGTATTTCCCTGTGTGTGTGTGTGTGTGTGTATTTCCCTGTGTGTGTGTGTGTTTACATGGTCATATCCTCCATGTCTGGGAGTCCTGAGGTAGCGGGGGGGTTTGTGCCGTTCGTTAGCAGACCTGCAGAACTCTCCTCGGCCGTCAGCCGTCTGACAAGGCTGGCCGAGACTGCCGTGGTCTCGGGGGCTTCTGGTCCGACTGGCAAGGCTGAGCGGCGGGGGGTGCGGTGGGCACCGACGTGCGAGCGAGCCCTGGCTGTTCTGTTCAGGTGGCCTTTAGACGGTATTCAGCTTTGGGGTTTGTTTGTTTCTGTTTACATTTGTGTGTTGTGTGTGTGTGGCTGTGCATGTGTGCTGTGTTTGTGTGTATATCATGTGAGTGTACATAATGTGTGTGTGTGTGTGTGTGTGTGTGTGTGTGTGTGTTGTGTGTGTGGTGTGCATCTACAAATATCCTTTCTGTATTGTCTGCTCTGTTCTGTTTTCAAGGTTTCAACATTATCAAGGGGTCTGTGGGTAAAGGTGTGTGTGTGTGTGTATGTGTGTGTGTGTATACGTGTGTGTGTGTATACGTGTGTGTGTGTGCTCTCTTATCTTGTCTCCTCGCCTTTGTCTCTCCAGCTGTGTTTGTGACCTCGCTCTGGAGACCAGTGAGGATGAAGCGCTGCCACTAGACAGAGGACGCTGTGTCCTGTCTCGCCTGCCTCCTCTGACTCGCCTCCCTCCTCCTCCTCCTCTACCTTCCCTGCCTCCTCTGCCTTGCCTGCTTCCTCCTCCTCCTCTACCTTCCCTGCCCCCCTGCCTCGCCTGCTTCCTCCCTCCACCTCTCTACCTTCCCTCCCTCCTCCTCCTCCTTCCCTCCCTCCTCCTCATCCTTCCTTCCCTCCCTCCTCCTCATCCTTCCCTCCCTCCTCCTCCTCCTCCTCTACCTTCCCTGCCTCCTCCTCCTCAGGTGTGTCTGGGAGACAGAGCCTGTTTTCAACACAGGTTCAGCCTGTCAGACACTTGGTGCTCATGTCTTCCCTGCCTTCTAGTCCAGCATGGGTGATGTGTGATAAGTCACCCACAGCCTGTCGGAAAAACTCAAGTGGCAAACAAACAAAAGCAGGATTACATTAGAAATGTCAGGCACACATAGTTAAGCGTGTGCGTGCTACTGTCTGTCAGGCACACATACTTAAGCGTGTGCGCGAGCTACTGTCTGTTGCGCATAGTGAAGATATTCATGTTGGGGCGTCGGCCGTGCAATAAAAACCACGATTATGATTCATTTACATCATCGTTAAACAAGCTTCAATGGCTTTGTCATGTTGTGGAACACTGGACTGCAGAATAGATGCTCCGGGGAACTGTGCTACACTGATCTGATATTCACAGTATGAGTGCAGAGAGGAAGTGTGTGGTGTGTGTGTGTGTGTGTGTGTGTGACTCTCAACCACAGGTCTCCCTAATGCTCTCTGATTACCCTATCATTATCCCTGCTGGGAGAGAAAACCACAACCACAGCAGAACAGGGAACACAAGATAATAAACATATAAATACAATCACACAAACACATGACATACACACACATGCACTCACACACACACAGCCACCCACACAGACTCACACACAGACGAGACAGACACACAAACATACTTACACACACAGACACGCACACACACACAGGTCTCCGCTAATGAGGAGCCAAAGTGAGCTCTGGCTTTGCAGCCAATTATCTCATCCCTTCAGAAAAGAGTCTTATGTGTGGCTGTGTGTGTGTGCGAGTGTGTGTGTGTGTGTGTGTGTGTGTGTAAGTGTATGCCTGTCTGTCTAGCACAAATGCCAAAGAGTGTTCAGCGTTCTATACGGCAGCTTCCCTACGTCGGTTGCTCTTGTTTTGCTTCTTTCCTTTCCACAGAGAGGAATATGTGTGTTTTCATGCCGTAAGCCTCTCTCAGGATAATCACTCTACAAAGCGATCCTCTTTCCTCCGTCTCTAAAGCTATTCTCATCCACTTAAACTCAGTTACCACAAGTGGAATGTGGTGAATGAAATGCGGTGACATGTCATGTAAAGTGTGCGTGTGCACAAAGTGTGTTTCTTTGGGTGTGTGTGTGTGTGGTGACAAGGGTAAGAGTGTGTTTTATCATGCCTAGTTTGGAAGAGGACTAAGAGAAACTGAATGACCTATTATGAACACAAGTGGGCAAGGTACATAAAACTGAATGAATATTATTTCTTTGCCGTTTTCTCTGCATGTGTGTGTGTCGTGTGTATGTGTGTGGGTGTGTGTGTGGTTGTGTGTGTGTCTGTGTGTATGTCATGTGTGTGGGTGTGTGTGTGGATGTCTGTGTGTGTCTCTAGGGCTCTCCAGCTTGTCAATAGGAGTAGAAGGACTCAAAAAGAACACACCACCCTCCCTCCAGTCAGTGTTGACCCTTGGAGCTGATATGCAAAATGAGGAAGCAAACCTTCACAGGCCATGCCTCTCTCACAGCGTGTGTGTGTGTGGGGGGGGTGTTTGCATCTGTGTATGTATGTGTGTGTGTATGGTGTGTGTGCGTGGGGTATGTATGTGTGCATGCACGTCTGTTTGAGTGTGTGTGCGCATGGTGAGTGTGTAAGCGATGTGTGTGTGTGAGCGCTAAGTCATTGTTATTCACAGGCCTGAAGCACACTGTGGCCAAACAGATCCAATCATGTTTGCGTCTGGGCCACTGCTAGGCTCCCTCCCCCGGCCCTCCTGCATGCTGATGCTTCCTGATTCGGAGCCTCAATGTCTCTGTTCTGGCCCTGCAGACTCCAGCTGTCAGGATCGGGTCTGTTTGTTTTGGGTGTCGGGGCGTTCCTCAGCTTCCACCTTCAGCAAGGTGTACTGTCAATAGGAAATGGAGCTGATGAAATACGACGACTGGTCAGTGTGTGTGTGGGTGACGTGCCGTGCCGTGGGGAGTTGCCTGGAGCGAGAGTTCGGTTTACACGTGGGAAAGTTTTAACTTTCCACATGAAATGCTGAAAACTTTCTTCAAATATGCCATTCTGTAGCTTTTAACTGGCTCGGGGGAGTTTCCATATTCAAGCTATCAGTGTCTCCCAGGAACACTCACTCTGCCGAAACTCACAGAAGCGTGAGGATACTTGCTGTTTGATGAAGAAAATACAGTTATTTCTCCACCAGGGAAGGGGGAAAGAAAGAGACGAAAAAGAGACAGAGAAAAGGAGAGAGAGAGAGAGAGAGAGAGAGAGAGAGAGTATGTGGAGGGTAAATGTACTGACCTTCCTTCAGGCAGGTTGCTTCTCAAGCTGTCTGCAGGTGAGGAAGACAAGTCACTGGAACAGAGACCGCTCAATATTTAACCAGAGACAACCATGGCAACCTGACACAACCGTGGCAACCTGACACAACCGTGGCAACCTGACGCGAGCGAAAAGGACACGCTCCTGTCCGCAGGTGGACTGCGGGTGCAAACAGGAGGTGGACAGGTTGTGTGTCTTTCGTCAGACGTGTGGAAGATGAGGTTCGGCCTTGCATCACCCCTGGTCAGAGTGCTGACGGTCCCGTTATACATGATTATGAGTCTGTGTATGTGTGTGTGTTTGCAGGGTGATATGAAAAGAATCTTCAGGGGTCAAATAGCTTGTTTCCCTTTTGAAGCTCTCCGCCGTTCTCTCTTTCCCAATCTCTCTCTCTCCCCCCACTCTCTCCCCTCTCCCCCCTCTCTCTCTCCCCCTCTCTCCCCCCCCTCTCTCTCACCTGCACCAGCCTGTCGGTTTCTTTCAGCTCTGCTGTCCCTTCCTCTAACTTCAGAGGCCCGGGAAGGTGGAAGGTTCTAGAGACACACACTGTGTGTGTGTGTGTGTTAGTATTCTCCTCTATCCTCCGTCATCAGGTTCTTCTTCTCTTTCTTCAGACGCCTCCTCCCCTCCGGACGTAAAGCCGTCATACTCCTTTGTTCTCGGAGACTTTGAGCATACTGTGGTGTTCCCGATTGAAATGATTTGACTCGGGCTCCATGAAGGAGAATAAGAAATGGGATGACCCGAATGACGGAACGAACACACCCTGCCCTCTGTTCCTCTCTCTCTCTGCCCTTCAAACACACTTTTGATTTTGTTTTTTTTAGTCCTCATGCACGCACACGCACGCATACACAACCACAGGCATACACAAATGCTGACACGAAAAGACACACTCACACACGGTGTGCATTCAGTGATAGTGGGACAACCTTTCATAAATAATGCAGGACCAACGTCCGATGCCTGCGACTGGTGTGAAAGTATGTGTGTGTCAGAGAGAGAGAGAGAGATAAAGAGAGAAAGAAAGAGAGACAGAGAGACACAGAGAGAGAGAGAGAGAGAAGAGAGAGAGAGAGAGACACACACAGAGAGACAGAGAGAGACAGAGAGAGAGAGAGAGAGAGATAAAGAGAGAAAGAAAGAGACACAGAGAGACACAGAGAGAGAGAGAGACACACACAGAGAGACAGAGAGAGAGAGAGAGAGAGGGACAGAGAGAGAGAGAGAGAGAGAGGGACAGAGAGAGAGGGACAGAGAGAGAGGGACAGAGAGAGAGAGAGATAAAGAGAGAGACAGAGAGATGAGAGAGAGAGGGACAGAGAGAGAGGGACAGAGAGAGGGGGACAGAGAGAGAGATTGCCATGTCAGCACTACTGTTACTCCAGCCTCATGCCTGACACCCAGAGGGACCTCCAAACACAGGTATGATTCCTTATTTCCCTTCTCCTCCCTCTTTTTTATCTCTCTCTTTCTCTCTCTCTCTCTCTCTCTCCCTCTTTCTCTCTCTCTCACACACACCACACACACACACAACACAGCTGAGAAAAGGGAAAAGGGTTCTGAAAGGTCTCAACACGTGCTGGAGCTCTCCTACCCCAGCCCACTCACCACCCACATCAGGGTCGCATCGACACAAAACCTCGGAGACACGGAGAGAACGCCACTCACCCCACACGGCCTCGCCTGCAGACGCGTCTGTGTGGGGACAAACGCACGAGAAAGCGCTCACGAGCCAGAGAGGACAGAGAGGAGAGCGATTTGAGAGTTGAGCCGCAGCTGGATGCACTCATACGTGACCTTGCATGAAGGCCCCAGCAACTCATACGTGTAAGAGCATGAGCTGAACATGGCTCAAGGATGCGAGTGGATCGATGCTCCGTGGAGGTGTGCAGAGAAGGAGAGAGCGAGAGACGAGGGTGAGAGTGAGAGGGGGGTGAGAGAGAAAGAGGCTGAGAGAAATAGAGAGGGGGTGAGAGAGAGAGACAGAGAGAGTGGCAGATAGAGGGTGAGAGAGTTACAGATAGAGAGAGAGAAAGAGAGGGAGAGAAAGAAGGACAGAGAGAGCAAGAGAGAAGTGCACAGTCAGGCGTGTTCCTTCCAAGGTAGCCAAGTACATTCTCTGTTCCCCACACTAAATAATACAAATAATAACACAAGTTTAAAATCCAGTCAGAAGTATATTTTCTTGGATGAGTTCCAGACTGCAGACACTCATTCTCCATGATCAATGGGACGTGAAGAGTGGACCTGACTGGGGGCCAGATGAACAGGTTTACCAAAGGATACACCACAGCACAAATAGCCTTTTGCTCCGGCCTCTCCACCACTCATCTCTTCTCCTTCAGAGAGGTCGCTCCTACACTCAGCTGCCGCCATGGAGGAAGGAAAGATTGAAAAAGGGAGGAGAAGAAAGGGGGGGGGGTTGAGAGGAAAGATGAAAGCGAGGACGATTCATTTAGGATGGATTCCCATTGCCCAGGGCGTTGCTGCAGTGACAACAGAAACTTCTTGTGACGTGTTCAATTGATTCTTCAAAATGGCTGCTTGTTCGGCTGAAGGGATGGGGGCAATTCCCCTGTCTCCTGGGGGGCGGTAGGAGAGAGAGGGGTGAGGAGAGAAGAGAGGAGAGAGAGAGGGGTGAGGAGAGGAGAGAGAGAGAGAGAGGGGGGGGGGTACTCTGTCTTGTCTCTGCAGTGCAGGGGTAAAACTGCTGGCAGAAAAATAGCTAAACAGACAGAAAACAAGATCCTTCTCCTCTTTCTCATCATCATCCTTCTCTTCATCATCATCAACATTCTCCTCATCCTCCTCTCATCATCAACATTCTCCTCATCCTCCTCTTCATCATCATCACCATCCTCCTCTTCATCATCATCACCATTCTCCTCATCCTCCTCTTCGGCTCTCTCCTCATAATAACATATTATCATCACCATCAAAACACATTGAGCAAAACACCACCTGTAGCCTAGCCATCTACACTGAAATATTATCATTTCAGTTTCTTTGACAAGAACAACGTTGGAATAAGGCACAGCAACAGGATATGCTGAGCGCTGTATTTTCCCCGGTGAGTTTTGCTATTCAATATGCATGAGTGAGACAGTAAGAACAGTCGGATGCGTCCGAGGAGGACCATAGGGCATGTGAGCGATGATTGGTGATGTGTAGCAGCACACGCTTCCTCTCTCAGATAAAAAATGGAGTCACACATTCATGCCCCGTAGTATATTCTGGAATCTCCAGGGGGAGAAGAAATGTGCTGACTGTGATTTGTCTCTCTCTCTTTCTCTCTCTCTCTCTCTCTCTCTCGTCTCTCTCTCTGTCTCTCTCCCCCCCTCCCTCTCTCTCTCTCTCTCCTCTCTCTCTCTCTCTTTCTCTCTCTCTCTCTCACGCACACAGAGACTGACAGAAACTAAACAGAGACTAGCACACGAGATGCTCGCGTCGTCCTCTTTTCAGGTTTCCGTTTAAAAACAAAGACACGGACAGAGATGTGGGAAATACACTTATTTTACCCTTCGTGCTTGTCACAGCAGACGCAGAACAGAAACAGTGGTGTCAACGAAACGGGCCCGTCACCCATAGGCATGTCCCCCCCCTGTCCTGTCCAGAACTACCCTAGCAAGGATATAGTGTTTGTCAATGGACGCCGCAGCAATAAGTTCTGTACAGTGTTGTTGTGGAGGCAGGGTGTCTTCCATAGACCTATTACATTTTGCTTATGCACAATTAAAGGTGCTGATGGAATGTGTGTGCGTGCGTGTACAGTGTGTGTGTGTGAGTGCGAGTGCGTGTACAGTGTGTGTGTGTGAGTGCAAGTGTAATTAAGCGCTTCAGCAAAGTCGAGCATCTCTCATTAACGTGAAGAGGCTCGCAGCGCGGACGAGGTCAGGGCTCAATTTATCATCGTTAGTCAGGCAGGGCGCGCAGTTTTAGCGTCCGTCTCCGTGTCAAATTCGGCTATGAACACATCTCCCATGGCTTAGCATTTTATAAGACAAGCTATATCAGATATCAAGCATTTTGTTCGATTGACTGGCTTTAAGTGTGCTAACCCTCAAAGTTGCAAATGATCGACTGCTCATAGTCTGACAAGTTTAATTGGTTAGGAAATGACGTATGCCTACTTAATAGAGGACGTGTCGAGGGACAAGAGACTCCGAGTTACTTTCTTCCTCATTAAAACCTCTTGTTGGTTAGCCTTTAAATTCTGTCAAACCTTATTGCTGAATGCTTGCACATAGCCTACACGTACGTCTGAAATAGATAGTGTGTAGGCCTAAAAGCTGTTTGAAATCACAAAAACAAATCCAACTCCTCTACTGTCATGACTCATGACACGAGACGCCGTCATTCCCATCTCTAAACTTGCTTCCGTAAACCGTAGCCTACTCAGTAAATCGAGACTAATACACGCGAAAAACGAAAATTATTGTGACTAATTAGTGTCAATTTGAATCTCAGACTATTTAGAGATGTTCTGTTGGCTTCACACGTCGAGGCACGTCAACCGCTTTATGAAAATATGCAAATGAGCTCGTCTCTACCCTCTCTTCTGTGAAACGCTTTGAAAAGTATGAGCTAAAGAAGGACGTGAACTTAGCAAACACAGTCAATAGAGTAGCCTAATCGAGGAAGTTGTCCTCTAGTTCGGATTCGCTGGAAGCTTAATAAACCACGAGGGAAAGACACCCCTGTGTTTTGAGTCTTAGATCTAGTCTTAATAAGAGATGAAAGATGAGACAGTGTAATTATTAGCTTTCTTAAACATAATTTACTCGTCACGCAGGCCCGCTATAACACACGGGGCTGTTTTGATGGTGTAGCTACATCAAAGGGTATGAAAGCTTGGCAGTCTACTGTTAAACTGACTGCAATTAAATAAATCATAAACGAAACTCAACAGAGGGGCATCTCAGTTTGTGAGAGGAGTAAACATAACATACTGATTATTGGATGAGTCTGCAAACTACTGGCTTGTTGCGCATCTCTCCGGGCACAAATAATTATGATTGAGACAAAAAATGTTTGAAGTGGTTAATAATGGAAGTCGTGGATGTCTCCATTGCTGCTGTAAGTTTTGTCGTTTGTGAATGCACACAAACCACCGATGCTCCCCAGGTAACTGATTTCAATTAGACCAGAGTCTCCATTTCGTGTCAGGCTGACGTCTGGATCGGTGATGCGGCGATCGTCTAGCCAACCTGCCAGCGTGCAGTGACAGTGCTCTGATTACTTTCTCAGCTCATCCGTTGCTAATGCCTGTTCGTTTCACCGTCATTCTGATAGCAACTATCTCTAAAGGTGGTAGAGATCAATCTGTGTGTGAGTGTGTGTGAGTGTGTGTGTGTGTGTGTGTGTGTGTGTATGAAGATCAATCTGAGCTGCCTGCTTTTTAAATCCCCCACCTTTGACCTGCCAGTCTAGAACAGGGACCATACAGGTAATAAAAGTGAATTCTATCTGTCTGTTGTCATAGGTGGTGTGGTGTGTGTGTGTGTGTGTGTGTGTGTGTGTGTGTGTTGTGGTGTGTGTGGTGTGTGTGTGTGTGTGTGGTGTAGGGGTTGAATATCAGGACATGGATTGAAACGGTTGATAGGGCAGCAGATTACAACCAAGGGTTTAAATTCCGATCTTCCAAAAAGGCTCCCTACAGAATTGAACCTGCAATAGGCTAAGCATCAGTACAACACAGCTGTAAGGAGTCAAATAGCTGAGCGGTTAGGGAATCAGGGCTATTAATCAGAAGGTTGCCGGTTCGATTCCGGGCCGTGCATTTACGTTGTGTCCTTGGGCAAGGCACTTCATCCCTACTCACCTCGGGGGGGAATGTCCCTGTACTTACTGTAAGTCGCTCTGGATCAGAGCGTCTGCTAAATGACTAAATGTATCTGATAACCTACTGGACAAGTCACAGCCACAAGATGACGAGTCTTTACTTCGTTTTCTGTGCAATTTTGTTTTGTTGCTGTTGTGACACATAACAACTGCAGCTTAAATGAATGGTTTGCTGGGATGCTAATGTGTGAACATGTGCTTATGAAATGCATTGTTATAGCAGGATTCATGTCTATTTTAGCTTTCAATATAAGCCCCGCTCTTTTCAGTATAACACACACACACACACACACACGCACACACACACACACACACACACGCACACGCACACACACACACACACACACACACACACACACACAGAGACCACCAGCCTGCAGGTCGAGGAGAAAAAGCAATCAGAGGTGATACATCGACAAATGTCAAACAAGGATTAATGGATTAATAAAGTCTTTAAATATGCTTCTAATACTGTCTCCTTCCAACTCTCCCTATTTCCTTTCTCTCTTTCTGTTCTTTCGCTTTCCTCACGTCTAATGGGGACCATGGAAAGAGGCTCGGCCGATAAGAACCAATCTTACTAGCGGCAGGCTAAAAAACTAGCGGCAGGATTTAATCTCCGTCCTCTTTCTGTCTGTCTGACAGCTAGCTAACACATGACGTTGCGGGCTCTCCAGTGTGTGTGTGTGTGTGTGTGTGTGTCTGTGTGTGTGTCTGTGAGTTTGTGTGTGTCTGTGGTGTGTGTGTGTGTGTCTGTGTGTGTGTGTGTATCTGTGTGTGTGTGCGTGTGTCTGTGTGTGTGTGTGTCTGTGTGTGAGTGTGTGTGTGTGTGTGTGTGTATCTTTGTGTCTGTGTGTCTGTGTGTGTGTGTGTCCGCTCTGTGTTATTGGGGCCTTCATTAAAGGCGACTCACAGAGTAATCAGGACAGAATTACGGCCCACCCTGGCAGCCGCAGACATCCTGTATAAGGCGGTGGAAAAAACGGAGCTCCCCAACAAGCGTGCGTGCGCGTGTCTCCACGTGTGCCGTGTAATTGGAACAGAACCAGGATAGTTCTTCCCAATTAGAAAAGGAAGAACCGGCTATACATGGAAATTTCTACCACGGTCATGCAACATGTGCATGGGCCAATTATAAATCCCATCTATATTCGGTTCTTTCATAGCATTTTCCTAGAACTGGCAAAACTGTCAAGGTAACCATTCTACAAAATTATGCAAAACCTCTTGCTAAGGAACATATTTCATGTCCTAACACTAACTGGGATGTAAAATAAATATACAGAGATATGATTGCATTTGACTTTACCTTGAGCTTTTTTTCTAAATTAAATGTGTGAAAGTTCCCTCGAATAAATCTTCTCCACGCACACTCCACAAAAAATCCAACCAAAAATCCAAATACGACGAGCGCAGTACTAAAATTTCTCGTGTCACCTTATGTTGCTGACGTGACAATTTGAGAGGAAATTCGGGATCTGAGTCTTCTTCCTGAATTCTATTAGCCTGTTCCTACTTACAAAGGTCGTGGTTAATTTCCATAGGGGAAGATAATTACCCAGAATCCCTCACACTCCCAGGGACTTATTACCGTCCACATTAGCCCTCCAAGGAGCCCTGGACACGATCACTTTCTGTTCATATAGTTACAGAATCAAATCAGTTGTGCTGAAAAAATTATGATGTTCACGCTGAGACTGATCTGTGTGCACACGTGCATGTATGAGAGAGAGAGAGAGAGAGAGAGAGAGAGAGGAGAGGTAGAGAGTAAAAGACAGAAAGAGGGAGAGAGAGAGTGTGAGAAAGACAGAAAAGGGGGATAGAGAGTGAGAGAGTGAGTAAAAGAGAGAGAAAGTGCTTGATGTTTATGGCTACAGTATAAAATTATCTAGGCTCATGAAATAATTATGATAATTCTGAGAATGATCTGCGTGTGTGTGTGTGTGTGGCTGTGTGTGTGTGTGTGTGGCTGTGAGAAGAAAAGAGAGAAAGCAGAGAAAGTTAGAGAGTGAGAAAGAGAGTGAGAGCGACCCTAACCCAAAATATTCAAACCAACATGGATTCATCCCAAACATTTCACACAGTGCCCACAATTCTAAAGTAATACCGCAAAGTGTACGGTGAGCGTTTGTAATGCATACTTAAAAGTACAGAACAGACTAGGGTGACTTTTAACGTTGCAAATATTGTAACATCATTCAACGCTCAAATAATCTAAATCATACTCCCAGGGAAAAGAAAAGTCTGGATAGAGAAATTCTTTCAAAAGTGGCCTTATTACTTCAAGTTCCAGTTTCACGTTGGAAAATAATCTCTTACCACAAGTGCTTGGCCTTTCTTACATAAAACATTGCGGAGAAGCCTATGGGTTTAAAGCAAGAAAGTGCGATGGGGTCTTTTGAATAACAAACATGGTTTGGAACCGAGAAGTGAATGATTGAGGAAAGGAGATGGCAGCCCTCTTCCCTCCTCCACGGGAGATCGCAGCCCCTTTCCCTCCTCCACGGGGAGATCGCAGCTCCCTTCCCTCCTCCACGGGGAGATCGCAGCCCCCTTCCCTCCTCCACGGGGAGATCGCAGCCCCCTTCCCTCCTCCACGGGGAGATCGCAGCTCCCTTCCCTCCTCCACGGGGAGATCGCAGCCCCCTTCCCTCCTCCACGGGGAGATCGCAGCTCCCTTCCCTCCTCCACGGGGAGATCGCAGCCCCCCTTCCCTCCTCCACGGGGAGATCGCAGCCCCCTTCCCTCCTCCACGGGGAGATGGCAGCTCCCTTCCCTCCTCCACGGGGAGATCGCAGCCCCCTTCCCTCCTCCACGGGGAGATCGCAGCTCCCTTCCCTCCTCCACGGGGAGATGGCAGCCCCCTTCCCTCCTCCACGGGGAGATCGCAGCCCCCTTCCCTCCTCCACGGGGAGATCGCAGCCCCCTTCCCTCCTCCATGGGGAGATCGCAGCTCCCTCCCTCCTCCACGGGGAGATCGCAGCCCCCTTCCCTCCTCCATGGGGAGATCGCAGCTCCCTTCCCTCCTCCACGGGGAGATCGCAGCCCCCTTCCCTCCTCCACGGGGAGATCGCAGCCCCCTTCCCTCCTCCATGGGGAGATCGCAGCTCCCTTCCCTCCTCCACGGGGAGATCGAGCAGCCCCCTTCCCTCCTCCACGGGGAGATCGCAGCTCCCTTCCCTCCTCCACGGGGAGATCGCAGCCCCCTTCCCTCCTCCACGGGGAGATCGCAGCCCCCTTCCCTCCTCCACGGGGAGATCGCAGCTCCCTTCCCTCCTCCACGGGGAGATCGCAGCCCCCTTCCCTCCTCCACGGGGAGATCGCAGCCCCCTTCCCTCCTCCACGGGGAGATCGCAGCTCCCTTCCCTCCTCCACGGGGAGATCGCAGCCCCCTTCCCTCCTCCACGGGGAGATCGCAGCTCCCTTCCCTCCTCCACGGGAGATCGCAGCTCCCTTCCCTCCTCCACGGGAGATCGCAGCCCCCTTCCCTCCTCCACGGGGAGATCGCAGCCCCCTTCCCTCCTCCACAGGGAGATCGCAGCTCCCTTCCCTCCTCGGGGAGGGCAGCCTCGGGAAGGGCAGCAGAGGGGAGGGCAGCCGTGGTTAGACAGCGTTTCATGAACCAGCAGCCTCACCATACTCTGACACTGCTGTGATCTGTCCGGGGGGTCAGATGGCTGAGTGGTTAGGGAAATGGGCTATTAATAAGAAGGTTGCCGGTTCGATTCCCGGCCATGCGTAATTACGTTGTGTCCTTGGGCAAGGCACTTCACCCTACTTGCCTCGGGGAGAATGTCCCTGTACTTACTATAAGTCGCTCTGGATAAGAGCGTCTGCTAAATGACAATGTAAATGTGAATAGATGATGGCGTCCCCGACGTAACCATCTCCACACCAGGACAACCATCTCCTGAGGAAGACACGGGTACGAACGAGAAGAACAAACACAGATACCGTTTAAAGAATTCTAAGAACTCTTTCAGGAAAATCTAGAACCACGTGGTTCTATGTCAGAAGTGGAGGTGAATAGAAATGACTGGAAGGGTAAAAGCTGATGGTTAAAATAAAACATAACATTTTCAGCAATCCGGAGGTCTATCTTCCAACTGTGATTACACCGTTAAGCTGATTTAGACCAAGACATCACAAGAAAGGGATTGTGGGAAACGTTTAAGACTCTCACTCTCTTGGGTACCTGTTCAAAAGGGGAATTATACCCAACATCCAGGTGTCTGATCGTTCTTTGTAGAAGTCTTACCAATGTTCTCCTATTAGTAGTGCTTTGTGTTGCACCTCTCTCTCTCCCTCCCCCTCTCTCTCCCCGCTCTCTCACCCTCTCCCTCTCACTCTCCCTCCTCCCTCTCATCCCTCTCCCCTCTCCCCTCTCCCTCTCCCTCTCCCTCTCCCTCTCCCTCTCCCTCTCCCTCTCCCTCTCCCTCTCCCTCTCCCTCTACTCCCTCTCTCTGTCTTTCACTCTCCCTTTTTGTCTATTTTGTCTCTCTCACACACACGCACGCTCACACACACAGGCACACACACACACACACACACACACACACACACACACACGCGCACACACACAGGCACACACACACACACTCCATCATTCTCTGTTCACCAGGGAAGCATTAGGCAAGGATTCATGAAGGACACTCACTAATTAATATTCCCCAACACAGAAGCAAAGCGAGTAGGCAGGAGGTCTTGTGAGAGCAGGTGCCATGTCGGGAGGGAGGGAAGGAAGGAGGGAGGGAGGGGAGGGAGGGAAGGAGGGAAGGAGGGAGAATATCAACCACACAGATGTATTTGTCTCCCCCCCCTGCCCAATCTGTTTACCATGAATGATTTCCTCTCCTCCAAAATTGTTTTTGTCACACTATTGTCAGTGTGGCTCTGAGGACTAGGGTCTAGTGGAGGTAATGGCCTTGGCTTGGTTCCAACGACAAACAACAAGGAGGGTGGGGGGGGCGGTGACAGTGAGTCAGGGGACGTTCATTACAAGCAGAGAATGTGTTGCATCATGATGAAATGAATCTGATTCATTGTCTGCTGAGATAATACTGTGCTGCATCTCTGAGGTAATTGACCTGAAAGCAGAAAAACCCCAACTGCCATCTAGACGACGTGGGCCCAGTGGGTGATGGAGAGTCTGTTATCCTGGCTGGTCCCAGGAGCTGCATCTACATTTAGTCATTTAACAGACGCTCTTATCCAGAGCCACTTACAGTAAGTACAGGGACATTCTCCCCGAGGCAAGTAGGGTGAAGTGCCTCGCCCAAGGACACAACGTCACGGACGGGAATCGAACCAACAACCTTCTGATTACTAGCCCGACTCCCTCACCGCTCAGCCATCTGAACCCTGAGCAATCTGATGGATAAACATCAGGTGGGGCCTGAAGGAGGCTCCTGGAGTCTCCTCTGGCTCTGTCTCCTCGGGCTCTGTCTGGTCGGGTCTGCAGGACCCACAGCAGTTAGCTAAACCTCCGAGGAGGAAAACTGCTTTGGAAGTCACCTTGGACACAGCCTGCTGATGCCTGTGAAAAGTAGCTGGCGGTATCAGGAACTGGGGAGAATGGAGAGCCTTGTTGAACTCCCCTCCGCCAGACACAAAAAGATATTCAAATACCGAGTAGGCTGAACGAGGGGCCATGAGAAATAATGAGCAATCTTAACCTTGAGGTTAACCCGAGGAGGTGAACTCTTCAAAATACCAATGAATCGATCAAGGTGCTCTCCTGAAGCTCGTTCCCGAGAAATGGGAGAAATGTTTTCAGCCCAGAACAAAGAAGTAGAATCTCATTAGGAATCAGCTACACACACACACACACACACTCTCTCTCTCTCTCTCTCTCTCTCTCTCTCGGTTGGGCGAGGAGGGAACAAGGCGCGGCGTTACATCCGCCGGCTTCGCTCGTCCGGTCGTCATGGCGACACGGGAGAGTGGAAAAATAAAAATGCTACAATTAGAGGAGTTGTGGAACGAGAGAGTTGAACGTTGACCCGAGGAACGTCGTCAGGGGAGCATCATTAGAAGGGCATATTCCAAAGCAGCTTCCTGTCACTCTCTCTCTCTCTCTGTCGTCTATCCTTCCTTCCAAAAAATCTATCTACCTTGATCTTGTCCATCTCTTCTCCCCCCCCCCTCTCCCCCCCTCTCTCTCCCCCCCCCCTCTCTCTCTTTCTCTCTCGCGCCTGTTTAAGCCTAATGATGAGAGTATCTTGGGAATACTGTGAACTATGAAAAGTCAACTCATCACAAACATCGCATATTAACTTTAAACATTTCGAGCTCTAGATCTCAGACGAAATAGTGGTCATGTTCTCACAAATATCATGCCTTCCTTTGATTGCTGAAAAAAATAGGCAGTCGATACAGAATATCTTAAGCTTTTGATTTTTTATTATGATAAAGAATGTGAAATTGCCAGTTCCCTAGTCGATATCCAGAAGGTTCCCTGGGTGTGGATGAATTGACAGATAAACAGGATAACATGCCCAATTACTGAATGCCCTGGACACACACACACACACACACACAGACACACACACACACACACACACACGCACACACACACACACACACACACACACACACACACACACAACACAGACATACACCCCACACACACACACGCAAACACGCACACACACACGCACACACGCACACACACACACACACAGACATACAAAGGGCCATTGAATCTGCATTTCTGTCCCTTGATAATCGGACTTTGTTGATATTGTATGGCAACATCGCCTCAAGCTCCAAAACAAGCGTGTAGCACAAGACCTACAGAAATGAAATTCTAAACTCTTCATTCACACGCACATACACACACACACAAACACACACACGCAAGGACATTTGCAGACACACAAAAACAGACACACACTGCTTCCCTGCCTTCAATCCCATTAGTTAAATTGTCCCTATGGTCTTTTCCCATGACTTACAATGGTTTATAGTTCATCTGCTATATTCCAGATTGCTTTGATTTGAACTAGATTCATATTCGTCAATTTTCATGTTTGAACTGATCTAACTTGATGAAGAATATTACATTGAAGCCATTTTCTTCTGCGATATTGCTGTAATAGCTCTCAATGGACATGAGCAAGCATGCATGCACTCAGATACACACACACACACACACTCAAACACACACACACACACACACACTCCCACTTATGAACCAAATGTCACTGGGATGCCTTTAGGAGCCAGGGGAGCAAGAGAGGAAATATGAAGACTTAGGAAGAAACGGGCCTTCCCTTTTACAGCAAGCCCCAAGTGTTTTTAGATGGCACCAGTGTGTCCTGAGAAGTCCTTTTATTCATCTGAATACATTTACATTTAGTAATTTAGCAGACGCTCTTTATCCAGAGCGACTTACAGTAAGTACAGGGACATTCCCCCTGAGGCAAGTAGGGTGAAGTGCCTTGCCCAAGGACACAACGTCATTTTGCACGGCCGGGAATGGTTCATTTTGGCGGACTAAGATTTCGGAGGCAGTGTGTAAGCGCTATTGACATTTTTTTTTACGTAGTAGTAGATGTCAGAGAGCTCCTGGCTCCTTAACACACACTCACTCACTCACGCACGCACGCACGCACGCACGCACGCACGCACGCACGCACGCACGCACCACGCACGCACGCACGCACGCACCACGCACACACACACACACACACACACACACACACACACACACACACACACACACACACACACACACACACACACACACACACACACACACTGTCCCTCATCAGTGGTAATGTAGATAGAGGACTTAAATTAGAATTTAAAGTGTTCAATAGAGTCTGTGACGTGTGTGTGTGTGGTAGTGTAGATAAGAATATGCAAGCTAGATTCGGTTGGTTTCCTCCACGTGCTCGTGTTAGAGTGATAAGGAATATGCTTTCAATTAAGTTCAACATACAGAGCCTTTAATGTCAAATCAATAGAGTCTTTCAGTGATGAACTCATTACCACCGAGTTATGAAATGATGTTTCAATAGATCGATACAATACTACCAAAAGCATATCCTGAGTAATATTCTTGGTAGTAATAAGGGTTTGAAAGATTTGGCAGATTTTGCTCCAGAAATCTTTTTTGGTCCTGTTATGTCTAGAAGCCCCTTATGAGGAATCTAAAAGGTTTGGCCCCTATGACCCTTACCCAAACTTTCCATCACTCCTTTGTATTTAGTGATCATTGAGCCTCTTTAAGAAGACATTTTGTTGAAAGATGGAGCACTGGAAAGGATAAGGCAGCCATTTTGGATCCTGGCCAACACCATCAGTTTCCTTGCTCACTGAAATAAAATATTTCAAATGGCGGCTGTCTGTTTTTTATGCTGGCAATAAACGTATCATCTCCACATCATCTCCTCTACAGTTGAGCCTAATTGTACACTGTACATCACCAATACTGCTTTCACAATGACTTAACGGACATTCGTGAGGCTTGCATGGTATTTGGCAGCATGATTCCAAATGGGTGCTTTTGCAAAGGCTCACAGAGTAGCCAAGAAGCGAGTCAGATTTGCAATTTTTTATTTAGATGTTTTTTTTCACAAATCTCATTCGGAAAGGCTGGGGGGGGAAAAAAACCTGGTGGGTTTTTCGTGACTTTGTGACTCCCGCAGGGGATGTCAAGTTTTCATCACAGTTTGAAAGTGTGGCGCTCTTGTAGATACATCCCCTCACACCCATTTCTCTTGCACTGTCGAGAGTCTGTACCAGAGAGTGTGTCTGCATAATTAAAATGTTCATTATTTATTGCTCACGCTGAAAATCCTTGTTGAGTGGTGGAAACGTGTCACCCTGTCAGTTCCTGTAAACAGGAAACAAACAAGAGGAAGGGGGGGGGGTGGATCCTGTGGGAGATGCACCCTTCTACCAACTCCTCCCGGAACCTCTCCTCTCGGACTGTCACTATCACCGAATCTCTCCACTCTCCTCTACCTACTCACTCCCTCTCTCCTCCCATTCCCCTCATCCCCTCTTACCCAACACACCAATCACCCTCCCAGAAACCTCATCCACTCCCTCCCTAGGACACCATCCTCACCACCCATCTCTGGAGGAGAAAAAAGCTCCCAGTCCCTCACTCAGATTGCCACCCCCAGCCCTCCTCCTGTCCTCCCCCTTGTAGCTGAACCAGTTCTTCCTCTGCTCACCAATGTAGTTCTGCTTCCCCTCTGTTCCAGCCCTGGCACTACTTAGCTCTCCCCATCCCTGTAATGTTTACGGCCTCTCTTCTCTCCATTTACTGAGTAACGAGTGATGGACGTGAAGATCTGGCCTCGTTTCTTCCTCTCCTCTCTCCTCTCCTATCTTCTCCTCCTCTCCTCTCTTTTCATCGTCTCCTCCTTTTTCTCCTGCCCTCTCCTCTACTCCGTTCCCCCGCCCTCCTCCTCTCTCTCCTCCCATCTCTGCCCTCTCCTCTACTCCGTTCCCCCGCCCTCCTCCTCTCTCTCCTCCCATCTCTGCCCTCTCCTCTACTCCGTTCCCCCGCCCTCCTCCTCTCTCTCCTCCCATCTCTGCCCTCTCCTCTACTCCGTTCCCCCGCCCTCCTCCTCTCTCTCCTCCCATCTCATTCACGCCCTCCTCCTCCTCCTCTCCATCCCTTTCTTCTCCTCTCTTTTCTTCTTCTTCTGCTGTTCACGTGTCGACCTCCCGTTTCCTCTCTGTCCCACCTCTTCAGCTTCCTCTCTCGCTCCCAATTATCAGAGACCCCCTGCTGCAGGCCAGGCCTGCGCCTCTTCCTCTCCGTCCTCACCTGACCCCAACATGCACCACGCTAAACCCTTTAAACCTCGTTACAGAAGCCCTCCATGGCCCCGGAGAGATTTATTTTTGATAGCTTGTTAACGCACCTCCACGGATGACGGTGATTAGCCTTGCCAGTGCAGAAGGAGTTATTTTGTGTTTATTTTTTCCGCACCCCACATCCATTCTTGTTCTCTATCTTTCTCTCTCCCTCCCTCTCTCCTTCCAACTCCCTTTCAGGCGCCAGACTATATCTCTTCATATTAACAGTAGGGCCTAGGCCTATATATACAGTTTACACTTATATAATGTACTGAGCTACTTTCTCATGTTTTGATAGCCTCATGTGACCTGTTTGGAAAGTTAGTCAAGATTTTCCAACTTTTAATGAAGGCTTCGTGATTTGGGTAAATGTCAACCGTGAAATATCCGCCAACGCTCAGTAAATGCCTGTTATTTTTTAATAGTTTGCCACATGAGCATGCTGAATGAGAACGTGTGACAAATTTAGCAGCGCTGCAGTCGCGGTGTCATCGGCTATCATTCCGAAAATGATATATTTTTGCAAACAACACTTTCCAATGGCAAGGTGGTCCAAGGTGACGTAAAACGTGAATTCCAGATGCCTCGAAGATTAAGGCGTTTGCGTGAGACTTTTATCAGGGCTGCCAATTTTTCAAAAAACCTTGGCGTGAGATTTGGTAGCTGGTAGAAATTGGTTGTGTGGCGTGAGTGCGTGTGAAAACATGCAAAAGCGTGTGTCACACGGCGAAACCGTGAGAGTTGGTAGCTCTGCTTTTATTGTGGTAATGTTTGTCGAGGTTGCAAACATCCTCAACCTATCCGCAGACTGTGGTTGCTCTCCAAACAAAAGTTCAGTCGAGGGACTTGTTTTCCTGATGCCGTATTCTCAAACTTCGATCAAGGAGTTTGATCCGCATTCGTGTGTTCATTTGTGCATCCCTCCTTCCTCAGTGGGGCGTGTGGCTTTTGAAGACTCGTGGGTCGTGCTACACGCTAATTAGCACCAACCACACTGTGGAAAAAACCCTGAAATAAAGTATTCTTTTCTCGCTGATGAAAAGACAAGAGGAGTTCTTCACTATTTCCACTCTACAGAACTCTTTGGTTAAATTGCCCTTCATAAATGGAAGTTGGGAAAAGGGGACTGCTTGAAAAGCTTGGATCTTAGTGTCCCTTGAACTGCCGAAAGCTCTCAAAGTCACTCCCCTTCTCCCAGGGTTGCGCGCGTTACTTTTCAGATATAAACTGTCATATTCTCTGTCATCACAGTAGGATCCTGGGAGCAGTGCAAAAGGAGGAGGCGCCAAACTTTTAATGAGTGTAATACCCATTGGGGCTGTTTTTTTCTTAGTTCTGGTTCAGATTGTGTGCTATGAATAAATTGTGAGTATTATTAAAACATCTTAACTGGGATCCGAGCCTTCAGTGCTCCGATATGTGCAGCAGTGTAGATTACTCGTTTACGTGGTCCAATATGAGGACACTTAATTATCTCTCCTACTCTTCCGACTGTTAAGGATGAGTGTCAGGATATGTCACCCTACCCCGGTATAAACCCATTAGACTGGGATGAGAGGTTAGTTAATGGGGCTAAACATACAATGAGGTGCAGCACATTCCATTCATCTCGGATCCTTTGAAGTGAATGCAGCAGCATGAATCACAGCGTTGACTGGGATTGTAAATGCCTTTAGCACCAGCGTTACATTACTGCGCTTTCAAGTCATTGCGAAACACATGCTTTAACTGTAAGGCTGGGCAAACATTTGAGGACATTGGCTACTATCCTTGCGCGGCAATCTCCCATTCCTGTTCCATCCTCATTAGCGGCATCCATAAGTAAGACTCGCGTCTCAGATCGGCCCTGTCGGCATGTACCGAACAGACAGGGCTTCAAATCCTCATCCCCTCCGTCCAACTAATTGCTTCCCTTCCTAAATAATTCCCCTCGGCTCTGGGTAATGCAGGAGGCATTGTTGCTGGCGGACATGTTAGATGAGCTGGCGTCGAAAAGCGAAACAGGAAGTCTAAACGAAGCTGGTCTGGTTGATGATTGCGGGGATAACGACTTAAGCTGATAAAGGACTCTGTTCTGGTCTAATAGTGTGTGATTTCCCTGTTGGGCATGGGGAGAGGAGGGAGAGATATCAGGGTCACTCACCCAGGAAGTGACCTTACATTTCACCACAATACCGCAGGGGTAGGAACGGCCTTTCCTTCAACAAATCCTCATTAAATTGGGGTTGAGGTTGATGTTCACTGCAAAAAATGATTCCCACCTGTTGGCCGTTTTTAATGTGCCAGACAGTATTTCATCGTCATGCCAATACATGGTTTATTACCACGACTACCAGCTAGTCTCGTCATCTTGAACTCTGACCTTTCAATCTTCTCACTTTCCGTGAGTCCAGCCTGGGAGCAGACCTCAGTAGAGACCACAGGCGAGGGATATGTTCAAGGTTAACATTATTGCTTGGAGATCCTGGTCGTGGTGTGTAACTAGGGTTAACACGGTTACGCGCCGAGCTGGAGCCCAATATCATTTCTCCCACGTTTATTTGATCACCGAACGCCTCGCTGCAAACAGAAAGTCTTCTTCCTCGCCAATGTTTCACCCGGGGAAAGAGTCTGTTATCACCTCAGCGAGAGCTGTGCTGTGAAATCCTTTCGAGTGGAGCAGAATGAAAGACGGGAACAGAAGCTATATCTGGGTTGACTCAGTCAGATGGGTCTGCAGTGAACTAAAGCATGAAGCCCCACCCTCCTAAACCCTCCCTCCACCTTTCCTTCTTCTCCTCCACCTCTCCCTTTCCCCCACGACTCCCCCTCTTCATCTTCCTCCCCCTTTCTCTAAACCTCCCCCGCAAATCCTGCCCTCTTGACAAAACCAAATAACGACCCAGTGTTCCAACAATAGGACTCAGATAAGAAAAAGAACAAAAAGGAATAAAATGCTCGACTGCCGGGACTAGAATCAGTTTTTATCACCTCAACACTCCAGAGTCGGTCTCTGAAACCCCCCCTAGAAGTGTGTGTGTGCGTGTGTGTGTGTCGTGTGGGCGTGTGTGTGTCTGTGGGCGTGTGTGTGTCTGTGTGCGCGTACGTGTGTGTGTGGGCGTATGGTGTGTGTGTGTATGTGTGTGTGGGCGTGTATGTGTGTGTGTGTATGTGTGTGTGTGGGCGTGTGTGTGTGTGTCTGTGTGCGTGCTTGTGTGTATGTGGGCGTGTGTCTCAGTGCAGCAGAAATGTCGCATTTTTATCAGCTTACCGCAGCTGCCCCCTGTGACCCGAACGCTGGTGGAGAAACTCCTAAAATACCCGGCGATAAGAAAAGCCAACAAGCACAACACACATTTTAATCACTTAAAAACATGTGTTGTGCCGATACTGTCATGTTCCCCAGGCAGAGGTAGTTAGTGTACCAGTACCACAGCGAGAGGATCTCCGTGGGGACGCCTAGATAAATATGACAGCATTGTTTATGCATGAACCCCTGCTGGCTGAGATGTACATATCTGAATGCTCCTGTTTCATGCAACACCATGTGGTGTTTGCCAGAACACGATTGGACACGAGTGCTGTCTTAGATATGCAGTCAATTACCTGTGCGTTTCAGCTTGTCTTTTGGTTTCCAGCTCTACGGTACGTCCACACTGTTGAAGGGTCTTGAAGTGTTCTACTTGTTCTGTCAGAACGCATTCGAGTGAATACTGACGAACTGCCACTTTAATAGATCAATTTGTGGGCTCTTTTATCTGTGAACGCAAAACTTTTGAAGGATTTTTCTAATCTTGCCTTTTCTAATCTGCTTCTGTTTAGCAGCCTAATTGGTGTACTCAAGCGAGGAGAAGTCAAAATGTATTTTTTGTGTTCCCCGCAAGGAGGTTTCAGAGAAACCTGGCAACCTGGAAGGAGAACTCAAGGCCTGGTTAGTCTGACACGGCCATCAGCACCACTCCAGGCCACATCAATCTCAACTGGGACAGGAAGTAGATAGAGACAGGAAGTTGCTGGGAGCGGTAACAAATGATGGACAAGCTTGTTGGGAAACCTGATGCTGCCAGATCGGAAATATCTCTCTCGCTCTCTCTCTCTCGCTCTCTCTCACTCTCTCTCTCTCCCTCCCTCTCTCTCTCGCTCTCTCTCTCTCTCTCTCTCTCTCTCTCGCTCTCCTCTCCCCATCTTTCCACTCTCTCTCACTCTCACTCTCCCTCCCTCTCTCTCTCTCTCTCTCGCTCTCTCTCTCTCTCACTCTCCTTCCCTCTCTCCCTCTCTCTCTCTCCCCATCTTTCCATCTCTCTCTCTCTCTCTCTCCGGCCACAAGGAAAGGAGGCATCATACAAGCCCAGTTTCGATGTTTCGTCTGTATTTGATAACTTGTTGGTTGTTTAAAGATGCAATAATGATGATCATACCAGTCTACGTGTCTCTCCCATTACACGGAAGTCTCCAAAGGCACAGTGAGAAAACAAGGACTGGATAATGAGAGAGGAGACCATTATAAACCTAGAGGGCCCCGGCACTATAAATTATACAGCACATGCAAGATCGAGTCTAATTCCTGCCAGCTCTCTAGTTACCCAGCCCATACACTTAGGCTTGTAATGCATTCTTAATGTGAGAATGGGGACTTTGCACAAAGGCACCAACGGAACAAAATGCACCAGGCATCAGGCATCAGGGTTCAAAAAAACAACAAATGCTTTTAGCCAAGAGCAATTCCTCAACTCTATGAATGTGAAAACCGATACAGTGGATTGAAATTACACAGCATTATACCGGACATGGTTCGCTGGAACAGAAATCTGACTGGAATTATCCATACTGTACTTAACGTGCTTTTAGTGCCAGTCTGGGAACCAATGAGAAAACAGAGGTGATTACATCACATTTGAGACTAAATG
>CAEFZP010001360.1:0-55000 GCA_903064625.1 Mallotus villosus | reverse complement strand
CCGTCACTGCTCAGAGACAGACTGTGACAAGGCCACATGGAGCGACTGCACATACTCACACACAGTGTGAGGCGTAAACACCCAACATCATCTGCATTGTTCTCACCTTGCAGAGCACTGTGCCGAACACTGACACAGATAAAAGGACTGTGCCGAACATTGACACAGGTAAAGGGAGGAGGAGTCACAGACAGGGAGAGAAGAGAGAGAGGGAGAGGGAGAGAGAGAGAGAGAGAGAGAGGGAGAGAGAGAGAGAGAGAGAGAGAGATAGAGGGAGGGAGCATGGGGAAGTAATGAGAGAGGAAGAAAGAGACAGATAAGATGCAATCCGATAAGAATGATATACACACACACACACACACGCAGCACACACACACACCCCCATGTTACACACACATCATAATTCAGATGATGGGGCTGTTTTCCCACCAACTCACAGCTGTGCAGTGCTCATAATGGGGAAATGGCACCTGGCAGACATTAAGGAACCCATCAATCTGTCTGTGCCGTCTCCTCCTTGCTCTGCAGCCATCCACATGATTACCCATGATGGACTTCCTGAGGCCAGGGGCCCGGGGCCCCCCGCCCTCACAGCCGCGTGGGCTGGCCCTTTCAATACGAGCTGTTGGTGGTTTGGTGGTTTGACGAGCGGGTCTCTCAGGACTCAGCTCGACCCCTCTCTCTCTCTTTACAAAAGAGAGAGGAGAGGGAAAAGAGGAGAGAAGCGGAGAAAAGAGGAAAAGCGAGAGAAAAAGGAAGAGAGAGAGAGAGAGAAGACAAAGAAGAGTAGAGCGAGAGAGGGAAAAGAGCGCGAGACGAGAGAGAACCAGAGAGAGAGAAAACAGGAGGGACGAGAGACCAAGACGAGAGAGAGAGAGAGAGCGGGAAAAGCGAGAGAGAGCGAGAGGAGAGAGAAAAAAAGAGAGATAACAGAGAGAGAGAGAGAGAGCGGAAAAAGAGAGAGAGAGAGCGAGAAAAGACGACGAGAGAGAACAAGAGAGAGAGAGAAACAGAGAGAGAGAGAGAGAAAAAGAGAGAGAGAGGAGAAAAGAGAGAGAGAGGAAAAGAGAGAAGAGAGGGAAAAAGAGAGAGGAGAGCGAAAAAAGCGAAGAGAGGGAAAAAGAGAGAGAGAAAAAGAGAGAGAGAGAACAAGAGAGCGAGACGGAGAGAGAAAAAAGCGCAGAGAGACGAGAGAAAGCAGCGCTAGCAGGAGAGCGAACACCGCGCGCGCGAGAAACAGGAAGAGCGATCGAGAACCACATCGCGAGGAACCACGAGCGAAGCGCGCGAGACACACAGCGCGCAGACACAGAGCGCGAGAGAGCGCGACACCCGAGCGGCGACACCGCAGCGCGAGCGAGAGCAGCAGAGCGCGACACGCGCGCGCGCGCGAGCCAAGCGAGCGCTCGAGACACCGCTCGAGCGAGCACACCAGAGAGAGCGGATACCGCTCTCGCGCGCGAGAGACCCTCTCGCGTCTCGCTCCGATGACCACGCGCGACGTCTCGTCAGACACCCTCCCTCTCTACCTCTCTATACCCCTCTCTCTCTAATACACCCTCTCTCTATCTATACCCCTCTCTATCTCTCTCTACCCCTCTAGCTGACTCGATGATGGCGGGTATACAACAACCTGTTTCGCATTCCAAACACTTCCTTTCATCCAAAGTGATGTACAAAGTATGTAAAGGACAGAAGTTCAGCAGGTAATCAGGGACTGGAGGGCGGTGGTTACTGCTAAGAAGCTGTAGAAGAGTCTTCTTCATCATCATCGTCATTTCTTTATTTACGTCCCCAAAGGGCAATGATTCTGCAGCAATACCAGCATACAAACAAAACGGTAAAAAAACACCATAAAAAACACCACACACAAAAAAAACACATCAAAACAACTCACAACGAGAGCCCCAGAAGACATTCCCTCTACCTATACTGCCCTGCCCCCCCGCCCCCCCCTATACTGCCCTGCCCCCCCCCTACCTATACTGCACACATACCCCAATCTAACTGAGAAGTCGCAGTGGGAAGAGAAGGATTCACTGAGTACAACAGCTGAATCTCAAACACCTCCCTGTCATCCACACGTTGCAGCATCCCACCACCCATCCCATCCCATCCCACCCCTCCCCCACCCCCACCCCCACCACCACCCCCACCCCACCCCACGTTCTGCTGGCCTGCTGTCTACCATCCAGGCTCGTTCTGCTGGCCTGTCTACCATCCAGTCCCCGGGGTGCCACAGAGGCCCTGGGCAGCCCAGCCAGGAGACCAGACAGCTGCCAACACTTTCAAAAGCATCATTTCCTGATTCGTCCCAATCAGTAAAAACTACCTCACAGCATTGTCGGCGTGCTCTCTGAAATGAGGGGCACCTCACGTGTGCAAGTGATGCTGGAGATAGGAATACCTCTGGAGATAGGAATATCTCTAATATCTCTAATATCTCTCTCTGCTGATGCCTGTCCAGTGCAGTCCGTTTAAGTTAACAACATTAACAGTATCGATGATGTACAGGCAAATATGCATATACATGTACAGCATATAAAGATATCCCCTACTGTACTGTGTTTTACTGTGAATGTTATGTTTAATGTCATGTATGGAGGTTTCTCCCTAGGTACCTCTCCCAGATCCCAGAATTCCTCCCCGCTCTCCTAGAAGAGAGAGGTAGAGATGGTAGAGAGAGGTAGAGAGGGTTAGAGAGACGGTAGAGATGGTAGAGAGAGGTAGAGATGGTAGAGATGGTAGAGAGAGGGTAGAGATGGTTTAGAGAGAGGTAGAGAGGGTAGAGAGGGGTAGAGAGAGGTAGAGAGGGTAGAGAGAGGTAGAGAGGTAGAGAGAGGTAGGAGATGGTAGAGAGGGTAGAGAGGTTAGAGAGGTAGAGAGAGGTAGAGAGGGTTTAGAGAGAGGTAGAGATGAGGTAGAGAGATGGTAGAGATGGTAGAGAGAGGTAGAGATGGTAGAGAGAGGTAGAGAGGGTAGAGAGAGGTAGAGAGGGTATGAGAGAGGTAGAGAGGAGAGAGAGAGGTAGAGAGGTAGGAGAGGTAGAAATGGTAGAGAGAGGTAGAGATGGTAGAGAGAGGTAGAGAGGGTTAGAGAGAGGTAGAGAGATGGTAGAGATGGTAGAGAGAGGGTAGAGATGGTAGGAGAGAGGTAGAGAGGGTTAGAGAGGGTAGAGATGAGTAGAGTAGAGATGGTAGAGATGGTAGAGAGAGGTAGAGAGGGGTAGAGAGAGAGAGGTAGAGATGGTAGAGAGAGGTAGAGATGGTAGAGAGAGGTAGGAGAGGGTAGAGAGAGGTAGAGATGGTAGAGAGAGGTAGAGATAGGTAGAGATGGTAGAGAGAGGTGAGATGGTAGAGATGGTAGAGTGTAGGAGAGGTAGAGATGTAGAGAGAGGTAGAGATGGTAGAGAGAGGTAGAGAGGGTTAGAGAGAGGTAGATGGTAGAGAGAGTAGAGATGGTAGAGTTAGAGAGAGGTAGAGATGGTAGAGATGGTAGAGAGAGGTAGAGATGGTAGAGAGAGGTAGAGATGGTTAAAGCAGAGGTAGAGAGGGTAGAGAGAGAGTAGAGATGGTAGAGAGATGGTAGAGATGGTAGAGAGAGGGTAGAGAGAGGTTAGAGATGGTAGAGAGAGGTAGAGATGGTGTAAAGAGAGGTAGAGAGGGTAGAGAGAGGTAGAGATGGTAGAGAGAGGTAGAGATGGTAGAGAGAGGATGGTAGAGATGGTAGAGAGATGGTTAGAGATGGTTAGAGAGAGGTAGAGAGGGTAGAGATGGTAGAGAGAGGTAGAGATGGTGAGAGATGGTAGAGATGGTAGAGAGAGAGGTAGAGAGGGTAGAGAGAGGTAGAGATGGTAGAGAGAGGTAGGTAGAGAGGGTGAGAGGAGAGGTAGAGATGGTAGAGATAGGGTAGAGATGGTAGAGATGGTAGAGAGAGGTTTAGAGGGTAGAGAGAGGTAGAGATGGTAGAGAGGAGAGGGTAGAGATGGTAGAGAGAGGTTAGAGAGGGTAGAAGAGAGGGTAGAGATGGTAGAGAGAGGTAGAGATGGTAGAGAGAGGGTAGAGATGGTTAGAGAGAGGTAGAGAGGGTAGAGAGATGTAGAGAGGGTAGAGAGAGGTGAGATGGTAGAGATGGTAGAGAGAGGGTAGGAGAGAGGTTAGAGATGGTAGAGAGAGGTAGAGAGGGTAGAGAGAGGTAGAGATGGTAGGAGAGAGGTAGCGATGGTAGAGAGAGGTAGAGAGATGGTAGAGAGAGGGTTAGAGAGGTTAGAGATGGTAGAGAGAGGTAGAGATGGTGTAGAGAGAGGTTAGAGAGCGGTACAGATGGTTTGAGAGAGAGGTAGAGATGGTAGAGAGAGGTAGAGAGGGGTAGAGAGAGGTAGAGATGGTTAGAGAGAGGTAGTAGAGATGGTAGAGATGGTAGAGAGAGGTAGAGATGGTAGAGAGAGAGGTAGAGATGGGTATTATGTATTCATGCCCTCACCGAGCTGCTTCCACACTGAGAATAATGTGCCGAAACTCAACGCTGAATTAACCACTGTTAGTATGCTTAGAAGAGAAGGAGAGACAGGGAGAGAGAGAAAGAGAGACAGTGAGAGAGAGAGAGAGAGTGAGAAGGAGAAAGTGAGAAGGAGAGGAAGAGAGAAAGAAGAGAGAAAATGAGTAAAGAGACGAAGGAAGAAATGCAAACTCACGTGTGTGTGTGTGTGTGCGTGTGTATGGGTGTGTGTGTTTGTGTGTGTGTCTGTATGTGTGTGCGTGTGTCTGTGTGTGTCTGTGTGTGTATGGGTGCGTGTGTGTGTGGGTCTGTGCGTGCACGCGAGTCCTACCCCACACTGTGCAGCATCTCTGAGAACACAATCAGTCAACGGGGGGCTTAATTACTACAGCAACACCATCCATAAATCAGACTCCTCCTCATTTGGCTTATTCATCCCTTCCTCCTTCTCTCCCCTTCCCAATCCAACCTCCACTCCCTCTCTCTCCACTCGCTCCCCTTCCCAATCCAACCTCCCTCTCTCTCCCTCGCCCCCCGCCCAATCCAACCTCCCTCTCTCTCCCTCGCCCCCCTTCCCAATCCAACCTCCCTCTCTCCCTCGCCCCCCTCCCCCCGCTCCCCATTTCACTTACCCGCTGAGGAGCTCACAGCAGTACCATAGTCCCAGAAAAGGTGTGTGTGTGTCTGTGTGTGTGTCTGTGTGTGTGTGTCTGTGTGTGTGTGTGTGTGTGTGCGCGCTCACACATGCCTAGGTGGCTCGTTGCTTCCATTCGGTAAATTCAATCATTTGGAAAGTTAAAATATCAAAAGCAAAAATTATGCATGACCTTGGCAGAGCTACAAATGTTCAATATATTCTCTCTCTCTCTCACACTCTCACTGTTCCTCTCTCTCTCACACACTGTTCCTCTCTCTCTCTTCATTTCTTGTGTGAGTTTTACTTGAGTGTTAACAGGAATGTTTCAGCATCTCTCTGCCTATGAATGTGTAAAAGGTGAACTGACTTCTGCTTTCTCTCTTTCTTTACTTGTGGAGACCTCCCCAGCTCTTCTCTGCCTTTCTCTCCTCGTTTCATCTGGTCTCTCCTTCTGCTCTGTGATACCTCTCCTTCTCCAACCACCACCATCTCCATTCTCAAACCTTGCTGGTCTACCTTTGTCAAAACAGTGGAGTACGTGAATCTTTGCACTCATTTTACACAATCCTCCTTCTCTACTTTTATACTGGGCACAGCTGAACCTCTTGTACTTTAATACCACACACACACACACCACACACACACACACACACACACGCACGCACACGCTGACTTGGTGACTGCGATTACAGGTGACTTGGTAACTGTGATTACAGGTGACTTGGTAACTGTGATTACAGGTGACTTGGCAACTGTGATTACAGGTGACTTGGTAACTGTGATTACAGCTGACTTGGTAACTGTGATTACAGGTGACTTGGTAACTGTGATTACAGGTGACTTGGTAACTGTGATTACAGGTGACTTGGCAACTGTGATTACAGGTGACTTGGTAACTGTGATTACAGCTGACTTGGTAACTGTGATTACAGGTGACTTGGTAACTGTGATTACAGGTGACTTGGTAACTGTGATTACAGGTGACTTGGTAACTGTGATTACAGGTGACTTGGTAACTGTCATTACAGGTGACTTGGCAACTGTGATTACAGGTGACTTGGTAAATGACATGTGACGTACGAGCGGTGGTGTTTGAGCTTTAAAAAAACACTGATTAGTCCTTTGATCTTTTCCAACTTCCTGTCCAACAAGGAACATGATGGGGTCATTTAGGCGCATGTGAAGAAGCCAATCACTTGAGCAATCAAAGGCTTCTGATCTGTCACACTGAAGATATCAAATAGATATCATATCCGTGTGGAGAATTGTCTCTTTTATGTCTCCCTTTCTTCTCCGCCTCCTTTCACTGAGAGAATGAAACCCTTCAGAAGGAAATTGCTGAGGTGTTTCTTATAGATTTGGAAAACTCTTTCAAATGTTCTCCCTTTCTCTCTCTCTCTCTCTCTCTACTCTCTCTCTCTCTCTATCTCTCTCTCTCTACTCTCTCATGCATCTTCTATATTGCACCTGTCTCTCGAAGCATTATCTTCTGACTCTCTCCAGCTCTCTCTCTCTTCTCTGTCTCTCTCTCTGTCTCCCGGATGCCTTGTCATTCACCGTCATACCCACATCATAAGTGTTGGGGCTGAGTCTCTGTATCTCTGAACACACACTGGGGGGGTTGAGAGAGCGAGGAGTTGCTGTTGTATTTCCCAAACAAAACGCACACAAACACACAATTACACACGCATAATCACACACACAATCTCATAAATACACTCTCTCTCTTTCTCATACACACACACACAACACAATCACACGTACAACACACACACACTTCACCCTCCCCTCATCCCACACTCAGAATCTCTCTCATCACTCCTCTGGTTCCGGTTAGACAGAGTGAGATTGCTGTACACACACAGCCCAGCACTACATCCCAAAGCTATTAGTTCCTGACAGCGTCCTCCAATCCGTCCTGTCTGTCTGCACCCTCACAGAGGAACTCAGGGGGTCGGCTCTGCACGTATCCGGCGCCGCGACTTTAATAGCTTTCCGTGGCGCAATCTCTGGATGCCCGTGGAGTCAATTGAGTGTATTATACTGGTAATTGGACAGTATTGATTGACAGATTCCAAAATGTGGAGCTGTTCGTGGTAGCCTCCCATTATCACACCTGTACACACACGTGCACATTCTTGCACACACACACAGGGAGGCTTACACACACACACACACACACACAAGGAAGTAAAGTGTTTTGTCCAAGGTCGCCCTGTCAGATTTAAGGGCAGATATTCAACATGACTTCCTGTTCTGGACACTGGTAAACTAATTTACTGTCGTGGCATGTGGCTTTGTGTACGCTTCTCTCTGCTCTTCTGACTTTGAATTAGATTTGGCCAGAGTATCTCTCTCTCTCTTTGTGTGTGGTGTGTGTGGGTGTGTGTGTGGTGGGTGGGTGGGTGGGTGGGTGTGTGGTGTGGTGTGTGTGTGTGTGTGTGTGTGTGTGTGTGGTGGTGGGTGTCAGCAGGCGTCATAAAAATGTCATAACTTTACATTAAATATCTCTGACATTCAATCACACCACCCCCACACCTTCCTACACATAATCAAGATCCATGGTCCCTTGGAGAGTGTGTGGGTGTGTGTGTGTGTATGTGTGTGTGTGTGTGTGCGCGTGTTTGTCTGTGTGCACATCTGTGAATGTGTAAGGAGGAACATTTTCAATTTGAATTAGTGCCTGTCACGCTGTTAAGTACAGCATCCTCAAACATGTGACCCCTCCCCTCCCCTCCATCCTCCCCCTTCCCATCGGCATTGAAAGGCCCTCTACCCAATCACAGACGAGGTCAGCTGACTGAAGGTCACTGCTGCAAACACCAGTTAGCAACACAACTAGAGAGGAACAAGCTCTAGCTTTTTTTCCTGGAGTTTCTTCTTTGTTTTCCTCGGGGGTGGAGGTTGGTTTGGGTGAGGATGGGTGAGGATGGGTGAGGTTGGGTGAGGTTGGGTGAGGTTGGGGTGAGGTTGGGTGACGATGGGGGGAGGATGGGTGACGATGGGTGAGGATGGGTGAGGTTGGGTGAGGATGGGTGAGGATGGGTGAGGTTGGGTGACGATGGGGGAGGATGGGTGACGATGGGTGACGATGGGGGAGGATGGGTGAGGTTGGGTGACGATGGGTGAGGATGGGTGAGGTTGGGTGAGGATGGGTGAGGATGGGTGAGGTTGGGTGAGGATGGGTGAGGATGGGTGAGGTTGGGTGACGATGGGGAGGATGGGTGACGATGGGTGACGATGGGGGAGGATGGGTGAGGATGGGTGACGATGGGGGAGGATGGGTGAGGTTGGGTGAGGATGGGTGAGGGGCAGTTCCATGGGCGTATGTGAATCCCTCTGTGACATTGCTTGTAAAAAGGGCTGTGCAAATAACATTTGATTCGCCTCACAGACAGTCTCAAAACACGAAGAAAGTCAGATCACGGCTTAGTTTTATACACTGTGTTCATTTCATGATCAATCACTGTTTGTTGTCTGCATGTCGGGGTAGACTTAGGGATGAGACCACACTGATCCATGAGGAAGAAAATGACAGATCATTTCTCGTACACAAATAACGTCCCTGTCTAGTTGTATCTACTGTACACAGACTATGTTACTATGGTGATCGTGCCTTTGTCTGTCTGAATGTCAGAAGTATGAACACAAACTAGGCGGAACAGCTTTCCATAAATTACAAAAATAAATGTGACATTTACTTAATGTGATACAGCCCCCTCAATTGACTGCAGTCAAATCGATCAACTCAAATTGTATCTGTATATCCCTATTTAAACACATGTTGTCACAGAGGCAATCATATACGGCCATAGAAATGGGTTGGGTTAGGGTTAAGTGATATAAAACGCTTGGGAATGTCGATAAATCCACATATAGACAAACAAACCAATGGCCATGGCCTGTTACTAACACCTCTGACATTAACAAACGCATTGGAAGATGAGCCCATTCATGAACCCTCGAACGCCCTTCCAGGCCCCCTCTCTCATTTGTATTCAGCACAGAGTCCGAAGGCGGAGATTCGATGAGCCGAAGAGCAGACAGGAAAACAGAAGGAGAAAAAGAAGGCCGGTCGCCAAGGTGACAGGGGTTGACGCTACCTGGCTGTCACCGCGGTAACAAGGTTGAGAGAGGTGAGGGGTGAAAAGCTGAGGTCGCGGATGTGGTTAGCGGAGAAGCTAAATTAGTCTCTGGGATCTCGGGGGTGGTTGGGGGTGCCCTGGCCCCAATTGATCCCTCCCCCTGACCAGGGCAGACTGTAAAAAAAAGCCCTTTGTTAGCAATTTAGCCTGGAGAAACAAGATTGTTGCCTGTAAAGCTGAAATAGCACGCGCGCACAAAAACACATTTACACACACGGGCCTTACACACTCGTAGTCCCCGATATTGACCTCCACGGTTTTCTGTTCCACCACACCAGATGATGAGAACGGATTCTCACACTCTGGAACCTGGAGAATGAAAAACCTGGCAACCCGCGAATTACCTGTCATCTCCCCTTCCTCTCCAACCCCGTTTCCCCCCCCAGTTGTACTATCCTCCTCATTTCAAACTGTTCGCCGTCTCGTGTTCCCCTGAGAACACGCTCTCCTTTTCTACTGACATAAACACAGTCTGCTTACAGTGACCCAAGAACAAAGCAGAAGAAACCCTAAAACCCTTTGCTGATATACAAAACAAATCAAAACATCTAACAGTTGAAGCTTAGGGAGAGAAAAAACCCTGCAAACGATAAAGCTATGACGGATCAAGAAAAAAGCAGCTCTGGCTCTTGAAGTCTGTGAAAAATCTCTCTGACATAGCCAAATTGTTTGTGAATGCTTTCTCAGTCCTGTCTAAAGGTGTGTGTGTACGTGTGTGTACATGAGAGGATGAAAGGATTGAGGTAACGCCGGCTGTATAATCAGTCATTCACATGAGAGATGGGGATGGAAATAATGAACCAATGATGGAGACCGGCCTTTGAAATCTCCCAGTGCCTGTCTTCCTTTGAAGTCGTCAGAGACGTGCGGCGCGTGACGTATTTCAAGGGCGATTCCTCCACTCGTCCTGCTCTGTCCCTCGGGCTCCTCCAATGAGAACGCAGAACCTGAAGGATCCTTTTTTCTACCTTTCCTGTTGACCCTGTCTCCTGTTTTTGAAAGGGTAATTTTATAATTCTCGCCGAGAGCTCTTCAGTTGGAGCACTTACTGTAAGCTCTCTGCCTACACACAGGCCTCTCAGTCGTGGACATGGAAGGTTCTTGTCTTCTCTCCGAAAACCCAGAAGTCTTTTCAATTAAACGACCTTGTGCGATTCATCTGTGGTTCGACGGTTGAGAGGTTTAGCCTCTCGTTCCCGTTCTGGTCGCTGAGATGAACAGTATTACCCACGAGAGAGCAAAGACGTTTCTCTTAGTTTTCATCATGATATCTACATTTAGTTATTTTCATCTAGAGTGATCAGCCTTTGAGCTGCTGAATGGCAGTTGATTTATAAGTAGTTTGAAAGACCAACTTATAAATAAATGTCTGGCCATAAAGTATGCCCTAAAATACATGATTGAATGGGGAGGCGTCCTATCCAGAGTGACTAACAGTAAGTACAGGGACATTCTCCCCGAGGCAAATAGGGTGAAGTACCTTGCCCAAGGACACATTGTCATTTTACACAGCCCGGAATCGAACCGGCAACCTTCTGATTAATAGCCAGACTCCCTAACCGCTCAGCCATCTGACCCCGGTCATACAATACTTTAGTACTCTTTTGATATTTCTTTGACTGGGGGGGGGCTCTGAGATCTGTTGGTTGGGAAGAGTGTTACTACGGTAACCATCTAGCTGAATTCTCCCTAATGATCTCTAAGTATCCCTTCCGATGCAGACGGGCTCTCCTGGACCACTGAGCAGATGGGACAACATCTGGGGAGAATCAATCTGGATTTAATGAGATGGAGCAAACGTCCACAAAGCACCAGCACGACAGACAAACTTCTTCTGCTCTTCCAAGACCCGACAAGAACAACTGAGTACAGAGGACAATGTTAGAGAACTGGGGGAAGCAGAAACTGTGTGGTCATCTTGTTTTCAGATTTTAAATCTAGTTGGACTAAAGGTTTATGTGGGGGATTCCAGAAAGCAGGTTATGTGACATAACCAGGTAAGTTAACTCCTCATATGACACCCAGCGTTGTAGCAACATTGCAGGTAAGTTGCTGCAACATTGTCTGTCAGCTGGAGAGTTAACTTACCCGGTTATGTCGCATCAACCAGCATTCTGGATTCCCCCCCTGGTGACTTATTAAGTAAACAACACATTATTTTAAGAAATCTTACCAGGTGATATTCCCACAGCAAAGTGTGATCGTTTTTAAGCATAAGCAAGCTTACACCTAATATTTTTGCACTTGGATTTGACGGGAGGAATGTTTTGCAGTGTAGCCAGTGGCCTGAATCTCATTGCTATTCCAGAGACGGCCCTGACATTTCCCTCATCCGTTTTCGGAAGTTAAGCGAATCTGATTCGGCTGTTCTGATAGAAGCTTGTCTGAGAGGCTCTTTCTGGGGCTACTAGGGTCTTGATAACCCCCCGAGGCATTACACTCTCTCACACACACACACACACACACACATCACGTACACACACACACACACACACACATCACGTACACACGAGAGCACTTCAGACAACACAGGGGCCACTTGTCATCTGAATGTGGTTGACCTCCGAGTCAAGTGAGGCTGAAGGAGACCTCTGCTCCGTGCGGCTGTGGGGCTGATGGATCTCGTCTGAGCCTCACGCTCTCTTCTGAGCCTCACGCTCCAGGCCTTCTCCCACGGGGGAATCTGACGCTCTGGATTTCATCAGTTAGAGCCATTGTTGGTGAGGCTGCGGACATTACTGCAGAAGGAGGGGGGGGAGGGGGGGGAGGGGGGGAGGCCCAGGGGCTGTTGTGAACACGCTCTGAGGGCCGTGGGGCAGAGGGGCAGAGAGGCAGAGGGCCCGTGGGGCAGAAAGGCAGAGGGGCAGAGAGGCAGAGGGGCAGAGAGGCAGAAAGCCCGTGGGGCAGAGAGGCAGGCGGCCTGGAGGTGCCACTAACTAACACCAGCATTACCCAGGATGTGCAGCGCAATGGTGGGGGAGGCGCAAATGACCTTCCCAACATCCGTCTTGCACACAAACACGGGAAGGCACGCACACAGACACTCACACAGGCACACAGACATTCACACAGGCACAGACACACAGACACTCACACAGCACAGCACACAGACACTCACACAGGCACACTCACACACAGGCACACAGACACTCACACAGGCACACAGACACTCACACAGCACACAGACTCACACAGGCACACAGACACACACACAACACTCACACAGGCTCAGGGACACACAGACACTCACACAGAGACAGGCACACAGACACTCACACAGGCACACCTCACACAGGCACAGGGTACTCACACAGCACACACACAGCACACACAGGCACAAGACACCACACAGACACACAGACACTCACACATACACTCACACAGGCACACAGCACACAACACTTTCAGCACAGGCACAGCACACAGACACTCACACAGGCACACAGACTCACACAGCACACAACTCACACAGGCACAGGGACACACACACCTTTCGCAGGGACACAGACCTCACACAGGCACAGGCACACAGACACTCACACAGGCACAGGCACACAGCACTCACACAGGCACAGGCACACAGACACTCACACAGGCACACAGGACACACACACAGACACCACACAGGCACAGGGACACACACACTCACACAGGCACAGGGACACACACACATGTCGCACAGGGACACAGGACACACACACAGGGACACACACACATGCACACAGGCAGGGGGCAGTATCATGGTTGGTAATGTCCACGTTAGAAACCCTCAATCATTTCTGATGCTTCAGGTCAGCGCCAAAGAAGTCCTAGAAATCTATTACTCAGACTGTTTTCTCAGCGATACGAATCTATTCTCCGTTCCTCTTTCTTTTCACTCCTCCGGTTCTCAGAAGTGGAAATCTAATGTGACACAGACCCTCCTCTCTGCTCTGCGGTGAAAACAAAGCGGTTGAAGAGAGCGACAGGCAGGTATTGTTTCTGTGAAGGCAACTCACAGGCGGGCACACTTTAATTTATTTTTGCTCTCAGCCTGAGACGTGTTTTTTGATTGGACGTCAGCGTGCATGATTACGCCCAATCAAGGTCAAAGTCAACGGATGCCGTGCAGGAGCCTGGGAGAGACTTTGGTACGAAGACGTCGTCGGTTGAAGACGCGAGCGGTTCTGTTGTGGCCGGAGAGGGCGTTCCCTGATGACAAACGCACGGTAAAGTTAAGAGAGAGGAGAGTGAGTTTTAATGAGTTGTTTTTCTGGTGTCACGTGTCTAAGTGACAGAGAAGGTTACAGAAGGACAGAGAGAAGACAGAAATCCCTCAGCAGGGAGGAAACGAAGAAGACTTTCTTACGGGGACTTCTCACGGATATTTCGGTCCCGTCTCGAAACACTTCTTTGTCACAAACACAAAGTTGCCCTTTTTCCTGGCAAGTAATCCATGTCCGTGACGGCTATAAATATTTGATTTATTAGAGTGTGTTTGGAAAATGTCATTGCGAAAGGAGATAGATGAAAATAAGGGATATTTTGGAGCCTAAAAGCAGGAGTGGAAAGTGTGCCGGCTGACAGGTGTTATCAGCCGAGGAGAAAGCACCTTCAGAGATGAATCTTTTACAGACGGGTCCTGTGGGTATTACATGTGGGAGAAAACTACTGGAATAGAATACAAATCATCTTTGGATATCTTCACTAAAACTACCTACACACACACACACACACACAGATGTAAAATAACAAATGCACACACTATATAAAGATTCCTAAGATATGCTATCTTTTTGTCACCGGTGCACACGATCTGAAACTCCGTTGTCTGTTGTCTGGAACCTCTGAACCTGATTGGCCGCTGACAGTAATCTTCCGAAGATGACGAAACACAAATGTTTGCGGTTGTCAGGAGCTGTTAATCCTCAAACGGGAGATGTTGCCACAGCAGTTTGACAAGGAGATATGGCTACCACACGCCTTGAATTTCAACCACTAGACAAACATGTTCAGTCCTAGTTACACTGTGTGAGAGTGCATCCAATGGTCATGACTGCATGGTTCGAATGATTACTAACTAGCGTGTGCACAGCACAAACAAACAAGCAGTTTAAAGTATTCAAAAACAGTCTCCTTTTTTTTCTGAACTATTTCTCACATTATTGAAAGAGAGAGAGAGACAGAGACAGAGACAGAGACAGAGACAGAGACAGAGACAGAGACAGAGACAGAGACAGACAGAGAGAGAGAGAGAGAGAGAGAGAGAGAGAGAAGAGAGAGAGAGAGAGAGAGAGAGAGAGACAGAGAGAGAGACGAGAGAGAGAGAGAGAGATAGAGATAGAGAAGAGAGAGAGAGAGAGAGAGGAGATAGAGAGAGAGAGAGAGATAGAGAGATAGAGAGAGATCTACATCGATGACTCTCTCTCTCATCTATCGCACTCTCTCTCTCTCGATCTCTCTCTCTACGCTCTCTATCTCTACTCGTCTCTCACGACATCCTCTCTATCTACCGAGCTCGATCTCTCCCGACTATCGATACGATGAGAGATCTAGAGCTAGACAGTGATAGATACTCTTATAGATCCAGTGAGACAGACACTGATAGAGAATAAACTTTACAGTTAATTCGTTGAGAATATGAGTCGATACGGACACGCTGATTACTATGACGTTGTTTATTTTCCAATCCCTCTAAAAGGATTTTGGGGTACTTTGTGACTTCTGCTCACGCTTGCCTGTGACTTGTGTGTGTGTGTGTGTGTGTGTGAGCGAGTGTGTGTGAGCGAGTGTATTTTTAGGGATAACAGATTCAAAACAGCGCAGTGTGAGAAGAAGAGAAACAGACAGTTTCTTTTCTTCAAAGGCCACCACGGAAACGGAGTTTGAAATCAGGTTGGCAGGCTTTATCCTCTGAGCTCTCTGAGCAGCAGTGTGGCGTAAACGCCAGAAACACAGTCAACATTAAGCACACAACACACACAATAACATCTGTACACACGGCCAGCAGCCCACAGCTCAGTGGAATCGAATCCGTCTCCTCACAAGAAGAGAAGAACACAAGGCGGAGAGGCAGAGAGGGAGAGACGGAGAGACAGAGAGAGGGAAATAGAGAGAAACACAAACTTAAAAAGAGAAGGAGGGTGAAAGGGAGTGCAAACAAGAAAAAATGAAAAAAACACACTGACAAGTGATGAGCTTCTTCTCCTCTTGATCTTGTGAGCACTTCTGTCTGTCTGTCTGTGGGGGGGAGGGGGTCCTCACCCTCAACACCCACCCTCTCCACCCCCCTCACCCTCCTCACCTTCAACACCCAACCTCCCCACCCTCCTCACCCTCCTCACCTCACCCTCCTCACCTCACCCTCCCCACCCTCAACACCCACCCTCCCCACCCTTCTCACCCTCCTCACCTTCAACACCCACCCTCCTTCATGCATAACGTATTAGGTAATTACATTGTTTAAAGTTCATAATTGGCCCTAAACACTGGAAGCAAAATATTCACTTGCTTTAATTGCCTGGTAACCCAGACAGACATTTAGTTTTCACCTCACCAACGGTGTTGCCTTGAAAAGACTCAACATCCTCTGGAAAACAGAGCTCCAGAAGACGAAAGCTCTCCAGGAAAACGATCACATCTGTCCCCCAAGTTCCTGGGCCACCGTCCTACTTCTGAGGTGACAAAGATATGAGCCATTGAGCACTAATGCAAAGACAAACGAGTCGAGACTTCATCCCAGGTATTTAATTTTCCAATGTACCGAGCAGCCATTAAGGAGAGAGAGAGGGACGGAGAGGGCGGAGGAGAGAGCGGAGAGAGGGAGAGAGGGAGAGAGGAGAGGAGAGAGCGGAGAGATGGGTGTTCTGACAAGATGGCAGAGGACAGTGCGGGGGAGGGTGTGGTTGAGTGGCCCTGTAAGAGGTGTGTGGTGTGTGTGTGTGTGTGTGTGGAAGGGTGTGTGGGAGGGTGTGGTTGAGTGGCGCTGTAAGAGGTGTGTGTGTGTGTGTGGTGTGTGTGTGTGTGTGGTGTGGAAGGGTGTGTGGGAGGGTGTGGTTGAGTGGCGCTGTAAGAGGTTGTGTTAACAACCCAACAAAAAGGACCCATCTTTTAGGGGTCATGCTTTCGTGCCTTTCAGCGCCTACAACCTTCAACCTCATGTAGGTTGTGTGTTTTATGAACCCTTCTAAACCCTTCATAAACCAGGATGTTGTATAACTCCTCCCTTTTACTACATCCCCTTAGCTGACCACACACAACACTGCAGAGGGGTGTATCCAAATTCTACAAACGCAAAAAAAGCTGAAACTTTATAAGATCAGAGATGGAAAAGTACACACATCCTTCACTCATATATACTGTATATATTTTTTTTGTGATTACACAACAGTGTAATAACACAAACCTAATATGAATTTCTACACTAATTGATTACATTCTTTGCATCCCAAAAATAATTTGAAAAAAATGTATGAGCACAAAATCCATTTTTGGAATGTGTGGAGAACAAGCAATCAACTTAAGCATTTCCCTTTCGAAAAAGAAGTGGGATCGACTTTCACTCTGTAATGCGTATTGTCTCCATGTAGGATTAGATGCATTGTGATGACAGCAATGAACATAATTTCAAGTCCATTAATATGATAATATCAGCCGATACCCTGAAGCAATCTTCCCCAGGACGCCAGAAATAATTGACCATTAACACAGAAGCATTTCAAAAAGTAATATATATTTAAATGAAGAAATTGAATTTTGTTTGTGGGAAGATTTAGAGCCATTTCTGAAGATGAAGGAGACTGTTCTAGCTTTGTGCAGTCCACGTCAATAAAAAGAAAAAAACAAATCAAAGCGCCTGTCAAGGAAACTGACGACATTTACCCAAAACAAAGAAGGAAAGTTTGAGGAGAGAATGGAAACTTCCGGAATGTTTACCGAAATCCCCTCAGAACAAGTTCAATCAATAATTAGCTTTGTTTTAGCAGCTAGCAGTGGCCTCAGATATAACAGCAAAAAAGACACAACGACTCAGAGATTAAACAAAACACACACACAGACACACACACACACACACACACACACACACACAAAGCCATCGTATTCACAGGAGAACACACGTACCCAGACTTTAAACATCCAGGGCTGGCTTCGGGCTATCCAACTTTAAGCACCAACTGAAACGCTGACCGGGCACTCACTGTCCTCGGCCATCAATAAACACCCCTCCTCACACACACACCGTTTTACAACACCTACTACCTTGTCACCGTAAAACTAAAAAGATGAGACTGGAATGAGAGATGGGACTGACTTTGCTGCTCTTTCGCCTATTACCATAACACCCCGAGTCCTGGAAGTGTTACAGTAGTGAGGTTATCCTCTGGATGGTAATGTGATTCCTAATGACAGAGACCCTGCGAGGTGTGTGCAGCCGAACGCGTGACAGAGAGTAATGGACGTCACAGCCACTTGGCTCTGCTAGTGTGTGTGTCATTACACTAACCAGGCATGGAACCAGGCATGGGCCTAGCTGCTAGCCTACAGTGGCTTTCCCCTGTCAGTCAGTTAGTCAGTGTGTCAGTCTGTCTGTCTGTCTGTCTGTCTGTCTGTCGCTGTCTGTCTGTCTGTCGTCTGTCTGTCTGTCTGTCTGCTGTCTGTCTGTCTGTCTGTCTGTCTGTCTGTCTGTCTGTCTGTCTGTCTGTCTGTCAGCCTGTCGTCCTGTCTGTCTGTCTGTCAGCCTGTCAGCCTGTCTGTCTGTTGAGCTCTTATTACAAGCATTCAGAGGAAGCAGGATGGGTGAGTCTATAGTGAGATATAGTAACACACACACACACACTCATGGCCTCAAGGTCTGCGGGCCGAGGTTTGCGACCGAGGTTAGAATGCTGTTTTGCATTCTGCGGCCTGTGTGTGTGTGTCTGTGTGTGTGTGCTCGAGTGTATCCACGTGTTACAGGTCGGGTGCCTCTTCAATGGAACCCCGCCTCGACGACAGTGACAGGTCTGTGATAAACAACCACACACACACACACACACACACAACACACACACACACACACACACACACACACACACACACCACACACATACACACACACACACACATACACATACATACACACACGCGCACATACACACCACACACACACACACACACACACACACACACACGCGTCACCCTCTGACTCCCTGCTCTCCATCACCTCCCAGAAAGGGCAGGAGGAGAGAGAGAGGGCAGACAGAAGAGTGACAGCTCGGAGTCCTGAGGATCTTTCAGCACCCACTAAGATCTTAAAAGTGCCCTCACGTCATTGATTCTGCGCCGACGGATTCATCTTTGATGTGACCAAGCGCGAGTCAGTGAGTGAGTGTGCATGAGAAAGCGAGGAGGGAGACCGAACGTGTCGAAGGAGAAAGGGAGAGAGACGGAAAAATTCAATACAAATCCTGGCCTATGCTAGCAATGGGGGAGGTCTGGTCGCAGGGCCAGAACAGTAATGGTCACGGCGGTCTAGAACTCTAGACCCTAACCGTAACTCGGCCTCTAAACCCCAACGCTAAAAACAGGGTATGGGTTGGGCTGTGGCTCATCGTATTTAAAAGCACGTTTAGCGTGTTTTGTCCCTGTCTTAATGCGATGTTGTGCGAACCAAAACGACGTTTTGTGAATAGAATGAATTGATCTTACTTTGTACTTGGCCTTTTGCGGGAATCTGTGGGGGTGGGAGCACTCGATGGCTTCTTAAAAAATCGCCTGATATCCATCGCTAATTAATCCATTCCGAACAGGTAGGCAGGCTAATCCACATCGCGTATGTGTTTACATACCTCCTGGATCCTGATTGGTGTCGCCGCCGTATCCGCCAGGCACTGATTGAAAGGTCACAGACAATAAAACAGCGCAGATGAAAATGATTCAGACGATAGATATATATAAAGGCGGCAAGGCCTTTATATATAGCCCATCTATGATTCAGACTACAGCGTTTATGTTCAACCATATGAAACTTAGTCTTGGGTGTTTTAAAATGACACCAAATGTATTTCGGATTATTCCAACGGCAGAACCCAATTCCAGAGGTGCATAAACGGCGTTTACATGCGTTTACCCTCCCCACTACAGCCCTGGACGTAATGTATAACGAACTTGCAAGCAAGATACCTTGGGGCTTACACAATACCTCCACTTGCTTTCTGTAGGCATACATCACTGCCAGCATAGCTCTCTTCCCCCCCCTCTTCTTCAAACCCCCGACCTGCCAACCCCAACCTGCTGTTTGTTTTCACCACTTGTGAACCATTCATAACACGTTCGGCCCTGAGGACATGTTTACGCACGTAATAATACCCTCGTCCCTCCCGCGTTCATCCCCTCCGCCTCTCCTTTCATCCCTCTCTCCCGCTGCCCTTTCCTCTCCTCTGCGTGTCTTCCGAGGCCAGGGAAGAAGGATGGCTGGATGTGGATCTGTTGGCCGACAGCAGGCTGTGTGTGTCCAGCGTAGAGAGATGTATAACACTGAGGACACAGGCCGGGGTATTACAGGAGGCCTGGGGCCAGCGCTGGCCTGTCTCCTGGCTGTTAGAGAGCCAGAGATGGATACGACATACATCACTGGATGACCTGCGTGTAGCAGGCTTTGGGCTCTGGAGGATAGAGCGTGTGTGGTGTGTGCGTGTCCGTGCGCGAGTGTTAATGTGTTTGTGACTTTCTGTGTGTATGTGTGTCCGAGTGTGTATGTACGTGTGTGAGTGGCCATGTATGCTTGTGTGTGTCTGTGTGTGTGTGTGTGTGTGTGTGTGTGTGCATGGCCTGAGACCCTCCTGGCCATCTATCACAGGCTGAGCAGCCTAGCTCCAAGACCATCTATCTCCGCACCTCCAGACGCCAAGGCTGACACTCAAGGTGTTTGTATGACTTAATGTTCCTCTCTGAGGGTTTCATGAGAGGCATAGTGGCCCTATCTGCCCATAGCCTCAGGTGTGCCTGTGTGTAGTGTGCTGTGGTCTGGGCGTGTGTGTGTCGTGTGCGTGAGTGTGTGTCTCTGTGTATGTGTGAGCATGTGCAAGCTTGTGTGATAACGTAACCATGGCTACCACAATAACGGTGGCCCATTCTCCGGCTCATTAAATCAGGTTTGCGTTCGTCATGGTTGTGTTTGCATGACAGGAAGTGACTGTGACAGGAAGTGACCGTGACCAAGAGAGAGTGACCATGCGTGACGGGCCCAGATGTGTGCGAGTGTGTACAGCACTGTGTGTGTGTGTGTGTGTGTACTGTGTGTGTGTGTGTGTGTGTATACTGCATATAGGCTGCGTATTTATACAGTATTAGCCTGGTGTCGGGTAAACCCTTTAAATGGTCATCGTACATTAGCATCATTACTGATGTCACTTCCCCTGGGAATAGACTTGTTGAGGGCACAGTGACACATGATGGCTGGGACAGATGGACTGGAGCTCTTCTTCTGTGGTGTTTCTCCTGTAGCTCTGACCATGCTGTGATGTGCTGCATCCAAGTGAAACTCCATTTGTCGACACACGTATGTAAAACACTGTATCACCAACCAACAGGTTTTATTTGATTGAACTATTTTTATCGCTTACATTCCAAAGCGTTGGGATAGGAAAATTGATAACACACAGACACACACACACACACACACACACACACACACACACCACACACACACACACACACACACACACCACACACACAACACACACACACACACACACACACACACACACACACACACACCACACACCACACCCACACACACACACACACACACATACAATCTCACCAGTGATTATTGACTGCTCAAGGGATGTGACCTTCCCTTTAAATGTGAGCACATTTTCTCTGACCTCCACAGCATGAGTGTGTGTTGGGTGTGTACGTGTGTGAGTGTGTGCGTGCGTGTTGGGTGTGTGTGTGTTTGGTGTGTGTGCGGTGTGTGTGTGTGTACGAATCTCTCCACTTCCAGACCTTTGTAATTCTCATTCTGCAAAGGGCAGCCGTCAGACAGTATTGAGCTGACCTAAAGATGAAGGGAGAAGAAAACGTGACGAGGACAGAGGACCAGAGATCACAGATCCAGGACAGAGGACCAGAGATCACAGATCCCAGGGTCAGGACAGAGGACCAGAGATCACAGATCCAGGGTCAGGACAGAGGACCAGAGATCACAGATCCAGGACAGAGGACCAGAGATCACAGATCCCAGGGTCAGGACAGAGGACCAGAGATCACAGATCCAGGGTCAGGACAGAGGACCAGAGATCACAGATCCAGGGTCAGAGGACCATAGATCACAGATCAGGGTCAGGACGAAGAGCAGAGATCACAGATCCAGGGTCAGGGGACCAGAGATCACAGATCCGACGAGGACCAGATCACAGATCCAGGGTCAGGACAGAGGACCAGAGATCACAGATCCAGGGTCAGGACAGAAGAGCAGAGATCACAGATCCAGGGTCAGGAGGACCATAGATCACAGATCCAGGGTCAGGACAGAAGAGCAGAGATCACAGATCCAGGGTCAGGAGGACCAGAGATCACAGACCCAGGGTCAGGACAGAGGACCAGAGATCATAGATAAATATTCATATAAGTATACAGCCTAATCTTTTGGTAAAATATTGGTGTGTGTGTTTTGGGGGCGTTTTCATGTCTGAGGCATGAGGTAGCAAACAAAGGGAGAGAAAGACATTGAGAATAACCCTGGGATGGATTTGAAAAGGTTTTTTCAAAACTGGAATGTGTACCAAATGTTTGTAGGCACAGTAATCCTTTCTTCTTGCGAGAAATCTTGTGATTAGGTTACATTTTCCACTACGCTTGTATGAATTTATCCAGGATCCAAGGAGATCAAGGGTTCTTTTCAACTCTAATTAAACGTGTTATTTTTTTGGTGGAACTGCAGATTAAAGTGTTCTAGCTGCCAGAATCTGAGTCATGCATCAATGAGCCAATCAAATAAATATGCCACTAGGGCCAAACCAAACATACTCGCCAACCTTTTACAAAACTTTGCAAATCCTTGCCCCAGTGTCACCATTATACCTTTAAATGGTATATATACACACTGTAACACTCACACAGTAACACACTAACACACACACAGGCATGCATGCCTAGACTCTCCAGTCCTCCTATAACCAGTAGAAGATGATGTGTTGTGCGTGTGTCTGTACTGAACGTCTGTCTCCCCTGCATGTCCCGTCTCTCCATTCAGCTGTTCACACTGAGAGCTCTCTGCCCACAGAGACATGACAGATGTGGAGATAACCGTCTGACCTGTCACTCTATCACCTCCCTCTCTCCCTCCTCTCTCTCTCTCTCCCTCCTCTCTCTCTCTCTCCCTCTCCCTTCCTCTCTCTCTCTACTCCCTCTCTCGCTCGTCTCTCTCTCTCTCACTCCGCTTCTCTCATCTCCTCTCTCTCTCTCGTCTCCATCTCTTCTCCATCTCTCTCTCTCTCTCTCCATCTCTCTCTCTCTCTCTCTATCTCTCTCGTAGCTCTCTGGTCTTGTCCATCGCTCCTCTCGTCATCTCTCTCCTCTCTCTCACTCTCTCTCCGGCCACCCCGGAGAAGCGTCGATCTCTCCGGTTCTCCTCGCGGTCTCTCTCTCGTCTCTCCCGTCTCTCTTGGCTCTCCCTCTCGATCTCGTCTCCTCTCTCTCTCCCCTCTCTCTCTCTCTCTCTCCCCTCTCCCTCCGCTCTCGCCTCGTCTCTCCTCTCTCCTCCTCACTCTCTCTCTCCCCTGCTCCGGCTCGTCTCTCTACGGTCGTGCTCATCTCAGTCTGCACTGTGCTCAAGCTCGACTCGTCTCTCACGCCCTCCCCTCTCTCCGGCTCATCTCGCGGTCCTCACCTCCTCGGTCGATGCTCGTCGACTACTCGCTCGCTCAGTCCTGCCTGCCGCAACTCTCTCGCTCACGGCATCGTTGCGCTCCCTCGGCAGTCGTCATCTCTCTCGGTCATCGTCATTCAACTGCATCTGCGCCCTCTCTCGCGTCTGCTCAGTCAGCTCGCGCGCTCGCGTGCTCAATCATATGGGATGCTCGAGGCGTTCGTCTCACGCTCGATTGCGTCGCGGGCTGCTCTCACGTGGAACAGGGCTCTGTGGTCGGACCCTCGTCCTACCCTCTCCTCTCTCGATGTCTCTGCTGGTGGCAATGCTCGAGGCCTCTCTCCTACTCTCTGCACGTCGTCTCTCTCGTCTCTCACTCTCAGTAGCGCCCTCGCTCTCGGCTCTCGCGTCGGTCTCCCTCTCTCTCGAGGTCCCTCGTCTTTGGGTCTTAAGCTTCGGGTGAGTGTCAGTCCCTCATACTCGCTCACCTCTCTCCTCTCACGGGCTCGGTCAGGAGTCCTCCTCATCCCTCTGCTCTCTCAGTCTCGACGCTCTCTCAAGTCTCTATTAGTCTCTCTCTCCAGCCCTCCTCTCCCTCTCTAGCCACGCTCTCTCTCTCCTCTCTCTCTCGTTCGCCCTCTCTCGTCTGGATCCCTCTCTGCTTCTCACTCGTCTCTCTCATCTCTCTCTCTCCGCTCGTCCCTGCTTGGCGTCTCTCCACTCGCCCTCGTCGCCCTCGAGTCCACGTCTGCCCTCTCCCATCTCTCTCTCTCCCTGCCTTCCCTCTCCCTCTCCCTCTCCCTCTCGCTCTCCCTCTCGCCGCTTCTACCTCTCGCCCATCTCTGCACTCAGAACGTCTGTTGGTGTGGTCCTTTCCTCCTCAGGTCGTCTTCGTCACTCCATCGCCGTGCTCGACACTGCTCCCTCTCGTGCTCTCGTCTCTCTCGCCGGAGGCGTCCCTGCTACGTCTCTCTATCTCGTCTCTTTCTCGTGACTCCCTGCGTTGCTCCTTGACCGTCTAAGTCTCTCCCGCTTCATGCTCTGTCCTCCCTCGTTGCAAGTGTCCTCTCCTGCTTGAAGTTCTCTCATCTCAAGTGCGTGTGCTGTCTAGCTGGCATCCATGTCTCATCTCATGCCCCGTCGTCTCTCTCTAGTCCGAACTCTCCCTGCAGCCCTACTCTTACTCTCAGTCGTCTCGGTGCCTCTCTCTCGGTCCTCAAGTCTCTGCCCTCGTCTCGGATTCCCTCTCTCTGCGGTCACCTGCAGTCTCTCTCTCTCTCTCTAATGACTCCAGTGTGAGCTGTAGAGGTCAGGAGATCCAAACGCTGCTCTGGCCTCTCAGAACTTGTCCCTGAGATTCAGCATGTCAGGGGTTAATGTTCGCCCCTCCACACACTCCCATACTGACACACACACACACACTTACACACACACACACACACACACTTACACACACACACACACACACACACACACACACAGGCACTCTTGCTAGCTCACCGCCCACACAGAAACAACCTAACACTGATCTATAGCAACACTGCAGTTTCATCTAAAGATTTCCTGAAGCCACAGTCACATCACAGCAGCTAATAAAAAGAAAAGGATTGCTGGTTCTCCTCCAGTTGTCACAGTTACCAAGTTAGAATTCAAGCACTTCCCAATCGAGGTACTACACAAGCCCTGAAGTAAACTAAACTGTATCACAAACCAAAGACAATGCTTTATCCTTAGAAGGTAAGCAAATTACAGTCAAGGTTACGCACAACTTTGTATCACTGTAAAGGTATGTAAATCCCATAGTATACTTAAAAACACAGCCAAGTGAACTGCCTATATATACAATGCACATGGTTGATTATGTATTTATAAATGCACAGTGGTTTGTCTGTCTAAAGTATGTTACTTGAGGACACAGGAATGATACAGCCTAACATAAGCTGTAGCTCAGTTCCTCTCAAATCACCTTGAGCTAAACGCTTGTAAAAGTAAATCAATTAAAAGTTCATCTTTTAAAGACAGGTTTTTTTTGTTAATGTTTTGGAGCCAAACAAATGTATTTTGTGTTCAAGCCTTTCTGAGATAAAATTATCTTTGAACGTTAATTTAATCCTTGTGAAAACGCTTTGGGCTCGTGAAGTAAACAGTGACGCAACCGAACTTGTGGCGGGACGAGAATTAAAAAGGAATTAGACAGGAAGCCTTTGGTCTCAAACCTTCTGTGTCTTTGTTTGGGTTAAACATATCTCTGACAGGCTTTGATTATTTCTCTTTATGAAACAATTGACTGAAATAAATCCACAGAGAGAAGTTTTTTTCATTCTTTTTTCTTTGCAGTATTAATAGGACAGCTTCCAGTCCTCCAAAAATAGAATACAATCCATACATTTTAATACATTCCCCTTTTTAGAAGCGACGTTTGGAAAAAAAGACAATTATCCGTTTTTCTAGACAGAGATAGCGCAGCCTCCGAGCATGGATGGGATTGTAATAATGGGGCTGAAAGCTTTCTAATTTCCCTCTTCACAATAAAAGGGGATTCTGGGTTCTAAATGAACGTATGAAATCTGGTGGAAATCAGAGACTGAGAGTTGAAAGGATTTATAATTATCATTACAGTGTTTCGTTGTGCTCTAAGATAAATTACAAATGCTATATTCCCTACCCGCCTCTGTTATTTGTGGGTAATGGAACTCTCTTTTTACCCCTCCCCCCCCTTAGTAGCAACTTTCGGTTCCCATCAGTCAAACCGCTACCATGGAAACCTAGCGTTTCGTGGCTGGGTTGCGATGAGAAGCCTGCATCAAAGCAGCAAAAACAGACCATAATTTTCGCTTTCTTTACACATACTGGATAATGTTTGTTTGATCTCAGACTGTCATCAAACCAGTTTCTCAGACTATAGCACACAACTAAATTTAGATGCTTTAATTTCAGAAGCCGAAAGACGGGTAGAACTCGTGATTCTCTAATGAACCATCTGTCACCTTCGGAAATCGGAACGGGAGAAGACCGACAAAACCAATTTAAATATCTCCGTATGTTAACAAGCACGCACCCGTATGTGCCCCCGTGCGCTTGCATACGTGTGTATGTGTGCGTTGGCGTGTGTGTCTGTGTGTGTTCTACAAAGTAAACTATAGTACATTTCTAGATGAACAGAAAAAGGTAAAAAAAATCAAGGTAGACGCTGACCTGAATCTTGGCCAATCACCTCTGACCTTCTTGACCCCGCCCTTGAGAGGCCCAGCCAGTCAGTGTAACCTCTGAAGCCCTGTCCACCAATGAGACAGTTCCCCTGTCCTAAACATGCAAATGAGACCTCAGAACGCACCCTGAAACTCGTCCCAGATGCTGTGACACCTCCATCTGTTGGAGAAAGAGAGAGAGAAAGACAAACAGAGAGAAAGACAAATAGAGAGAGAGAGACAAAGAGAGAGACAACGAGAGAGAGGAATGGAGAGAAAAAGATAGGAGAGGCTGACATTGATAAGATGTACAAAATAATAATTTTGCCGACAGTTACAATCACCCTTTCAAGACAGATAACTTCCCTCTGTTTCAACACACTTCACTGCTTTTTATATTGGGGCAAACAATCCACAGAAACAACCTTGTGGGAATTTGTATTTAAATCATTCTTCTGCATCTTCGATTTTCCCATTGCTCTCTCTTTTCTTTGGTTTGTCTTTCTGTCCCCTGTTTGTGAGTGTGTGCTTGTGTGTGTGTGTTAGTGTGCGCTTGTGTGTGTGTGTGTGTGTGTGTGTGCAGGCTGGTGTTTCTAAGATGAGCCTGTGTTACTAATGTCATAGATGATGCCTTCAACCTTTACTGTAATGAAAGCAGAGTTTCCTGCACTGGATTCCAGCTCTGCACACTGAGTCACCTTGTATTGTATATACACACACACACACACACAAACACACACAAACACACACATACACACACACAGACCTGCACGTACACACACACACAAACACACACAGACCTGCACGTGCCACACAGATGATTTACAGTAAATGGGCTAAGACAGGCTGGTGTGATTTAGGCTCTGCCTCTTGTTTGGGTTGTAGATTACAGCCCGCTCTGTCATAACTTAGGGGGAAGCAAGGACGGCGTCCCTCCCTCCCCCCTCTCCCTCCCCCCTCTCCCTCCCCGATGAGGGAGGCAGCCAGGCAGCCTGTGAGACAGGAGAGGGGATGATTACCATGTTTTCCCCTCTGTTTGTCACTGTCTCATTCGTTGTCTAAGTCAATGTCTCTCTCTCTCCTTTTCTACCTCTCTCTCTCTCTGTCAGTTCAGTTTCCAAAAGGCTTTATTGGCGTGAAATGTGTTTGTATACAAAGCAGTAGGATCAAAATTACAAACAACAGAACACAAGGAAGACTGTTCAGCAAGTGTCAAGGCAGTAAGTTGAACATGAAACAAAACAAACACAAATTAATTTTAAAAAGCTCTGTATATACTGTATACGTCTGAACTCGGTGTACGGTACAAACCCTAGTTCCAGTTCCACACCTTCCTGTCCCAGTTCTCCATCAGTACAGCTCCTCCCAGCCACTTCCTCTTCCTGCACCGTGAGACTTGGACTCTGGCTGGTTCCCAGGTGCTCTGCCCCCCACACTAATCCAGGCCAGACACCCAGAGACACCGCAGGGTTGTTAGTGGGAACCTGGGCTGTGTCCAGGCCAGTGCAGGGTGTCTGGTGGTCCTGCTTCAGGCAGGAGGAGCAGGGTGTCTGGTCCTGCTCCAGGCAGGAGGTGCAGGGTGTCTGGTCCTGCTCCAGGCAGGAGGTGCAGGGTGTCTGGTCCTACTCCAGGCAGGAGGTGCAGGGTGTCTGGTGGTCCTGCTCCAGGCAGGAGGTGCAGGGTGTCTGGTCCTGCTCCAGGCAGGAGGGAGGGAGAGGTGCAGGGTGTCTGGTCCTGCTCCAGGCAGGAGGTGCAGGGTGTCTGGTCCTGCTCCAGGCAGGAGGTGCAGGGTGTCTGGTCCTGCTCCAGGCAGGAGGTGCAGGGTGTCTGGTCCTGCTCCAGGCAGGAGGTGCAGGGTGTCTGGTCCTGCTCCAGGCAGGAGGTGCAGGGTGTCTGGTGGTCCTGCTCCATGCAGGAGGAGCAGGGTGTCTGCTGGTCCTGCTCCAGGCAGGAGGTGCAGGGTGTCTGGTGGTCCTGCTCCAGGCAGGAGGAGCAGGGTGTCTGGTGGTCCTGCTCCAGGCAGGAGGTGCAGGGTGTCTGGTCCTGCTCCAGGCAGGAGGTGCAGGTGTCTGGTCCTGCTCCAGGCAGGAGGTGCAGGGTGTCTGGTCCTGCTCCAGGCAGGAGGTGCAGGGTGTCTGGTCCTGCTCCAGCAGGAGGTGCAGGGTGTCTGGTGGTCCTGCTCCAGGCAGGAGGAGCAGGGTGTCTGCTGGTCCTGCTCCAGGCAGGAGGTGCAGGGTGTCTGGTGGTCCTGCTCCAGGCAGGAGGAGCAGGGTGTCTGCTGGTCCTGCTCCAGGCAGGAGGTGCAGGGTGTCTGCTGGTCCTGCTCCAGGCAGGAGGAGCAGGGTGTCTGCTGGTCCTGCTCCAGGCAGGAGGAGCAGGGTGTCTGCTGGTCCTGCTCCAGGCAGGAGGTGCAGGGTGTCTGGTCCTGCTCCAGGCAGGAGGTGCAGGGTGTCTGGTGGTCCTGCTCCAGGCAGGAGGAGCAGGGTGTCTGCTGGTCCTGCTCCAGGCAGGAGGTGCAGGGTGTCTGGTGGTCCTGCTCCAGGCAGGAGGAGCAGGGTGTCTGCTGGTCCTGCTCCAGGCAGGAGGTGCAGGGTGTCTGGTGGTCCTGCTCCAGGCAGGAGGAGCAGGGTGTCTGCTGGTCCTGCTCCAGGCAGGAGGTGCAGGGTGTCTGCTGGTCCTGCTCCAGGCAGGAGGAGCAGGGTGTCTGCTGGTCCTGCTCCAGCAGGAGGAGCAGGGTGTCTGCTGGCCCTGCTCCAGGCAGGAGGTGCAGGGTGTCTGGTGGTCCTGCTCCAGGCAGGAGGTGCAGGGTGTCTGCTGGTCCTGCTCCAGGCAGGAGGAGCAGGGTGTCTGCTGGTCCTGCTCCAGGCAGGAGGTGCAGGGTGTCTGCTGGTCCTGCTCCAGGCAGGAGGAGCAGGGTGTCTGCTGGTCCTGCTCCAGGCAGGAGGAGCAGGGTGTCTGCTGGTCCTGCTCCAGGCAGGAGGTGCAGGGTGTCTGGTCCTGCTCCAGGCAGGAGGTGCAGGGTGTCTGGTCCCTGCTCCAGCAGGAGGTGCAGGGTGTCTGGTGGTCCTGCTCCAGGCTGGAGGAGCCTCCTGCTAACAGAGATGGATGGCGTTTGGCTCTGTGTCTCTCCACTCCTTCAGCGTGAGCCGCTGCTGGCCAGGCGGGGGGGCCCTGATTTATGTGGTCCTCTTTCTCGCCCCCTCGGCGTCCGCCAAGACAGAGAGCGTGTGTGTCTGTGTGTTATTTCTGGGTCTTACACTGTACGTCTCTATACTGAACTCCGCTGTGTACATGATTTGGCTGGGAGCATTTTTTGGCCGATCTCTCCATCTCCCTGCCTCCCACTTCTCTCTCTCTTCTCTCCTTCCCTCTTCTCTCTCTCCCCATCTTTCTTCTCTCCTTCCTCCTCTCCCTCCTCTCCCTCCCTCCCTCCCTACCTCCCTCCCTCTCTCTCTCTCCCCTCCCTCCTTCCCTCCCTCCCTCCCTCCCTCCCTCCCTCCCTCCCTCCCTCCCTCCCTCCCTCCCTCCCTCCCTCCTCCCTCCCTCCCTCCCTCCCTCCCTCCCTCCCTCCCTCCCTCCCTCCCTCCCTCCCTCCCTCCCTCCCTCCCTCCCTCCCTCCCTCCCTCCCTCCCTCCCCTCCCTCCCTCTCCCCCCTCCTCCCTCCCCCCTCCCCCCCTCCCTCCCTCTCCTCTCCCCCTCCCTCCCTCTCTCTTCTCCCTCCCTCCCTCCCTCCCTCCCTCCCTCCCTCCCTCTCCTCCCCCTCCTTCCCCCCCTCTCTCCCTCTCCTCCCCCCCTCCCTCAGGTCTGGTGGCCAGGCTCCCAGCCCCGCCCCAGGCAGCCCTCCACTCAGGGTCTTCCAGGAGCTCCTCGCTCCACGTCCCAGGAAGAAGACAGCAGGTGGTCCCTCCAATTAGGAGAGAAACCTGCAGCAGAGAGAGGCAGAGGGGAGGGAGAGAAGGAGAGAAACCTGCAGCAGAGAGAGGGAGGGGAGGCAGAGAAGGAGAGGAAGAGGTGTGGCAGAGAGGTATATAGAGAGTCAGAAAGAGAGAGCGAGAGAGAGAGAAAATTAGTGGAAGGAAGGTATATATAGGCCTATATATAGAGAGAGAAAGAGAGCGAGAGAGAGTATGAGTGGAAAGGTATATATATATAAAGAAAGAGAAATAGAGAGCAAGCGAGTATTAGTGGAAGGAAGAATTAGAAAGAGAGAGAGAGTACCGTCTGTGTAAACAAGTCAGGAGAGAACATCTAAGCAAAGCAAAGCCGTGTGTGTGTTTATAAAAATGTCATGCAATCCTAAAACACACTTCACCAGTTAACAACCAGCACTACAGACATTACAGACAATTGCTTCTGTCTCTTTAGTAAAGCAGGAAGTCTCTGGACGGTTTTCAAATGAAAACATCCTTCACTACCTTTCTCGTGATGCCAACAACACACTTTCTAAATTCACACTGGTGCAACCTTTTCTCACAACGAGCAGGAAGTGAAATTAGGAGCATACATCAGACTCGACCCCACCAGACCCCAGGCCCGGCCTCCCCCCTCCCCTCTCCCCTCTCCCCCCTCCCCTCTCCCCTCTCCCCCTCTCCCCTCTCCCCTCTCCCCTCTCCCCTCTCCCCTCTCCCCTCTCCCCTCCCCTCTCCCCTCTCCCCTCTCCCCTCTCCCCTCTCCCCTCTCCCCTCTCCCCTCTCCCCCGGCCTCCCCTCTCCCCTTCCCCGTCCTCTGGGCCTGCTAGCCAGCCATGCAGAGTAGCCCGCCCCTCCAACAGGCCCTGCAGATGGATGGATCTACTTAACACCCTTTTGTTGGCAGTTTGTCTTGGTTACATTAGAGGGCACAGATAACTGTGTGGTTAATGACCTTGAGAATACCGTGCTGTGTGTGCGTGCATGTGTGTGTGTGTGTGTGTGTGTGTGCACCCCTGAATATGAGGTCGTTTGTATGTACGATGCATGTTGTGTGTGCAAAGCAACATGCGCTGCATTTATCCAGCGGGGGCCAGCATCCTTCCCTCACGGCTGGGCCATCCCAGAGGGGATAAATCAAGGCTGCCTTAGGCTCGCAAGCCAGGCAGGACTGATTCATGTGGTCGTCTGGATGACCTTACACTGAGAAACACCACAGAGCCCACCTGCATGCTGTCTACACGGACCTGTGTGTCTGTGTGTGTCTGTGTGTGTGTCTGTGTCTGTGTGTGTGTCTGTGTCTGTGTCTGTTTAGATCTATCTCAATTCAAAGCCTGTGCACACAAATGCCGCCCCGTCCCTGTTTATTGCCGAATGGAAAACTTGAGTTTTGTGTTTTCCCCTCTACGTTCTCAAAAGGACTGCTCCTTTGTTTCTGCGTGAGAGGAAGGGGAGGAGGGAGGGAGGGAGAGGGGGGTGAGAGGGAGGAATGAATGAAGAGAAACACCAAGGGAGGGAAAGGAAGAAAGAGAAGGAGGGAAGGAGACAAGTGGGGAGCTGGGGAGGAGAGAAGGTTATGGAGGATGAAAACCTTTCTTTTTGCATGTAAACAGACACACACACAAGCACACACACACAAGCACACACACACACAAGCACACACACATGCAGACAGTCTCTGTGAGTTATTCTTTGTCTGCTCTCTTTTCCAGGCCACCTTCTCCCACTCTGTCAACGTCCTGTTCCATCCCGTCTGCACTGATCCAGACACCACTATGCAGAGGGCAAGGCTTTATTGGTTAAAATGGCTCTCACTGTTTACAAATTGCAAATCAATAGTAACGATCGGTCCTTTCTCTCTCTCTCTCTCTGCCCTCTCTCTCTCTCTCTAAGTTTGCACAAAGCACTCTCACAATGCAGACATGTGGAGCTTTACTCTGGTACACTGAGAATGACATTCAGTACATTCCAGTTTCAAGTGTTTCAGCCATTTCAAATAGTACAAATTCAAGTTCACATTCTATGGAATTTTATTGTAGAACCTTTTGTAGGTTTAACAGACAAACAAAAAAAGAATGGAAGTAACTATAGAGGATACATTTTCTGGGGAAATTGTAGGGTGTGCCTGCATCGGTTGCAGATGGGTCCGTTTATTATAAACAAACCGAACCCCTTGTCACCAGGCAGTATTTTTCTGATGGAATCGCGATTCAAACAGTACTGTACCATCTGCTAACTGAAAATATGCCCCCAAACACGAATAGCTTGATGTTTATTTAGGGGAAATGGCTCATTCAAAAGAAGTTAGCTGGAAGTGATCATTGTTTCTCAGTCTAGAGCCCTGCGTGGAGAAGCTGATTTGTGCTACGAGCAAAGCTAGCCTAGCTGCTGTTGCTAGCCAAACTTCACTGAACGTGCCGGAAATTTAAAAAAAATATTTTGACATCAAGTTTAGCCTGTGGCATTGAAGACAGCAGCGACGCACCACATAAGCTTGAGTAAAATGTATAAATGTATGTGACATTACTTACTGTACATGCAAGTCTTGAATTGCTTAACTGCATGATGCTGCTAGTACACCACGGCACTGATAGTACTTACTGGTCTATTTTCATGACACAGACACACAAAAAAACGAAAGGCAGAAAATACTACCACTAAAAGGATTTACAGAGTTTTCCTGAAGACACCGTTTGATGGTAGGTCACATCGCTGTTATTCCCCCTGCCCCCTGCCACACACACACACACCACACACACACACACACACACACACACCCACACACACACACACACACACACACACACACCACACACCACACACACACCACACACACACCCACACACACACCACACACACACACACAACACACACCACACCCACACACACACACACACACACACACCCTCCGGGTACAAGCAGCAGTATCAGCTGGGGCTGCTTCCAGACCCTAAGCAGCAGTCTGCAGTCTGGTCGAACAACCCTTTGAGAAAAAGAGCAGAAAAGATCCAAACACCGCCGTGACACTGTGGTGCAGATCGATGGGAGACTTGGCTTCCTAATGGCAGCTAATAGTATCACAATGGAGGACGGCGGGCAGCATCTATCCATCCAGCTCTGATTGATCTGTTACTCTGTGACTCTGAGGCCCGAGGGACGTCTTGTCGTGTTAGCGTGCACACACACACACACACCCACTCGCACTCACACACACACACACACACACCACACCCACTCGCACACACACACACACCACACACACACACACCCACACACACGCACACACACACTCACACACACTCACACACACACACCCACTCGCACACACTTCGCACTCCCACCCACCACACCACCCTCGCACACACAAACACACCCCCACTCACACACACCCACACACACACACCCACACACCCCCCTCACACACACACACACCACCCACCGCACTCACACACACCACCCCCACCCCCACACACACACCGCCCACACACACCACACACATGCAAGCAGACTACCTTGGGGATGTCCACATGCATTAGCTTCTCACCGCAGAAGAGACACACATGCTACACACACATGCTACACACACATGCTACACAGTTGGGTGGTCGATGTCTCTGACTGAGGGATGACACGTGATCTCAGGCAGGGGTCTACAGCTGCGCTGCAGGAGCAGAGTACTGGAGGACCAAGGAGAGAGAGACATTTGTCTTTTGTGAAAAATCACCGTTAAAAGATAAGTCCTGTTCTCTAACAGTGGTGAGCAGCTATGCAGGTAAAACCTTGTCTCTGGAGGACGGGATCCCTCATTGAACTGCTCCTCACCTAACTGCTCCTCACCGAACTGCTCCTCACTGAACTGCTCCTCACTGAACTGCTCCTCACTGAACTGCTCCTCACTGAACTGCTCCTCACTGAACTGCTCCTCAGCGAACTGCTCCTCAGCGAACTGCTCCTCAGCGAACTGCTCCTCCCTGAACTGCTCATCACCGAACTGCTCCTCACTGAACTGCTCCTCACTGAACTGCTCCTCACCTAACTGCTCCTCACTGAACTGCTCCTCACTGAACTGCTCCTCACTGAACTGCTCCTCACCTAACTGCTCCTCACTGAACTGCTCATCACCGAACTGCTCCTCACTGAACTGCTCCTCACTGAACTGCTCCTCACCTAACTGCTCCTCAGCGAACTGCTCCTCCCTGACCTGCTCCTCACTGAACTGCTCTTGCTCCTCACTGAACTGCTCCTCACCGAACTGCTCCTCACAAGTTGTCCTCCATTTTTTCCTCTCAGAGTTTTTCCATCGTCTTCCTTGTGAGTTTTAAGTTAGTTTAGGTGTTTTTCAGTCGGCATGTGATGTGAAACCCTCTGTGACATTGATTGTATATAGAGGGCTAGGCAAATAAATGTCTTTCACACATGCGTGCGAAGCGTGTAAACACACGCACACACTTTTACAAAACGTACCAACTTGGCAACGCAGCAGTTTGGGAGATTGATGATAAGTCAGAGGGATGTTCCCTGAAAAAGGCCTTAAAGGTAGCGGGGGTGAGAGAGGGAGAGAGAGAGAGAGGGAGATAGAGAGAGAGAGAGAGAGAGGGAGAGGTAGCAGCGGTGCAGGTGATGCTACGAGTATAGAGAGATAGCATAGATAAAGGCGTGCGACGTCTAATCATGCAGAAAAGAGCTAGTTTCGAGTCTGACGCAGCAAGTGAAACGAGCAAAAAGATACTCTGTAAAGGATTTCTGTCTTTCATCAGCACCTGGAAGAACTATCACCTCTGCTGCTACCCGTCAGCACAAACATTCTGTGTGTGTGTGTGTCTGTGTGCGCATGTCTTTGTGTGTGCCTTTACTTACTGTGTGTGTGTGTGTGTGTGACTATGTGCCTGTGTGCAGCTGTGTGATTGTGTGAAAAACTGTAGAAAGCAGAAGGCAGAAAAAGCGAGAAAAAAAAGAATCCCACATCCTTGTCCCCTTCGACGGCTCCTCTCTCCTCAACACTTTTATCTTCACCTTCATAATTCATCAACTGGTGAGCGAGGGAATAAATAGAGTGAGAGAGAGATACGGAGAGAGAGAGAGAGAGAGAGAGAGAAGAGAGAGAGAGAGAGAGAGAGAGAGAGAGAGAGAGAGACCCTCTCCTTCCCCTCCCGCACACCCTCCCCCCCTATCCCGGGGAGAGAGATAAACAAGAGTTTTCTACACCATAAATATTTCAATGTTTAATTAGAATAGGAGTCACATGAGGAGCCCCTGGAGAGCGTGGAGCAGAGGAAAGGTACAAAGTCAAATGCAATCCATTATGTCAATAAGGAAGGAACATCTTCAGTCACAGGCACATATGGGCCCGGCTACCACAGACAACGCATCAGCTCTATTCCACCCCGGGGCTGTGCACAGAATTGCTTACACAGATCAGGAGCACACACACTGTCCTACATTAACACACACACACACTGTCCCTACATAAACACACACACACACTGTCCTACATAAACACACACACACACACACCAATGATAACATCTATACTGTCTTCTTTACATATGTCAGAACGTCTTTCTATTTTTTATTTTCCCTGTTGTGTTTACTGCCTGTGCGTTTGCTTTCGGTTCCTCGCGTGTACATCGTACAAAGTCACCTGACTTGATTTCCTGATAATAAACGTATATTCTTATCTACCTCCTTTTTTGCTCTTTTTCTGCTCAATCGGTTATTTTCTTCTCTCCGCCCCTCCCGGTCTCTCTAAGCCCTTGTCCTGAGCGTCTGTCTGTGTGTCTGTCTGTGTGTCTGTCTGTGTGTCTGTCTGTCTGTGTGTCTGTCTGTCTGTGTGTCTGTCTGTGTGTCTGTCTGTGTGTCTGTCTGTGTGTCTGTCTGTCTGTGTGTCTGTCCTGTCTGTGTGTCTGTCTGTGTGTCTGTCTGTCTGTCTGTGTGTGTGTCTGTCTGTCTGTGTGTCTGTCTGTGTGTCTGTCTGTGTGTCAGTCGTGTGTCTGTCTGTGTGTGTGGTCTGTCTGTGTGTCTGTCTGTCTGTGTGTCTGTCTGTGTGTCTGTCTGTGTGTCTGTCTGTGTGTCTGTCTGTGTGTCTGTCTGTGTGTCTGTCTGTGTGTCTGTCTGTGTGTCTGTCTGTGTGTGTGTCTGTCTGTGTGTCTGTCTGTGGTGTGTGTCTGTGTGTCTGTCTGTGTGTCTGTCTGTCTGTGTGTCTGTCTGTGTGTCTGTCTGTGTGTCTGTCTGTGTGTCTGTCTGTGTGTCTGTCTGTCTGTGTGTCTGTCTGTCTGTGTGTCTGTCTGTGTGTCTGTCTGTCTGTGTGTGTGTCTGTGTGTGTGTCTGTCTGTGTGTCTGTCTGTGTGTCTGTCTGTGTGTCTGTGTGTCTGTCTGTCTCTGCCTCCCCTCCACTAGTCAGAGCGTCTGTCTGTGTGTCTGTCTGTGTGTCTGTCTGTGTGTCTGTCTGTGTGTCTGTGCTGCCTTCCCAGCTTAGCCCTGATCCCTCTTCCCTAATGCCCCCAACACTGCGGAGATTCCCAAATGTTCTGTCTGGGCAGAGCTCCGTATTCCCATGAGCCAGTGGGCAGGTACAAAGGAGAGGAATGCTGGTAATACCAGATAAGCCTTCCCAAGGACAGGTACGCCCCAGCTCCTATCCTGCTGACTAACACTGACGTGAGAAACATCCGCAATTCTGCTCCTCTCGTCCCCTCCAATCTTCTTCAACTCTTTTCCTCTCCTCTCCTCTCCTCTCCTCTCCTCTCCTCTCCTCTCCTCTCCTCTCCTCTCCTCTCCTCTCCTCTCCTCTCCTCTCCTCTCCTCTCCTCTCCTCTCCTCTCCTCTCCTCTCCTCTCCCTCCTCCCCTCTCCTCCCTCCCCTCTCCTCTCCTCTCCCCTCCCCTCCCCATCCCTCCATCGATCCTGTGTGGAATATCTCATCACGTGTGAACAGATTGCGTATGTAGATCCCCAGCAGGATCAGTGCCAGCGGCGTTGAGGGACGGACAAACAGCCAGACCTGTGTACAGCAGCAGGGCGACACCATCACTCTCCACACACGATCACTGTCTACAGACACACATACACACACACCCACACTCACATGCCGTGTGAGTATGTGTGTGCATGTACATGTGTGTACGTGTGTGTGTGTGTGTACGTGTGTATAGGGAGGATTTGTATCGACATTGCTACAGTGTCGCTGATGGCTTGCTGGATTGAGACCAATGTAGAGCACAGGAAATCAATGAACTGGGTCCTATCAAATCACGGAGCAGAAGATAGAGATGAGAGGGACAAGAGGATAGAGCGAGAGAGAGATAGAGAGAGAGAGAGAGAGACGAGAGAGATAGAGAGAGAGATCGAATGAGATAGAGATATGAGCAGAGAGCTATGAGAGAGATATAGGTATGTGGGACTCTCAGAGAGACAACCTGATTCCAGAGAGCATCAAGGGTGTGTGTTCCCTCTCTTCTTCTTGCTGCCATCTGCTTCTCTCTGGTGGGACTGAAGGAGAGCGAGTGCCTGAGTGAGAGCGAGGCCTGGCTGGGAAACAAGCAGACCAGTCGATCAGGGCCGAGGTAACACAAACAGCAAATCAAATCACCTCTTCTGTGATTAGATTCACCAGTATGAGAGGGCTGGAACTCTCATCGTGTTCACTCACACATGCTAACACACACAACACACACACACACCCACACACACACACACACACCATGCGTGCACATCCAAACACACACACATGAACACCTTCTCCTCACACATGCCTGCATGCATGGGCACCCACACACCACTCCACTCACCAGCCCACCACACACCCACACATGCTACACACACACACACACACACACACACCACACACACACACACCCAAACCTGAAACCAATCAGAATATGCACAGTATTTGCCCATTAGATAGTTTGTCCTTTTTTTTCATGCAGTGAAATGAGGATGACGAACACTTGCATAACACACTGGTAATGTTTTTCAGAAGAACGCTAATAAATTAAGATATAAAATATTCAAACCAAGAATTCTAACACTTCTCGCAAGGAGTGTGCTCGGGTGTTTGTGTGTGTGCTTGTGTATGGCGTGTGTGTGTGTGCGAGTGTGTTTGTATATCTTTGCAGACGTGTTAAATGTGCCTGTGCGTATGCTGGGTTGGATTACCAGGAAATTGGATTCCTGCTCACCCTGCTGTAAGATATGCATGACTAGAAAAGAAGAAAAAGAATCGATCAGCAAAAAATGCTTTTTTCAGGGTCGCTGTAGATTCCATGGAAAGATGCTCAACTTCAGTGTTTGGCAGCATGCCAGTATGTTTTACATATAGAGTGCATCTATTTTTCTGTCTCTAGAAAGTAATGGGAATTACAATAGTTTCTTTTTCAAACCAGCAGAGGTGTTTTATACCACCGTTTCTTCCTCTGTTTCAGCTCCATGTCATTTGATTGTGGGCCTTTCTCAAACTAAATTATGATTGAATTACTCGAAATCACTCCTTACTGTCAGTACGGAACACATAACTGATCTGGGAACAAAAACACGAAGAATTCCTCATCACCTGCGCCGGTTTATTCCTGAAACTGCTCAGTGACATTAACCTCCTTTCCCTGTGTCATTCAAGTCTGTCAAGTGATTGAATATGAACCAGTTAGGTGGGTGTAGACGGCCAATCAGCTTCAGTTACTTGTTCTGCTAGAGCGAGCACTGTTCCCTCAGGTGTAATAGAGGCTCTGCCAGTCCACAAGTGACATTCTCTAATAATCATCATGCTAATAAACACCTGATTAACCTTTTTAACACTAGACTCCCCCCCCTCCCCCCCCTCCCCCCTCCCCCCCTCTCTCTCCCTCCCTCCCTTCGCCCCTCCCTCCCTCCCTCCCTCCCATCCCTCCCTCCCTCCCTCCCTCCCTCCCTCCCTCCTCCCTCCCTCCCTCCCTCCCTCCCTCCCTCCCTCCACACCACCCCACCTCCTGCCTCTCCCCTCCCTCTCTCCCTCTCATCTCCTCCCCCTCCCTCCCTCCCTCCCCCCTCCCTCCCTCCCTCCCTCCCTCCCTCCCCCCTCCCTCCCTCCCTCCCTCCCTCCCTCCCTCCCTCCCTCCCTCCCTCCCTCCCTCCCTCCAGCACCACCACCACCTTCCTGGCACTCTCCCCTCCCCCCACTCTCTCCCCTCTCTCCAGACTTCCCCCTCTCTCCCCATCTCCCTCTCTCTCTCTCCAACCCCCTCCACATCCTCTTTTCTTTCTTCCCCCTCTCCTTCCCCCCCCTCCTCCCTCCTCACCATACCTGATCCTTAGACGCTGCTGTAAGTCGATGTTTTCCATCTGCAGTGTTGCAGATGCGGGTCTCCTCCAGCACTGGGTCTTCTCATTCCTGACCAGCCCTCGTCTTGTGTTCCCGACGCGTGTTCGTCACCGCCTTCAGGGAGATTAGTACACAGTGTCATAGTCTCCTTCAGAACCATACATCACTTCCTTCAGAACTATACATCACTTCCTTCAGAATCATACATCACTTCCTTCAGAACCATACATCACTTCCTTCAGAACCGTACATCACTTCCTTCAGAACCATACATCACTTCCTTCAGAACCACATACATCACTTCCTTCAAACCGTACATCACTTCCCACATTACAGTGAATAACGCGGCCTGAGATTGAGCTCCTTCCTACCCGGCCACACAGTGTGTAGACTCCAGTCTGTCTGGAGGAGCAGTGGAGGGAAGCACAGCGCTGTTGGGATGGAGGCTGGAGGTGTCAGAAGAACACGTCTGGTGTTATGGCCTCGCGGAGAAGATGGATGTGTTGTTGTGCTTTGAAAGAGTGGAACATGGCAGACGGAATAATATGCTTGTCACTGGGAGGGCTGATCTCCTTGTGAAGCAGTCGGCCTTTCTTTTGGGATCTGTCTCTGTGGTTCTAGACGTCTCTGTCTCCCTCTCGTCTCTCTCTCATCTCTCGCTCTCTCTCTCTCTCGCTCGCTCTCTCTCTCTCTCTCTTCTCACTCGCTCTCTCTCTCTCCTCTCTGACATCTTTCTCTCTCTGACATCTACTGTATGTCGATCCATCCATGTGTCTGTCCGTCCGTCTGTCTCCATGACATCTTTCTCTCTTATCTTTCTCTCTAACCCTCTCTCTCTCTCTCTCCCCCCCCTCTCTCTCTCTCCCCCTCTCTCTCTCCCCCCCCGCCCCTCTCTCCCCCACTCTCTCTCCCTCTCTAACCCTCTCCCTCTCTCTCCCTCCCTTCCTCCCTCTCCTTCTCTCTCTCTGTTCTGGGTGAGTGATGGTAGTGTCTCTCCATGCTTGTCATGGTGTAACCACACAGCTGGGTCAACTTCTCCCAGAGAGCATTCTGGGACTGCACGACTCGGAGGTAAACTAGCGGTGCACAGCTGACCGCTGGTGGAAAGTTCACAGACACTGTCAACACACACACACACACACACCACACACACACACACACACACACACACACACACACACACACCACACACACACACACACACACACACACACACACACACACACTCGATTCCTCTCCTACATGAGTTGTGTTCAGCCTGTGCCCCAGAGTGCCCTGAGGGGTTAGTGTTGGGGAGCAGCAACACATTAATCATTCCCTAGTGTGCAACCCAACATTCAGTACACATTAGCATCTAACCTCTTATCTGTCCTACAGCACACACACACACACACAAATGCCACCAGACTGACACACACACACTAACTCAATCCCGTTCTGTGCTTACACAGAGGGAGTGATATTTGGCATCTCTTTCAGTCACTTTTCCTGTTAAGATCCTTTGATCCTTTATCTTTCTCATGTCCTTTTTCAGTCGTCCCGTACACCTTCACACACTGCTTCCATTCCATCCCCTCCGCTCATCGGGTTCACCTTTACACGTGTTAACACACAACACACACAGACAGGCATACACACACACACAACACACACACACACACACACAGACAGGCATACACAGGCACACACACACACACACACACACACACACACACAGACAGGCATACACAGGCACACAAACACTCACACACACACACACACAGACAGGCATACACAGGCACACACACACACACAGACAGGCATACACAGACAGAAACACACACACGCAGGTGTGCATGCACACACACAGACACACTCCACTGCATTATCTATTAGCTGTGGGTTGTCAAGGCTTTGGTCGTGTGTAATAGGAGACAGGGGGGGCGGAGAGCGTGGCATCAGATTAATCTGCCGTAGCTAACCATGGCTCGCAGGGACTGGAGGATGTGTGTGAGTGGTGTCAGTGGTGTGTGTGAGTGTGTGTGTGAGTGTGTGTGTGTGTGTGAGTGTGTGTGTGTGTGTGTGTGTGAGGTGTGAGTGAGTGTGTGTGTGTGTGTGTGTGTGTGTGATGTGTGAGTGAGTGTGTGTGTGTGTGTGTGAGTGTGTGTGAGTGTGTGTGTTATGTGTGTGTGTGAGTGCGTGTATGTGTGGGGGGGGGGTGACACATCGATTCCTGCTCCCCTCTTTGCCGCATACCCATATCTCTCTGAGCTTAACAGCAGGCATACACCCTGTACCCGACCAAATGTGTGTGTGTACATACACACATACATGCGTGTGTGTGCGCGCAATAGATTTACCTCTATCTTTTATGTGATAGCGAGCGTGTGTGCATTGGTGCGTGTGTTTATCAAGACTCGCGGAAAGTGTTTGATCAAGTCGACATCAAACACATTGGCATCCACCTCGCCTTCCGAGGAAAGAAGGATTTTACATCCAAGGAACAAACATGGAGGGCACCGTGGCAACGTGCATGAGGAGTCGCTCGGGGAATCTCCTACTTTGAGGTTTGTGGCACAACAGCATAGAACAGTTAAAATCTTATTTATATATACGTCCAAAGTTCCTCAGCTGGAGAAAGTAAGAAGAAGAAAATACAAACACGTTAGAACATTGGGAGAAAACGGTTTGGATTTTCCACTTGCTCTATTCTCTTTGAAGAGCATGCAGTACTTAGCTTTATCATTCCCTGTAATGAAATATTCAAACTCCACTGTGGGCCCAGAGTAAAAGAAATGTATTAGAAGACAGACTCTCAATGAGCATCTTGTTTTTCGAGTGATGATTAGAACATTGTTTCTTCATTGTTTCTCAGGAGGGAGAAACTTTCCCAAACTATTCTCCAACTAATGTGTGACAAAGAGTGGCTGTAACACACACAGTAGACCACAGGTATTATATTATTTATATTAGTTACATTCATAAATATCTAACAATCTGTGTAGACTGTCAACTCCGATAAGCAGTTTAGTAAAAACTTTAGTGGAAACTGATTACATAAAAACTATTTACTATAAGTAATCTCATCTCTCATACACACCAACATTTTTTACTAATTACTTAATAGATTGTGTGACTTATTATTTATTTAAAGAAATTGCTCATTTTACTTGAATAGTTTGATGGGTTTTGTATGACACTGCAGTTTTGTGACGATCTCAAAGACAGGACCTTGGACAGTGTCTGGTGTCTAGACCAGCACCATGGGACAGCACCCAGCCAGTCTCACACTCACGTCCTGACAGAATATCAACCGCCTTTTCTCCTTCTGTGTCTCTCACACTTTCACGACTCTAAATAAGTCATCTACACCTGCAGAAAGGTGGGCTTGAGCAGAATCTCGCTATAAACATCAACTTTTTCTTTAAAAAGTACACACAGTTCTTCTTCTTACCTTTCATTGGAATGGGAAGGTGGAATGTTGGGAGAGGGACTGTCTGCTACACATCGCCGTGGTAACAAAGCCCAGGACAGGAAGTGAGGCGGTAGGGGAGGAGGAGGTGACACGTCTGGAGGCTTGACAGCGAGGTTAATTAGCAACCTTCCACCGAGATTAAGATGACGAAACAAACGTCTCCTTTCTCCCAATGGATTAGATGAATGTGTACACACACACACACGCACACAGATACGCACTCACACACTTCAGCACACACACACACACAAACACACACACACACACACACACACACACACGTGCAGACACGCTTCAAAGTATGACAGTTAAACACACACACACGCACGCACACACGAAGGCTTCAACTTGTCCGTTGGAGCCTCTAGATTAAGATAGTCATTGCATTCCATTTATTTCCCTCTCAAATGGACTCCCTTCTCAATCAGCTCCGTTGACACCAGGCTAATAGCCAAGTAGGTAATGCATTCATACACATGTGTGACTTATTGCAAACACCCAGGATGCATCAGTGCGAGATGTCTCTCTAATCCTCAGGAAAGCCTCTTCGGCTCCTGAAGAAGCGGCTCGTCTCAGCGTCCGACGCCCTTGAGAATCCAAACCTCGTTATCTTAAACTGATGTTTGAATTGGCAAATTCCAGTGGAATACTTTTATTAATATTAAGTGACTCACGTCCTCCGAACATGAACACAATCGTATAAAACGAAACCCAAAACTGTTGGGTTGGGTTTCAAGCAGACATGCAGGGGAAGTGCTAGGAGAAGGTCACATGACTGAAGGTCACATGACTGAAGGACATTCAGTGAGGACAGGTGTGGCGGAGGGGCGGGGCCTGTCTTCATACCTCACTCATCTGTCATGTTTGTTTGGCAGAGATCCATCAAGAGACTCTTAGTCTCTCTGAGGTTTGGGGGAGTGGACAATGTAGACGGTACACACAGACAAATGCACACACGGGGGACTTACATGGTCGATGCAAACGGAAAACAAACTCATTCTGTCTCCTCTCCCTCTCACTCTCTCTCTCTCCTCCCTCTCCCTGTCTCCTCTCTCGCCCTCTCTCGCCCTCTCTCGCCCTCTCTCTCATCTCTCTCCCCTCCTCTCTCCTCTCTCGCCCTCTCTCCTCTCGCCCTCTCTCACTCTCCTCTCCCTCTCCCTCTCCTCTCTCGCCCCCTCTTTCGCCCTCTCTCTCCTCTCTCTCGCCCTCTCTCCTCTCTCTTCCACCTCGAGGTAATGTGACACCTCCCTCGCTCATTCACATGCAGTGCGTGTGGTCTCCTCCATCCAGCTGTCCTAATGTGACTCCTTCAGAAGACTCCATTTGGACGGAGAGAGACTGCATGAATAAAATCATTTGCTTCTCCCTCTCTCTCCTCCTCCTCCCAGCCTCTCTCGCCCTGACCCCAGGGTGGGGAGGGGCCTCTGAGGCTGGCTGCGGCTGGGGGGGGAAACCTGAAAATCCTGCCTTCTCTTTCGATGTTTTTGCCCCAGGTGGTGGACAGAGAGGCGAGGGAGGAGAGCGAGAGAGCGAGAACGAGACAGAGAGAGATCGAGATAGATAAAGGGAGAGAGAGAGAGAGGGGTGGTCCAAACAGCTGATAAAGTATGTTTGCTTCCCCCCCAGCTTCGCAGCCCGTGCGTGTGTTTAGTGTTTTATATAAAACACAATCAATTAGCACGGCCCACGACATCCACAGCCAGCGGAGGACGTCCTACTGAGGCGGCACGGTGATGTACGATACAGGCTCGCCATATTTCACCAGGAGGACAGAGAGGCCGTTGAAAGGAATAATTCACGGTGGCACGTCTGCTAACAGTTTCCTACATTAGCACCCCGAGAGTCTCGCCACTGTGACAGGCAGGCACCTGGAGGTAAGGAGGGGAGATAGAGCGGAAGGAGGGAGGAATGAGAGCGAAGCGGAGGAAGAGAGAGGAAAGCGGGAGTTACGTTCGGGGAGGATGCGGTCGTTATTTAGTGAGCTGTCTTTAGTCGCTGCTTCTGCGTCGTTCGTGCCTTGCTCTCTTCTCTTTCTGTCGTTACAGTGATTTCGTTCTTTCGTTCTCTCGTTCTTCGCTTCTTGCTTTCTTTCTATCGTCCTATTCTTCTCTGTTCTCTTATTCTCGTCTCGCTCTCGCTTCTTTCATTATCCTCCTTTCCTTGCTTTCTTCTACCGCGTGTCTTGCTTTCGTTTCGTTTTCCCTCATTCCTTTCTCTCTCGTTCGTCTCTTCTTCCTTGTCTCTCTCTCTCTCTTTCCTGATCTCTCTTTTTTCAGTACTGCCTTCTTATCTTTCCTCTGAGCGGGCTGCGGGCTGCTCCTCGGCGGGCCGCTGCGCGGCTCGGCACTGGCTTCGGGCCGCCTGCGGCGGCGCACCCCGCGCACCGCGGGCCAGGCCGGCGGGACGCGCGCGCGCTATCGCGCGCGCTGCTGGCCAGCTGCGTCTGTCGCGACGCGGCTGGCAGCTCGCCTCTCGGCGCGCGCGCTGCGCGTGTTTTTTCTCGCCCACGTTTTCCCGCGGCCGCAGCGCAAGACATGTAGAGAGTGGCGGATCAGAGGTTTCGGCTAGAGTCCATTAGAGGAACGTAGGGAAAGACGACCGATTGACAACGTGAGAAAGAGAAGCCGAGGGATAGGAGAGATACACAGGAGAGGGGGATGGAGGAGAGAGGCTGAACGCAGATGGAGAGAAAAGGCGATGTGAGTGTGGAGAGGCAGTCGATAAGGGCGATGACAGCAGTGTTGGGGATGAGTGAGAGCAGGGTGGTAGGAGTGACGAAGATGTCAGAACGGAGGGAATTAGCATCGCGAAGAAAGCCTGATGTGTCAGGAAGCGTGTCACAGAGTAAGCAGCGCTGTGTTTTTCTCACCATCTGCACAGAGCATTCCTCAAGGGTAGCTGGTGCTATGCGTGCAGGTTGTGTGTGTGTGTGTGTGGTGTGTGTGTGGGCATCAAGTGTCAATGTTGTGTCAATGCAGGTAATGCGTGTTTAGATAAAACGCGTGGCAAAGTATGGGCATGTGTCAATGCCTTGTGTGAGTTTGTGTAAAAGTGTGTGTGTGGTGTGTGTACAGGGAGAGCCGAGACAGAGAGGAGAGAGTAGAGAAAGAGAGAGAGAGGTGCTAGCCGCGGAGAGATAGTAGTCGATCGCACTCTAGAGCGCGAGAGAGATACGAGAGAGAGTCGCGATAGACGATCGAGACGCTCATCGAGCTCCTCTCCGCTGCTCTCTCTCCGCGCACCCGCTCTCGCGACATCTCGCTCTAGTCGCTACGCTATCTCTCTTCTCTCTCTCATTTCTCGCGCGCTCGACTCCTCGCTCTGCTCTCTCTCTCTCGACTCGTCTCGCTCTCTCTCTCTCGCCCTTCCTCTACTCTCCCATTACGTCTCATCGGTCTCTCTCTCTCTCTCGCTCTCCGCGCGTCGTCGTCTCTCTCTCATGCTCCCGCTCTCTTTCATAGATCGAGGTATGTTGTCTGCTGTCTCAGACCACTCCATCCATCCAACCATCACATTCTACTACTAGGACGTGCTGTGATCCTCCTTGTGTCTCATCGAGGTGCGTGATCTGTTTCCTGAGTTCACATCCCCTTCTCTGTCACCACTGCTAATCCTGCCTCTCTAGCGCGCATGTCCCTTATAGCATCTCGCTCCTGACTAGCCGTGAGATTTGCCCGTGGATAGAGGACGGCTCCGTCGCAGTACCTGTGTTCCAGTGCCAGTTGTCACATTACTGAACATGACATACAGTCTTTCCTTCTCTTCTTTCTCCTGACAAATCCCTCCTTGGTGCACCGCCTGGCACTGATGCAACAAGGTCAGAGCTCTCGAGAGAGAAGCCAGTGCGATACTTTATATGATGACGAAATCCGGTCTGATGGGCCAGGTTGAAGAGGTGGAGGTTGCGATAGCTGGACAGGAGATGAGATGTGCGAGCGAGAGCCCGATAGTTCCTATGTAGAATAGAGAGCAGAGAGAAGCACAGCAGAGAGAGGTAGATAGACGAAGCGATGGGATATGTTTGGGCCTGTTCTTCATTCGGGAAGTGCAACATAGAGAGAGCGAGAGCGAGAGAGATCGAGAGAGAGAGAGAGAGGATGAAGGGGACCCGAGCAGAGAGGGATGGAGGGAGTCTCGCACGCACTCGCGATCGGCTCCCTATAGCGACGCGTATGCAGCTGTACGCGCTCGCTCGTTCGTGTCTCTTAATTCGCCTCCTGCTTTCCCGCGCGCGTTCGTGTTCTGTTTCTGCTTTCTCTTCCCCGCTATCATCGCGCGACTGTCGTCTCGTCCCTCGCCCACATACAGTCTTCCGTGTCTCCCCTCGCGGGTCTGCTCCTTTTGCTCCGACTCTCGCGTCTGCTCGTCTCGCTCGCTCCCTGTCCCTCAGCTCCCTCGCTCGCGTCTTGGTGCCTTGGAGAACTCCGCGAGCGAGCAGCTCACTCGCGCGCGGATCTCTTCACAAGATGTAGTGTGATATCCTCCAGCTTCATGTGTGATGTGTGTGGTGGGTGTGGGCGGAGCAACAGAATCACCTCTGCTACGCATGAGTCCAGAGAGTGCTATTTTCTCTCTCGCTCCCCTCCCCCTCTCAGTCTTGTCCTGTCTCAGTTCGCATCTCCTCCTGTCTCTCTCCCTCACTTTCTCTCTCTCCCCCCTGCCCACGTCTCTCACTTGTGTATGTGTGTGTGAGTGTTGTGTGTGTGAGACAGAGACATAGTGAAAGTGAGAGCAAAAATGCAACAGGAGACAGATATTGCCGAGGCGCAAACAGGCAGCCCAAGGGGGTGTTGATACCACACCGCACTGTGTGTGAACGTGTGAGAGTGTGGTGTGTGGTGTGTGTGTTGTTGCTGTGTGTGTGTGGTGTGCGAACGTGTGAGAGTGTTTGTGTGTTTGTGTGTGTGCCGCTGCGCTCCCGTGTGGTGAATGCATGATCAAGACACTTAAAGAGTCTCTTCTCAGTCCTTCAAAGCCGTCTAAGCACAAACCCTTCTCTTGGTATCCTCTCTCTCTCTCTCTCTCTCTCTCTCTCTCCTCTAAAACTCTGCAGTTTCTCTCACGCCTCATCCCCCCAAATCGCCAGCCCCGCTCCCCTCGGCCCCAACAGCACACCTACACCGCCCCGCACCCCGTCAAAAACAAAACCACCAAAACAAAAAAAACACCAAGCACAGAGAAACAGGAGAGTAAAACCAAAAAAAAACCAAACACCCACAACACAACCAACCACCCCACAAAAAAACCAACAACACACCAAAACCCACCCCCCCCCCCCGCAGGGATATAAAAGCCTGGAGCAGGTTGGTGATTGGTTGTGTGCTTTGCTTGTAGATATGTTTTAAAGCTGTGGTGTGTGTGTGTGTTTGGGGGGAGATATGCGTGCCGCTGTGTTTTATATCTAAATGAGCGACATTGCTGCGTCAAACGAGCTACTCACCCTCTTCATCAATCAGCTCTCGCAGGCTGTAAACACACCTGTCATCACGGGACTATGGCTGGGGCTGGGATGCAGCTGGGAAAAACGGGGAGCTGGAGCGCTGGCCTGGGCTGGCCGGGGGCTGGGACGGGAGCTGGGACGGATCTGGGACCGGGGACTTGGACTGTGGGCCGGTACGTTGACTCTGGGCGCGGCGATCTGGACGGGGATCTGTTACTGGACTGGACGGGGGCTGGCACGGGGAGCTGGACCTGGAGCTGGTACGTGGAGCTGGACGGGGACTGGGACGGAGCTGGCTAGGGAGCTGGACGGATCTTGGAAGGAGCTGGCTGGTGATCTGGGCTGGGAGCTGGGACTGGAGCTGCTGGACCGGGGATCTAGGTCTGGGCTGGGCTGTGAGCTGGGAGGGAGCTGGGCTGAGCCTGGCTGGAGCGCTGGCCTGGGGCCTTGCCGGAACTGGAACGTTACCTGGGCGTGGAGCTGGGAGGGGGAGCTGGCTTGAGCCTGGCTGTAGCTCTTGGCTGGGATCTGGGACTGGGGGCTGATGTCTGTTTCTTATCCCGTTGCGACCTCTGTGCCCGACTTTCAGATTGTTGGGGTACGTTTTATCAGGGTGGCAGGTGATGATTAATTGTTCCCCGCACGTTTGAAGACACCCTCATTGCCCTCCAAACCTTTTAGAGCGTTTTCTTTCTTCCGTTTGCTGATAAAATTAGATCTATTCATCCCATCCATTTTCTCCTCTCCATGTCAATCTTTAAACATCCTTTCCTTCTCTTCTCTCCTCTCGTCTAAATGTAGGTAAGATCAGTTTGGTCCAGAGTACACACATCGATACACACACAAACAAACGACACACAGTTGCCCCTCTTGAATATGTAATCTACATCTGCTTCAGAACCCATCTCCAGCCCCTCCATGTGTCTGATATTGCATAACTGCCAAAAGCCAATCCTCTCTCTCTCAACTTCCCTTCTCTATTTCCGCTCACTCACCCCCCTCCCAATCTCCCTCTGTCCCCTCTCCCCTTCTCCCTCCCTCCCTCCCCCTCTCCCTCTCCCCCCTGATCCTCCAATGAGAACCAGAATTAACTTGGAGGAAAGGATGGATAAACACAAACAAGCACTGATAATGAGTTTTCTGTATGGTTAGACACATCCAAGCGCAAAGACCGCCGTGAGACGGGGGGCTTATTAGACAACAAACAGAATCCGGAGAGAACAGACTCCCCCCGTTCTCCCTCTGCTCTCTCTCCTCTCTCTCTCTCTCAGATCCGTCTCTCTCTGTCTACTCTCATCTCTCTCTCTCTCCGCAACTCGCTCTCCTCTCTCTCTGTCCTCTCTCTCTGTCTCTCTCCTGTGTCTTCTCTCTGTCTCTCTCTCTTCTCTCTCCCTCCTCTACCTCCTCGCTCTCTCGCTCTCTTGCCTCTCGCCCTCTCCTTCTCCATCGATCTCTCTCGCCCAATCCCTCGCTCTTGTCTCTCTCCTACGTCGTCTCTCTCAGTCTCGGTCATCCCTCTCTTCATCATCAAAATCTCGCATCTCTCTCTCATCAATCTCTCTCTTACTCCTCGTTCTCATCTTCACGTTTTCCGGCTCTTCTCGAAGGCAGTCACAACGTCTAGCAGGCAGATCATCTCAAACACAGTCATCCTATCCTCGGAAACCCTCGCAATGCAATACGAAGCGGATACCAAGCTTAAAAAATCCGCGGAAATCTCAAATCAAGCTCATAACAAAAACTCTCAGGAAACGCAGGAGATAACTCTCGGTGAACACTAACTGGGCGTCTCAACACGACTCCGGACCCAGCTCCCTGGATCTCTGCAACAAGCTCGGATTTGCACAAACACAGACTACAAATGAGCAAGGCAAACTCACATCCTCTCACAAAGCAACCCAGCAGGGTCTCCGCATCAATCCCGTGTGCTCTCCAATCATCACATCTCTCAACGTCTTTCCTACGAATCTCTCTCGTGACGATACTCTTCAACGAAAACAAAGATCTCGTACTTATCCTCCCCGTTTCTGCTCCTCAAATAAGTCCTCTCGGTCGTCTCTTTCAAATCTCTCTCTCTGTCTCTCTCTCTCTCTCTCTCTCGTTAGCGGTCACAGTTGCAGAGCGACTCGCAGGTTTCCCGTTGTCACGCCGACGACTTATCAGCCGTAATGAGCGCAGAGGTCGCTGTGGGTTCCTGTGTTTGGAGCGTGGTTTTAACACACCACACACACACGTATACCTGCACACCGGCACACCGGCACACACACACACACACACACACACACACAACACACACACACACACACACGCATACCTGCATGGGTACTTACTCATGTAAATGCCCACACACACACAATCACTGCACACCGCACACACCACACACACATCAATGCACACCCCCACACATCAATGCACACCTACACAAACCACACAACATCACACATCTCATTTGCATGAGACCGCTTCGCAGGTCTAAGACGGACGATGTTCCATTTTCAGAGTATTGTTCTCGATCCAAGTTTGGACGAGGCTTTGATTTATAACGGATGAAATGGGACGCGACCCGCTTCTCAGCCGCCTGGCTGCGTTCACAAGCACTCACTGTTCACACGGAGGTGTTGAGGAATACATGAATCCTAAACACTCAGGTGCGGTCACACTCACTAGGACGCAGGGTGTTCCGCTGTTGTCGAGAACGGAGCCTGGATTGGATGTGTTGGAAAGAGTTAGCAATCATCTATGTACAAGTGTTTCATTGTCGTGACCTGAACCAAAAACAGCAAAGCTGTCCCTAATTACAGGACAACAAACGATCCTTTTTCAAACCATGATGCCAAAACCGGCACACTGCAGCAAACAAGCCAATTAAACCTCGTGAAAATTGGATTTGTTCTACAAAAAAACAGACGGTTCTCTAAGAAATGGAAGATGAGTCTGATCTTGTCAAGCTACCACGCTAAGATATGTCACCTGGTGGGACTGTAATGAGAGACACCCTGGGATTGATCAGAGACAGATCATTGTCAGTATTGATTCTCCTCACGCTGGCAGACCTGCTACAGTGTACAGTCCCACTAATCAAGCATGGCCCGACAAGGAAATACAAGGTTCCTCCCTGCTAATTGTACTGTGGGGCTGGTTTGATGTGTGTGTATGTGTGTGTGTGTGTATCTGCACGCGTGACGTGTGTGATGTGGGGAGCATGTCTGTGTGTGTGTGTCATGTGTGTATCTGCACGCATACGTGTGTGTGTGGGAGCAATTCTGTGTGTGTGTGTGTGTATGTGTGTATCTGCACGCGTGTGCGTGTGTGTGTGGGAGCAGTCTGTGGTGTGTGTGTGTGGGTATGTGTGGTATCTGACGCGTGTGCGTGTGTGTGTGGGAGGATGTCTGGTGGCTGTGTGTGTGCGTGTGTGTGTGGGAGCATGTCTGTGATTGTGTGTGTGTATGTGTGTATCTGCCGCGTGCGTGTGTGTGTGTGGGAGCATGTCTGTGCGCGTTTGTGTGGTGTGTGTGTGTGTATGTGTGTGGGAGCATGTCTGTGCGTGTGTGTGCGTGGTGTGTGGTGTGTGGTGTGTGAGTGTGTGTGTGGTGGTGTGGTGTGTGTGTGGTGTCGGTGTGTGTGTGTGTGTGTGTGTGGTGTGTGTGTGGTGATGTGGTGTGTGTGTGGTGTGGTGTGGTGTGTGGGCTGTGCTGTGTTGTCTGTGTGGTAGTGTGTGGTGTGTGTGTGTGTGTGTGTGTGTGGTGTTAGTGTGTGTGGGTGTGGTGCGTTGTGTGTGTGTTGTGTGTGTGTGTGTGTGTGTGCTGTGTCTGTGTGTGTGTGTGTGGGTGTGTGTGTGGTTGTGGTGGTGTGTGTGTGTGGGTGTGTGTGTGTGTTGTGTGTGTGTGTGTGTGTGTGTGTCTCTTGATGTTTGTAGGCCATCGGGTCCTGATACAGAGTTCCAGTAATCAATCACTCTAATGAAGACTCCTCTAGTCACTAGAGAGCCTGCAGACACTGTCAGTCAAACTGACAGACCTGGTCTCATTACCATGCACCGTGAGGTGTGTGTGTGTGTGTGTGGTGTGTGTGTGTGTGCGCACGCTGTGCTGTGTATGAGCACAGCATTAACTGCCTGTCTGTAAATGTGTGTACTTATCTTGGGTGTATGGTGTGTATTTTGTGTGTCTGTATGTGTGTGTATGGTGTGATAGTGTGGTGTGGTGTAGTGTGTATATAGTGTACATGGCGTGTGTTCATGTGTGTATAGTGAGCGTGTAGTGTGTATTAAGTGTGTGTGTTCAGTGTGTGTATAGTGAGCGGTAGTGTGTATTACGTGTGGTTTGCATTCTCATAATAAAAATAGTCCATCTTGGAAGCTTGGCTGTAGGTGGACAGCTTGCAGACAGCCCTATCAACCTTTACCAAACATGCAGCCCTATCATTAGAGCTTTCGACTGGCAGAGAGAGGTGGAGAGAGGAGGAGGAGGGAGAGGAAGGGGGACGAGAGAGAGAGAGGAGGGAGAGAGGAGAGAGGAGGGAGAGGAGAGGGTGAGGGAAGAAAGAGAGGTAGAGAGAGGAGTAGGAGGGAGAGGAAGGGGTGAGAGAGACGAGAGAGAGAGAGAGAGAGAGAGAGATGAGAGAGAGAGAAAGTGAGGATGAAGACGGAGAGGAGAGGAAGAGGAGTGAGGCGCAGAGAGGCACAGAGAGGGATGATCCACAGTTGGATCATTAGAACCAGGAGAGGAGGAAGAGAAAGAAGTGGAGAGCAGACACAGAGAGTTCACCTGACAGACAGAACGTCTGTTTCACTGTGATGTCACAGATGAACTGAGCTCTGTTCACTGTGATGTCACTGATGACCTGAGCTGCTGTTTCACTGTGATCCTGATGAACCTGAGCTGCTGTTCACTGTGATGTCACTGATGAACCTGAGCTTCTGTTTCACTGTGATGTCACTGATGAACCTGAGCTGCTGTTTCACTGTGATGTCACAGATGAACCTGAGCTGCTGCTGTTTCACTGTGATGTCACAGATGAACCTGAGCTGCTGTTTCACTGTGATGTCACAGATGAACCTGAGCTTCTGTTTCACTGTGTATGTCACTGATGAACTGAGCTGCTGTTTCACATGTGATTGTCACTGATACCTGAGCTGTGTTTCACTGTGATGTCACTGATGAACCTGAGCTGCTGTTCACTGTGACGTAACTGATGAACGTGCTTCATGACAACTGAAATATTGTCGACTCATCCGTCAGGCAACAAGGCAACAAACTAATTACTGCTCACATACTCAAGTCTTTGTGTTCACTGACGGTTCAATCCTGAACAGAACCTTCTGGAAAGCAGGAATGAACCAAACGGAGGGATTGACAGTGACAGATCTGCGCTTATTCACGCAGACGGAAAGCCCAAAATAGCTTCCTTGCCTGGAGTTTGATTACTTTAATTCATTTTAATTTCCTCCCATGACTGAAACAGTCATGAATATCTCACGATTATGTCTTGAGTAACGGACTTATTCGTACAATTTTAAACAGAAACTGAATATTCAGTTCGGCACTCCAGTATGATGCCCGTGGGATCATCAAGATTCCGTAAGGGACAAAAAGGAGGAGTTGATCGGAAGTGATGTGTGTGGAGAGAAGAAGAGGAGAGTGAAGAGCAGAGCGAGGAGACGGCAGAGAGATCAGGAGAGTGGCGCTACTCTCAAATTATGAAATTGGTAGAGACCCTGACACATTTATAAATACATTGTGTGAATGCGAGTTGTGTAGGTCTGTGTGTGTGTCCTGAGTGTGTGTGTGTGAGTGTGTGGTGGGAGTGTGTGACTGAGTAGTGATATTTGTGTGTGCTTGTCTGTCGGTGTGTGTGTGGGTATGATGTGTGTGTGTCATGAGTGTGGTGTGTGTGTGAGAGTGTGTGTGTGTGTAGTGTGTGTCTGAGGTCTGTCTGAGTGTATGGGTGGGTGTGTGTCTGTGTGTGTGTGTGTGTGTGTGGTGTGTCTGTGGTGTCAGTGTGTGTGTGTGTGTGGGTCTTAGGGTGTGTGTGTGTGTGTGTGTATATGTAGTGTGAATGTGTGTGTGTGTGTGTGTGTGTGGTCGAGTAGAGAGCTGTGCAGGCCCTTCTGCCAGAGGGTCAGTAAAGTGTCAGCCTCAATGGCCAAACGTGAGCACCTTGATCTATCAGCAGCTTTTTAGGGCGGAGTCGACTATTCCGAATACCATCCCCTGGGAGAGAAGGGGACCTGGTCTGCACACACACACACACACACACACACACACCACACACACACACACACTCAGACACACACACACCACAACACACACGACATGTATGCACACACATAATGCAAACACACAACACGCAAACTATAAATACACACAAATCCAGCATCCAGCGAACGTACTTGAGAATCGCAACAAACTTGCGTCCGCAAGTGGAACTGATGTAGAACACCTCAACAGGGATTGGATTAACATTTTCTGAAGTTGACAAACTGTCAACTCTTCACCAGGATGATACTGGGCCATCCACTCAAAATCAGCTGCCATTTAGAAGACTGGGCTGTGTAACATGACATTTACCACTGGTCTGTCTCCCCACCACACCACCTCTCTCTCTTCT
>CAEFZP010001359.1:0-43549 GCA_903064625.1 Mallotus villosus | reverse complement strand
CTCGAATTGAGCAACCTTTACCCATACATTGAAATATATTCATATGAGAATTCATTGTTGTTTAAATTTCAATATTAAGTATTCGATGCCTTTTAAAATTCAAAACAGTATGGCACTGATTTGCTTCCATACTGAGATATTACTTGAAGAACTTCTGTCAATTGGTTTTCGATTTGTCAAGAATGGTATGAAGGTATTGTAAATATACAGTACAGTGATTGTCATATTTTATCATGCACAGCTTAACACAGCTCACCGCTCATGGTAGAAATGTAAACTGATGTAAAACGTGTCGATGTACAGAACACGTGCAGAACAATTTCAGTACAAAGTGGACTGGGCAAACTAAGATGAAGATGAATGCGTCTCAGACCACTGATCTGTCGAGTGTTCCCGAAGGTCGTCATGACACCTGCCTTCTCCCTATCCTCTCTTTGCGTTGAAAACTCGGTTTCCACGGGGACCAATATAGCCGGTCGACAAGAACCTGAGGCCCAGTGGGGTTGTGTAACCGGACAGATATATAATTCACACACACACACACACGACACACACACACACACACCACACAGGTAGAACAAAAAAATGACTCGCTGGCCTTTTTGTATGTATGCCTTCTCCTATTGGCAGAGAGAGAGAGAGGGGGACACTTATCAATCCCCCTTGACATATCGGGGCTACATAGTCTATGGGGTGAGGCTGGTGGAGGGAGCGGGGGAGGAGTGAGGAGGAGGGTGCAAGCAGTGCACAGCAGGGCCAGCAGCCTGCAAGGATCACCCGATCAGAGCCGATGACAGTGAAGATGAACACGACGTGAGCACAAAAGTGGAGGTGAGGAGAGACCAGGGAGATACCAGGACATACCGCCCCTCTGTGCTCACATTCTGCCTCGCACCTAGAGGGAGAGAGGAGTGGGACGGGAAGAAGAGACTCGAAGGGAAAGAGAGGATGAACGGCTGACGAGGCACACATGCCGGACGTAAAACCGGATAACTCCAGACTTGTTTATTGGTGATCGGAGTAGCCCGCTCTGTTCGGAAGGCTCCCCATTCCTCTACTACCCTCCACACGAGCCCTTCTTAACCCGCCATCTCCGTCCCTCACATACCCTCCACACCAGCCACCCTGCTCTCTCTCCCTCACATCACCCAAGCCCTTCTTAACCCTGCCACCCCTCCCTCCTCTCCCTCACATACACACCAGCCCTTCCAACCCTGCCACTCCCTCTCTCCCTCATACCCGCCCAACAGCCCTTCTAACACTGCCACCCTCCTCCTTCCCTCACATACCCTACACACCAGCCCTTCTTAACCCTGCCACCCTCCCTCTCTCCAACCCTCCACACCAGCCTTTTAACCTGCCACTCTCCCTCACATACCCCTCACACGAGCCCTTCTTAACCCTGCCACCTCCCTTCACAACCCTCACACCACTTCTAACCCTGCCACCATCCCTCCTCTCCTCACATACCTCCACACCAGCCCTTTTAACCCTGCCACCCTCCCTCTCTCCCTCACATACCCTCCACACGAGCCCTTCTTAACCCTGCCACCTCCCTCCTTCCCTCACATACCCCACACAAGCCCTTTAACCCTGCCACCCTCCCCGCGTCTCCCTCCATCAAACAAGCTCTTCAAAGCAGTTTACTCTACACTCCTCACCCTTGCACACACCCACACACACACATTCTCTCACTCGCACACACACGTACACACCCCGATGAATGAGATCAGGTGACATAAGGCACGTCTAAAACTGCGTGGTGTAAAGAGTCATTGACGATTTGGCCCCACACACATCTCAGACACGCCCTTGTCTAATCGTCTGGCTAATTGAAGGTACCTCTGCCTAGTAAGAGTGGTACTACTACGTATCGCAGCAGCTGAGGTAAATAAGGAGAGAGAGCGAGAGGCAGAGAGGAGGAGAGATGACTCCCGGAGAGAGCGGCAGTGACAGGAGAGAGAGAGAGCAGACGAGAGAGAGAGACGAGACGATGAGAGAGGAGAGGACGAGAGAGGAGCGTGAGAGAGAGATGAGGATGAGAGCGAGAGAGAGAGAGAGGAGAGAGAGGAGAGATGAGAGATGAGAGAGCTAGAGCGAAAGAGAGAGAGAGAGAGAGCGAGAGAGAGAGATGAGAGAACTAGGAGAGAAAGAGAGGGCGAGAGAGAGAGAGGAAAGAGAGAGAGAGAACTAGAGAGAAAGAGAGAGAGAGGAGAAACTAGAGAGAGAGAGAGAGAGAGAGAGAGAGAGAGATTCCAGACGGGGATGTCTTGAGGTGTTTACTAGTCCCTGTTGCGCCACATGATCTCTTTATTTTCCCCAGCTGCTCATCTAGATCTCTCTTTCCATCGATCTTCTCTCATTGCGTCCATCTGTCTTGAAGCTGTGCTCCTCTCTATCCACTGCGTAACCATGGGCCAGGGAAACATCCTGCCCCATCACACACCGTCCCTGGAGCTGTGTTAATGACATGTTCTTAACTTCATGAACTTTATTTTATGTCTGTTTGTCTGTCTTTCTTCCCACCTGTCTGTCTCTCAGTACCCCTGGACAACCAGCCGTCGTCCTGTCTCTCTCTCTATGCCTGTCTCTCTCTCGCTGCTGGTCTCTCTCTCTCGCTGCCTGTCTTTCTCTCTGCCTGTCTCTCTCTCACTGCCTGTCTCTCTCTCTATGCCTGTCTCTCTCTCTATGCCTGTCTCTCTCTCGCTGCCTGTCTCTCTCTCTGCCTGTCTCTCTCTCTCTGCCTGTCTCTCTCTCTCTGCTTGTCTCTCTCTCTATGCCTGTCTCTCTCTCTCTGCCTGTCACTCTCTCGCTGCCTGTCTCTCTCTCTCTGCCTGTCTCTCTTCTATGCCTGTCTCTCTCTCTATGCCTGTCTCTCTCTCTCTCTGCTTGTCTCTCTCTCTATGCCTGTCTCTCTCTCTCTGCCTGTCTCTCTCTCTCTGCCTGTCACTCTCTCGCTGCCTGTCTCTCTCTCTCGCCTGTCTCTCTCTCTCTGCCTGTCTCTCTCTGTCTGCCTGTCTCTCTCTCTCTGCCTGTCTCTCTCTCGCTGCCTGTCTCTCTCTCGCTCTTCTGTGTCTGGGTTCACGGTTTGCGCCTCGATCAGCATCTCTATGTTGGCACTGCATTGTCTTTGTGTCCTGCAGCACATGTTTCCATTTGTCAAGCCACAGCACGGAGCGCCCCACTCCAGACTGTCACATGAGCCCCCGTTCCCCTTTACCGGGAAGAGCGAAACCCCAAACAACAATAAGTAAACATGGATCAAGAGGACAGTTGGTAGGATGGAGGGGTGGTGGGGTGTCGGGGTGCTAGGGAATCATGGGTGCAGCACACACAGAACATATGGCACATCCACATGATCATGTGCCCACATACATGCACCAACACACACACTGACACCCACACCACACACACATGCAACACACACCGACCCCGACACACAAACACAAACAGCTCCAGACCAGACCGGCTGTTACTAACCTGCGTAAGCATTGACCTGAGGAGACCACAGTACCGGGAGGTGGCGGGTCAGGTAGAGGGCGCTACTGATGGGAGGTCGTCAAGGAAACAAGCAACAACAAATATAGGATGTATATATAGAGAGAGAGACAAAGAGAAAACGAGAGGGAGAAAAAGAGAGGAGAGTAAGACGAGAACAGAGAGTTTAAGGGTGTTCAGACAGATTGTGCTGAACTGGCTACGGGAGGCACCAAGACAGCCTGACTTTGAAGGTTTGGGAGAGCTGTCGAGTTTTGGGAGAGGTGAAGAGCTGGAGAGAGAGGGAGAGAGGGGGAGAGGGGGGGAATCAGGGTGGCAAAGCTGGGCGAGGGAGAGGTGATGATGTGCGGGGTGTGTGTAAATAGATGGGCCTGGGGTCTATTTATAAAGCCATCTGGAGTGGCCCTTAGCAGGGGGTTAGCACCGACCCCACCGAGGGAGGGGCCACTAAGACTGTCTAATAACCACGACTCCTACCAACCCTAACCCCAACCCTAACCAGGGATGTGCCCTCTGTCCTACTTCAAATGACTTCAAATACAAATTCATGTTGATGTTTTCTCATTTCGTTTTTTGCGTCTTGTTTAGTTTTGAGTTTAGAGACTCAGGTCACTTCCTGGTTGTCTTGGTCCAGCTTAGCTGTTGGATAGGAGGAAGTTTCATGTTCCTGAGACTGTATCGTGTAGTGGTGGGTGCATTTGTTTTGAATTCATTCACCACTACCGTGTCAATTCCATTTCCTTCCACTAGAGGTCCCTAAGCGTTCTACTGAAGGTCAAATATGAGACAGGATACTGGGGAACAGTCGCAAAAGGACTTTGTAACTGAGCGACACTGTGAGTGCCTATGTGTGTGTATGTTTGGCAGCGGAGAGGGAGGGAGAGAGAGAGATAGGTAGGGAGAGAGAGGGAGAGAGAGGAGAGAGGGACGATGAGAGAGAGAGAGAGAGGGAGAGAGGAGGGAGGGAGAGAGAGGCGAGAGAGAAGAGAGGACGAGAGAGAGAGAGAGAGAGATGAAGGAGAGAGACAGACGAGAGAAGGAGAGAGAGAGAGAGAGGGAGAGAGGAGAGAGAGAGAGAGAGATAGGGAAAGAGAGGGGGAGAGAGAGGTGAGAGAGGAGAGAGAGAGAGAAGAGGAGAGAGGGAGGAGGAGAGAGAGAGAGAGGGAGGGAGACGAGAGGAGCGAGAGGAGAGGTAGAGGAGAGGTAGGGAGCGAGAGAGAGGGTAGGGAGAGGGAGAGAGAGAGAGAGAGAGGAGAGAGAGAGGAGAGAGAGAGGGAGGGAGAGAGATAGGGACAAGAGAGGGGGGAGAGAGCGATAGGGAGACAGGTGTGTGCCTTGTGTGACAGGGTGTGAATTATATGTGTGCACTCATGCACAAGTGCGACTGTAGATGGGGGTTGTGGTGTTTGTTTTGGGGTCATTAACTTCTGAGTATTTTAAGAGAAATACAATCTGGTTTATTACGGTATCTGTACAACAAAAAAGTCACAGTTTTTGCAATGACACAGCTTGTACTTACAAATTATTATATACCTTTTTTCTCATTCAACTTGCACACACACACACACAGTTTGCAAACCAAAAACATACGCTTAAAAAACATTTTTAAAAGGTTTACTGGAGTTGAAGTGCTATCGACATTAAACTATTTACAAGATATTCATACAGTACAAAACAAAATTTGGCAAAATTAAAACCACAATAAAAAGCAATTCAATTCCATTAGTAATGTCTTACATTACTAAAGAGTTCAGAATATACAGTACGAGTCATTTTAATGCACCAAGCACATCATGTATAAATCATCCTGAATTAAGAAAGTATTCATTCTTTACATCACAAGCGTGGTAGAAAATATGCACCCTTTTAAATGATTTTCCAGTTCCACATAACACCTTTCATCTCTCACCTCGTCCCTCCCTCACCCTCTCTTCCTCCACACCCCCCCTCTCATTCTCCCCGCCTCCATCTCTGCCTCCTCTTCTTTCCTCTTCTGCTCTCTCTCCGTCTCTTTCAGCCACGGCCCGCCCAGGTAGCTGAGGATCTCCTCCGGGCCTCCGCGAAGCCTGGGCTCCGGGTGGAGCAGCTCCCTGAACAGAGACACCACGAGTGGGCTGAATCCCCGGAACTGTGGGGCCACGTGGTCGTCCTCCAAGCACATCCCCTCGATGCTCATGATGTCGTCCATCAGCCCATCGTCCTCCCCGCCCTGCAGTCCCCTACCCCTCCTCCTCTCCTCCCTCGTCGCCTCGCGGTCGAACCACTGCTTGTACCTCCTGTAGGCGGGGTCGTCGCCGGTACTCTCCTCCCAGGGGAAGCAGCCCGTAAGCAGGCAGAACACCAGCACTCCAAGGGCCCAGCTGTCCATACTGGGCTCCACCGTGATCCAAAATGTCCTCCGGCTCCTCTGCGCCCTCCTCCCTCTCCGGCTCCTTGGCCGGCTCCACCTCGGGGGTGCAGAAGGGGGACTCGTACCAGACGGCTCGGACGGTGGAGCCGCTGGGTCGGGCCAGGCCGAAGTCGCCCAGTTTGACCCAGCGACAGGCGCGGTCGCACAGGAAGATGTTTTCGGGCTTGATGTCGCGGTGCACGAAGCCCAGGGTGTGGAGGTGAGACACGGCACCGCTGAGCTGAGCCATCACTCTCTGCACCACTCTTCCTCCACCCCCACCTGCACAGAGACACGGAGAGGGGGGGTTTAAAGCTCTCTGCACCACCTCCTCCTCCACCCCCACCTGCACAGAGAGACGGAGAGGGGGGTTTTAAAGCTCTCTGCACCACCTCCTCCTCCACCCCCACCTGCACAGAGACCGGAGAGGGGGGTTAAAGCTTTCTGCACCACAGGGGGTTAAAGCTCTCTGCACCACCCCTCCTCCACCCCCACCTGCACAAGAGACGGAGAGGGGGGTTAAAGCTTTCTGCCCACACCCTCTCACCCCCAGAGAAAGGGAGAGAGGGGTTAAGGAGAGAGAAAGAGAGAGAGGGGTTAAAGAGAGAGAAAGAGAGAAGAGAGAGGGGGTAAAGAGAGAGGAGTGAAAGAGGGAGAGGGGGGGTCAAGAAGAGAAAGAGAGAGTGAGAAGAGAGAGAGGGAGAGGAGAGCGAGAGGGAGGGGGGTTCAAGAAGAGAGAGAGAGAGAGAGAGTGAGAAAGAGAGAGGGGGTCAAAGAGAGAGAGAGTGAAAGAGGGAGAGCGGGGGTTCAAGAAAGAGAGAGAGAGAGAGAGTGAGAAGAGAGAGGGGGTCAAAGAGAGAGAAAGAGTGAAAGAGGGAGAGAGGGGGTTTAAAGAGAGAGAGAGCAAGATCATCTAATTCCAGCTGATAGAGTGTTTCCATTTGGGGATTTGTAAACTCCTACTCTACAACACGCCTCTCAGACCATGATAGCAGAGAGAGGGATGGCATCTTCTTTAGAGGCCAGCAGGTCACTGACAGCCACAGACACTGGAGTGCTTGGCCTGGGGTGGACTGTGGTCAGCTGAGGGTGTGTGTGTGTGTGTGTGTGTGGGTGTGTGGTGTGTGTGTGTATGTATGTGTGTGTGTGTGTGTGTGTGTGTGTGTGTGTGTGTGTGTGTGTGTGTGTGTGGGTGTGTGTGGTGTGTGTGTGTCTTTATCAGTTTGCATGTTTTTGCTGACGACAGCAGCCTCAGCAGTACAGCATGTATCAGCAGAACGTGGGGGGTGCAGGTGCCAGCTAACGAACCCCAGGCGCCGCTCTCCCCGTGACGCACGTCTCACACGCGCACCACAGCGGCCCGTCACACCCGCTCACCTCCGACACGATGACGCTGTAGAGGTCGCCGTAGAGACCGGCCTGCTGAGCGAACACGTAGTCGGAGGGCGTGGAGTAGAAGATGCCGAGGGCCCGGGGTGAGCGAAGGGTGCGTGCAGAAGGAGAGGGAGAGGTTGTACTCCCGCAGGAAGGAGAAGAGGGAGGTGGAGCAGCGCGGGAAGAACTTCAGAGCCATGGGACTTCCTGGTGGAGAGGAGGGAGGAGGAGGAGGAGGAGGAGGAGGAGGAGGAGGAGGGGAGGAGGGAGGATGAGGAGGAGGAGGAGGAGGAGGAGGAGGAGGAGGAGGGGAGGAGGAGGAGGAGGAGGGAGGGGAGGGTCAATGTAAGTTCTGGGAGATTCATTCTGCCAAATAACTAACAGGATCACAGCTGAAATGTGTCACTGGCTCTGTGAACATGTCCGGCCTCCCTCCGGAGACAGCTGCTTCACACTCTGTGTGTCCGTGGGGATCTTAGGAACCCCTGTCCTGCAGAAACTCTATCTCCTGAGCATGTATGGTGAAGCACTTCGTTACAGCAGCACTGCTGTGAAAGCTCAAGTGGATCCTACACAACGATAACTTAGATGTCCATCGCTGCCAGACTGACACAGGGAGGCAACTTCCAGTCAGTAACCAGAGACGTTGCATTTCTGACCCCCATACAAATACGGTTGGATGCAGACACACACTATTTCAAACATTTCGGCGCTTACATTGTTCTTCCTGAGTGAGTGTTGTTTACAAGCGCTGCAGTTACCCTTTGACCTCTGACCCCATGACCCCATGACCCCTTGACCCCCGAGCAATAGCTTCACTGACCTCTCTTTTTGTGGACGGCCAGCATGACCTTGCCGTAGGAGCCTTCACCAAGCAGCTTGACCATGGTGAAGTGGTTAGATGTTACCAGGGTGGTCATGGCCTGGGCTGAGAGGAAACATAGTTCGTCCAGTTCCTGTGCAGCGGCCTGCTTCTGGAGAAAACACACAGGGACACAACGTCAGGCTGGTGGAATGCGTCAGAAAACCGGAAAGGCTTTAAAATCAACAGATCACTGTCAAAACGTGACAGACGGAAGGGCTTTAAACTCGACAGATCACTGTCAAAACGTGACAGGCGGAAGGGCTTTAAACTCGACAGATCACTGTCAAAACGTGACAGGGATTGATTGCGAGTTTTAATTGGGGGGTAATTGAGGCGATAGATGGTTCCACAGAAAATAATGGGCTGTCATGTGCAGCGTCCTTCAAATCCTGTCATCTTGATTCCACTTCAGAGATATAATAAGCAGTTGATGCGTCGAGAATCAGGATGTGAGCTGCTGTATTCAGGACTCATTATCTTTATGAAGCCTGTACCCCCATTAACCTTTCTGCACACTCCAAAAGTCATGAAAAATACAAATTGGCGGGCTATTTCCGTTTCGCCATGGCACATGAAGCAAATTCACTTCTTGAGAGAATCTTTTTTATTGTTTGAGGGTAGCTAGGGGCGATTCTGAACTGTCTATTGATGTTGTTTGCGGATGTCATCGCACGTTATTGTCTTTCTAGGTTTCTGCTGTGTGTTCTGTATGTTGACATGACCGTGGCCTGTTGAGATATGGACTAACGTCATTAGAACTGGATCAGTCCATCTGACACCAAGGGGAGGGGTGTGAACACACAAGAGACACGGTGTAACACAATGAAGCCGTTCTAACATGACGGTATATTTATACCCTTGCCCTTCTGCGTATACATTTCTTACATAAGAGAAGATTGTAGGCATCCATGAGTTAATCAGCGGGGTTTATTTGTGGTTACAGTTAAGCTACTGGAAAAACTAATTGTCCGGTAGACTGATATTGTGGGGTGTCAGAAGAACCTACGGATGAGACTTTAGATGTGTGTCGTCGACGTTCCAATTAGTTTGTTTCAAATCGTCATTTAGCATTTTCAGTTGAGAATTTCAAGATTCAAATTTGATAGCTAACTCTAACTTGTGTGCAGACGCCTAGCGAGCGAACTCTTTGCACGAGCAGGTGTTACACATTTGCCCCAACTGACATTCGAAGCGTTCTTCGAAACGGAGGTGATTATTAGGTATCTAATACCTTATTCGTCACAGGGTTTCAGAGTGGTGTTATCTGGGATCGATCAAAGGGCATCTGATTCTGTAAAGAGCTCATTGGTAGGCCTAACGCTATTAGCAGGTTTAACGGCAAGTGAAAGATTACCGAGTAAAGATGTAAACCCGGAACAAAGATAAACACTAGAAGCTGAAAAGCCTCCGATCGTGCTACTTTCTTGGACTGGCGCCCTGGCACATCTTGGCAGCCTCCGGAAAATTATCCCTTATTTCTAGTGGCGCCAAAGTTTATGTCAACATCACAACGTCAGCAACCAGTACTCGTCACAGAACACTTTGACATTTGATGATATCAAACATGCTGTACGGTCATCATGATGCATTTCTGATTAAATATAATGTCTGCATTTGCTGCCTGTGTGGTTAAATGTGTCTGTATACAGGTGTCAACTTGCTTTGTCATTCAGCCCTTTGAAAACATTTGATGTGCTGAATTAGGAAAGTAAGTAATTCTAATGGTCCACGTTGAATAATAAACAATATGAATTCATTAATGTTATAATACTAAAACATGAATGTAAACATTTTACTTACTGTCATCTTAGAGCTCTCACACTTTAATTCGGTCTCTTTTCACTGCTTGGATCCTGTCAATATCTGCAAGAAGTCTCACACTCGAATCCTTTCAACCCCTGCTACCCTTCAGAGCTAGTCTGTCTCAACAACTTATCGCAGACTCGTCGTTATTCTTTTCGCTGTTGTGATCTTTGTGATCTCGGAGCTGAAGCGCCCTGTCTTGTCCTTGTCCTGTCTGTTAGAGACAAGCAGCAGTGCCTTCTTGGTTTTATACACACACACACACTGAGATATATCTCCTCTCCGGCCCCTCGGGGACCTCGGTAATGACTGTGTTTCTCTTTCAACTAGACCCCCTCCTCAGCATTCCCTCCCTGATGCTATTCCCCTCTCTCTGACTCTCTCTTTCTCTCTGAATCAGTGGGTCTCGCTCTCTCTCTGGGTCTCTCTCTCTGTCGCTCTACCTTGCTTGTTTAGACAGCAACTATGCATGTACCAACTGTAAGGTATTTAACCTCCCCTCGTACACACACACACACACACACAACACACACAACATGTCTCACTCCCACCTCTCTTTGGCCGTGTTAATGTCCCAATGTGTCCCGTCTGTCAGTCAGTCTGTCAGCAGTGAAACAGTACACAACCACGGTCTTCCTGCTCGCCCAGAGTCGCGAGAGCGCGCCACAGCGCGAGAGCGCGCACACGACGCGCGAGAGTAGCGCGAGAGAAGAGCGGCAGAGACAAAAGAGCGATAGAGAGCAAAAGAGACGACGCGAGCGAGCGACTCGAGAGAGAGCACAAGAGCTCCCGCATCTCTCTCGATCTCTCAAACGCTCTCTCCTCTCTCTCACGCTCCCTCTCTCATCCTCTATCGCCCTCTCTCCTCTCTCTCTCCACTCTCTCTCATCTCTCTCTCTATCTCTCTCTCTCTCTCCTCTACCCATCTCCCGCTCTCTCGCTCTCTTTCCACCCTCTTACCCTCTCTTCTTCTTTCTCTAATCCCCTCCAATATTTGCACACCCACCCCTTCTCGCCCGCCCGGCTCCATCTTTCTCGCCATCTCACTAAGTCTTAGTCATTGAATTCCTCTCCCAGATCAGTGTTCCACTTCTAATCAACAGGCAGGAGAGTTTTGGATGCTTTAAATTAACGAGCCGCTAATCTCTGTATGGAATGGAATTCCAAAGGTCGAAAAACTGTGGTTACATTTATTCATTTAGCAGACGCTTTTATCCAAAGCGACTTCCAAGAGAGAGCTTGACAAAAGTGCATAGGTCACTGATCATAACAACGAGATATCCCCCAAACATTGCAGGTAGTCAAAACATGAAGCATACATTGTGAAAAACCAAAAATAAGTGCCAAAGGGAAGAATCATAAGAGCATGTAGTTAAACAAGTTACAATTAAACAACATGGGCCTTGTGGGTCTTCACTTTGTGATCTTCACTTATTAACACACTTCACTTATCCCCCCCATCTCTTTCCTGTAAAGGCAGCTTCAATTCTTGTACTTAAAAACCTGTATGTTCTTTACCTGTTTTGCCTGTCTAGCTGTGAAATTAAGAAACATTTTGTGCACATGATATCATTTATATTTTTTCCGTATTTGTTTTCAATTTGTTTCCATTTTTATCTCTTCATCTTCATCGTGTATATTTCATATGTCCTTAAAATAACTTTTCTCTGACTTTCGCTCTCCACCCCTCCCCAAACTGTCTCACCCTCTCCTGTTATCCTCACACTCTCACTCTCACTCCCCTTAACTCAGTCTGCATTATGTCCAATCGTGCTTGAGTGACAAAGTTAACAGCTGAAACCGTGCATTAAAAAAACACACAACTATGTTGGTCTTGTCTGTATGCCAGCACTGTTTTCCATTCAGCACAAGCCGGAGCAGAGACCTTCTCACCATCTCTCTCCCTTGACACCCTCCTCCTCTTCTGTCTCCTTAGTTAGATTCCCCCTGATAGCGCCCTACTACTACTGCTCCTAGCGCTCTCTCTCTGTCGTCTCTCTGCTCTCTCGCGTCTCGCTCGAGTCTCGCACACGGACAGCCCAACCCAGTCGCGCGAGGGGACGCGCGCGCTGCGCGCGCGCGGCGAGCGCGCGAGCGCGCGCGCGCGCGCGTCGCGCACACACGACAAACACAACGCTCTATCGTCTCTCTCTCTCTCGCTCTCTATCTCTCTCTCTCTCTCTCTCTCTCTCTCTCTCTCTCTCTCTCTCTCTCGCTCACTCTATACCCCTCCAACCCATCTCTCTCTGTTGCAGTTATTCAACACCGACACATGCTGCTATCACAACTAGACACAAACACACTGCGGTTACTACAGCTGCTGGTTCCTTGGGGCTGTAGACCCCTGTTTGTATGCGTGCTAGCCGGGGGTAGCCATGGGGCCCGGGGGTAGCCATGGGCCCAGCGTCCCTGCTGTGACAACCTGCTCCCCCACTCCATCTCTAATGGGGAACACTCAACACTCTCCCTGAGTGGACATCCTGGTCTGCTTTGCTTTCCTTCGAACGCTATTTGTGAACGTGCACAAGCTCAGGCACACACACACACCCACCCACGCACACACACACACGCACACACATACACACCCACACACACACATACACACACACACACCCACACACACACACGCACGCACAACACTAGTACACACTTGACATGCATTGCTGACAGATACAGGTGATTTACGTAATCCCCCTGTCTGACATTCGATATTACCTCTGTGTGCAGTCTCTTTTGCCAATGAATACTTTTAATAAGAGTGCTGGGTGTTACGAAAACCTTCCCTGTCACTTAGCAATACTCGATGGACTTCATACTTTGCACGTTTATGTATCGCAGAATTCACACAACTATACTCTCCTGGGAGACAGACTGGAAGCTGAGAATAAAGGATGAATGTGATGAAGAGGATGGTATTGTAACAGTTGGTTTGCCTCTGATCTTTAGAGCTTACCATGTAGTATTCCTTACAGGTCTGTGCCATGCTTCTCCACTGCGTAAACAGCCTGTTCGAGATCGCCACCTTGTGGCCAGTACATGCAACAGAAGACAATGTCCCTAACAGAAGCTTAAAACTTTTTCAGAAAAACATTTTTACATTCTCTCCAATCTATTTTTATTTTTTTTATTAAACTTTTTTCGAAAATATTTTTAAAATCTTTCTAAACTTTTTTTCGAAAGCTTTAGAAAACGTAATTGCTCCATTTTACGTTTGTTGCACGCAAAATGAAAAAAGGCGCGCAGTGTGAAGGAATAATATTGCCCATGAGATTAAAACTAAAGTAACGAGCCGGGCTTTAAAATGTAGCCTACGATGTAGAAAGTACAGATATTTGTGTAAACAATTTAAGGAGTGAAAGTAAAAAGTTGTCAGAAAAGGTAAGCTAACAGAGCCATATATAGCATTTTCTAAATATGGACAACTCATTATAGGCTATACTTGCTATTCGGATTCATAAAGTCGTTGTCTCAATAAGGTAGCCCACTGCCTATACCCGGGTGTCGCAGGCGCTATACCCACTTGAAAAGCTTGCTGGTGATGGACAGATCACAGATGAAATTCATTCTGTGAAAAACACAGGAGGTGTTTATGATAACTATTCATACCAGCAGATACAATTATCCAAGGCACCGAACAAGCCTTTTAGAATGCTGAAAATGTGGATGAGAGGAATTGTTGCGATCATAAAAGCATGATTTATGTGGTAGGCCTACCGTTTAATTTATCCCCAACATACTACTGGTTTTGAGGCTAAATTTAGAAGTTGGCACAACCTTAAGATTAAAACGAAGCGTTGTTCTTTGATTATGCACACTGGCTCCCTAAATTAGAATTTGAGTTGACCTAGGTTCAGAGAACAGTCTGTAGCTATGTATTTTATTTAACAATTGAGTGTTTAGACTAGTAGCTATCTATTATTTATGTATATTCATGCCCAAATAGCATACATCAAGATGACTGAGACGTTAAAAATAGAAAGAATAAAAAACATGTTGAAAGAATATGTACAAACTTTTCAAGGTATCTTGAAGGCAGCCTCGCCCAAATCATACATATTCAATGATGGGCGCGTGCAAGGGGGTGCGGTCTGTCCAGCATTCGGGAACGGAACCGGAATATCCGCCATCTCCTTGTACATTTCAAGCTACAATCAGGGTCAGTATAGACTTGTTTTAGCTGTTTATTCTGCTTTGTTCTCAAAATGTATGAAACATTATAGTTTGTATTTACACAGTAGACATTCCATATCCATCAATGTGTCGTAGGGAAGGGGTGTCAGTCAAGCTGATCATAAATGCCACCCGTATGCCTGTTTGGAATAGCTAGCTATGTAGGCTAGCTTGCTAGCAACAGGGCTTGTCAACGTATGGACGTGTGATTCCATCGTCCACTTATTTTGCTAGTGCTAGTCTAGCTAGTTAGGCAGCCAGCTAAGTAAAGAGTGATTCAGTATCGTGCCCGGAATATATTCAAGCTGCCCGCTTTCACCCCGCTTTACTTTACTTCACTTTCCCTTTAATATCCCGTGAACAAGGCGAATGTGATCGTCATTGAGAAGAGACTGAAATACGGTGAGTACTAGCGTTTCGGTGAAGGTTCTGCTAGCTAGCATTATTAGGCTACAGCAGTTCCTAGCTTGCAGAGCTGCTGTGTTAGGTGAAGGCTAACACTGTCACATTTATTTGTTATTCTTTTTTTGTTGAGCTGGCTAGTTAGCTAGTCATATCCTAATTATTGTCATGGGGATTTCCTTGTGTCCCACCTTGACAGACAAACAGCGTAAATAGCAACCTGTAACTGCAACTCGCAAGCTAGCCATGACAGTTGTGAAAGATGCTTGCTTACATTAGCTAGTAAATAGCTTGTGGGTGGGGGTCTGACTGGCTGAAGAGGGTGTGTATCTGCTAGGACTGAGTGAGATAGAACATCGAGGCCAAAGACAGCGACATTGCCACGACTGTTACACCGCCCTTGTCCTATTCCTTGTTTTTTTAAAAACGTTCCATAGCTTGTTAATGAACTCACTCATGTTTGACACTTGTCTTAACTTGTCGAGCTGGCTAACGGTTAGTTATTTAGCAACATTTAAATGTTAGCTAGCCTAGCTTCTGGAGGGCTAATCGGTTTGTGCTGGATTATTTACCTTTTGGTTGGCTAGCTACTGAACTAACAATGTTGAGCTACTTGTCTAGCTAACTTATTGGATAGGTAGCCATATTTTTCAAGTAAGATACCTTATAACGTTGTAACTGTAAGCATAGCAGAGTTTGCGTTTTTAACTTCCCTCTTTCTATATCAAGCTACAGCGGCAACACACTCATTCTACACTGGGTGACCAACCTGTTGATTTAATAAATGTATTATGTCAAGTGAATTACAGCGAATCTAGTACCGAAACCAACCTTGGTTTAACTTGTTTTGGAATAAGATGTTGTCCTTGATGGTAACTATGTTCACTTTTACAGCTAAGTCTGTTTGTAGGCTTTTAGAGATTGTGTTTTTCTGTTCTTTTCATGCACACAATACATACTCTACTGTCGCGAATAGCCTGTCTGAACTTTGGTACATATTCCTCTGAAACTCTGAAACTGACTTTTGGAATGGTTATCTCCTTGCTGGTTATGCAACCCAGTCTGACACTAACCTGAAGCTGTTCACATTTCTCTGTGGGAAGAGGAAATTTCATATCATGTAAATCAGCTCGATGTGGCTGTAACCACTTTCTATTGGTTTGTGCAGCTTGATAACAACAATCTAGTGGGCCAAAGCGTTTACTTGACAGACATCCTTTCCTGGCCTAATCATACATTTGCAGCTAGTCTCATTCTACAGACTCGTGTATCACGCTATAGCCGTGACAGCTGCATTGTTGAGCAGTGTTTGATGCTGTCTGTTGGCGTAGTAACGGTAGTCCTGATTCTACAGAACATGCAAAGTGGGTTAATTTTTACATGTAGTCATTTTAGCAGACGCTCTTATCCAGAGCGACTTACAGTAAGTACAGAGACATTCCCCCGAGGCAAGTAGGGTGAAGTGCCTTTCCCAAGGACACAACGTCATTTTTTCACGGCCGAGGAATCGAACTGGCAACCTTCAGATTATTAGCCCGATTCCCTAACCGCTCAGCCACCTGACTCCCGGTTCAGTGAGCTAAATGATTCCGTTTCTGCGGGTGAATAATGACATCCAGTTGTAAAGGCTCTTTCTCGTGTCTCCAAGAGGTGACACTCTGCTTTCACCTGTCCAATCACGAGCGATCTTCGGTCCAGGCCTACCGACAGGACAGAACGAGAGCTGGTGGGACGTGTGAGAGTGTCTGTTGATCCTGACGCTCGTGTCGTGTCCTGTTGATCTTTGACAGTTTCTATTGGCTCCAAACCGGCGGTGCTGGGACTCGATGTCGCCGTGTCGAGAGGCGAACAGGCTGAGACAGAGCGCTCCGTAACCCAGGGGAACCGGAGAGAGACCGAGAGAGAGACACCGACTCAGAGAGAGAGAGAGAGAGAGAGAGAGAGAGAGAGAGAGAGAGAGGAGTGTGTGTGACGGGAGTGACGGACTCCCAGAGCCTGCACCATTTCAGTAACAGGTGTGTATGACACACTAACCCCCTCTGCTTATGTTGACATAAAGGACAGATTGGCACTCTCACACTGAGATTGGCTTCCTGCTCTCCCCTCTCTGACTAGTCCTTGAAGAGTTCTGTCCTGTACTCTTTCTCTTTCCTTCTTGCTATCTGCCCTACCCTCTCTGTATTCTGTCTCTCTCTCTGTCTCTCTCTGTCTCTCTCTTTCTCTCTCTCTCTCTCTCTCTATCTCTATCTCTCTCTCTCTCTCTCTCTCTCTCTCTCTCTCTCTCTCTCTCTCTCTGCTAACTAACTGTACCCTTTGCCCTGGCTGCTATTTGTTTTGTATTGTATTAACAGTTTTACAACCCTTCTCTATCTCCATGTGCGTGGGTCAGATTCCTGTGGAACCCGACAGCCAGACGGTTGCCATGTCGACCTCATCGCTACGGCGACAAGTGAAGAATATCGTCCATAACTACTCGGAGGCTGAGATCAAGGTTGCTCCGCCCACTCTCCTCCTGTCACGTTTACATCCGGCGCCCTTCGCCCTCCTCTCTCTACAACTTTCCCTCCTCTTCGTCGCTGTTCCTCACAGTACAGACAGCCTTTTGTGGCCTGTACCAGCCACACCCCCACCCTCCCACCCCCCACCACTTCCTACACACACACACACATTACTATTAATCTGGGTTAGTGGATTCTTGTCTAGCCAGTGTCCTGTCTGGACCTGTCCATGTGTTTTATTAGCATCACTCCTCATACAGCTCTCTCCCCCCTCACATACACGACCCCTCACATAACTCTCCCACCCCCCCTCCCCTCTCTCCCCCCTCCACCCTACCCCACCCTCCCCCCTCCTCCCCCCCCCTCCAGGTAAGGGAGGCCACGTCTAATGACCCATGGGGCCCCAGCAGCTCCCTGATGTCGGAGATCGCAGACCTGACCTACAACGTGGTGGCCTTCTCTGAGATCATGAGCATGGTGTGGAAACGCCTCAACGACCACGGCAAGAACTGGAGGCACGTCTACAAGGTGAGGAAGAACGCTCGCTCGCTCACTCACTCGAGTCATTCACTACCTCACTGTCTCAGTCAGTCAGTCAGTCAGTCAGTCAGTCAGTCAGTCATTCACTGTCTCACTCGCTGTCTGACTGTACTCTGTGTGTGCTCTGTGTGTGTGTGTGTGTGCGTTCCCTGTGTGTGCGTGCTCTGTGTGTGTGTGTGTGCGTGCTCTGTGTGTGTGTGCTCTGCCAGGCTATGACTCTTATGGAGTACCTGATCAAGACGGGCTCTGAGCGCGTGGCTCAGCAGTGCAGAGAGAACATTTACGCTGTCCAGACCCTGAAGGACTTCCAGTTCATCGACAGAGACGGAAAAGACCAGGTAACTCACACACACACACACGCACACACAGTCACACACACTCACACACTCACTCAGAGACACACACACACGCACACACAGTCACACACACTCACACACTCACTCAGAGACACACACACTCTCGCACACACACACACACACACACGCACACACACACGCACTCACACACACACACACACACACACAGACACACACACAGACACACAGACACACAGACACACAGACACACAGACACACAGACACACAGACACACAGACACACAGACACACAGACACACAGACACACAGACACACAGACACACAGACACACAGACACACAGACACACAGACACACAGACACACAGACACACAGACACACAGACACACAGACACACAGACACACAGACACACAGACACACAGACACACAGACACACACACACACACAGACACACACACAGACACACACACAGACACACACACACACAGACACAGACACACACACAGACACACACACACACAGACACACACACACACAGACACACACACACACAGACACAGACACACACACACACACACACAGACACACACACACACAGACACACACACACACACAGGTAACGGCACCCCAGAAAGGCTCATTTGTGCATTAGTGCGATAGTTGTATTAAAATTGACACATAACCCTCTGAGATTATCATTCATTATATCTGATCAACGTGGTGTGTGTGTGTGTCAGGGGGTGAATGTACGGGAGAAAGCCAAGCAGCTGGTGACTCTGCTGAAAGATGAGGAGAGATTACGTGAGGAGAGAGTCCACGCGCTCAAAACCAAAGAGAAGATGGCACAGACCACCAGTGGTAAGAGACCCAGCCTCCATTACCCAGCATGCATCAGCCAGGACCCAGCCTGTCCATTACCCAGCATGCATCAGCCAGGACCCAGCATGTCCATTACCCAGCATGCATCAGCCAGGATGGCTCAGTAAGAATCGCAAAGCCTTGAAGGACATGTCTTTGAGGACTTTGAGACGAGGCTAGGTTCCTCGATGACCTTGTCAAATGCTATTTGCTTTGGTACATTATTATTTTAATGGTGGTTAGTTACACGTTTTGATGTAGTAACCATGAATCGCCACTGTCTAAAGATCGCTCCTGAGATTGTATTTATGAAGTGTGTGTGTGTGTCTCTGTGTGTGTGTGTGTGTGTGTATCCATGTGTGTGTGTGTGTGTGTGTGTGTGTGTGTGTGTGTATCCGTGTGTGTGTGTGTGTGTGTGCGTGTGTGTGTGTATCCGTGTGTGTGTGTGTATCCGTGTGTGTGCGTGTGTATCCGTGTGTGTATCCGTGTGTGTGTGTGTGTGTGTGTGTGTGTGTGTGTATCCGTGTGTGTGTGTCCCCTGCTCAGCCTCCTCGGCCCCCCCAGCGCCCGGTCTGGGGGGCAGCCTGTCGTTGGGCTCCCAGTCGGGAGGGGCGGACCCGGAGCAAGCCTGGCCACAGAGCTCCGGAGAGGAAGACCTGCAGCTCCAGCTGGCATTGGCCATGAGCAAAGAGGAGGCGGATCAGGTAACGCAGAGCAGCCTATCAGGGGGCTGGAACAGCTTCAGGCTTCTCAGGCCAGGTTAGGAGATCCTGAGAGGTTCTGACCCGCACACACACACACACACACACACACAGACACAGACATGCACACACACACACGCACCACACGCACCACACACTCACACACGCGCGCACACACACACACACACACACACACACACACCGCACCAGCAGGTTCCAAAGCCATTCCATTGTGTTCCTGTTTCCTCCCCAACGTACACTCACCTGTGACCTCCGACCCCCGACCTCTCACCAGCCTACTACAGCGCCCCTGGAGGACGCAGAGCTTCACTATGCTCTCTCACTCAGCAAGGAGGTCCACCAAAAGGTCAGGGGGTGACAACGCGGCCGTCCGACCCTCGTCTCCCATCTTTTTTTTCGTTGAGTTTGAATCTTTCTGACCAAGTCATCAACACCCCTCCAATCCCTCCAATCCCAATCAAAACAAAACCCCATGTGACCCCTCTGGCTTCTTTGTCACATATAGTCGGAACATTTCTGAGTGAGTTTGATGTTATTATTTAGTGTATTAAGGAACACGTATCGAGGAGTAGAACACCAAAAAAAACACGACACACAAAAAAGGGCTCCTTGTGTTTCAATCAGGGTTCCACTGTGCATGACAAACGTTCCTCTTAATTGACTCAATTTAACATCAAGCGATTTCCGAGCGAGTTAATGACTGTTTTCCTACTTCCTCCGATCCTACTGCTAATCTCGATGCATGCCTCTATCGACCCCTCTACACACACACCTCTACACACACACACACACACACACACACACACACACCTTTCCTGCTCTCATCATCTTGACTTCACAGGGCTTTAGGACTCCTGTACTGTATTAACTGGGTGATGCTTCCAGGTGACGGGGTGTGCCTCTCTTCAAAGGGCTGTTAGACGACGGTGTGTCCAGGCTTCCACGCAGGCCCACACTAACACTCTACAGTAGTGAAGATATGTGGTCAGATGGCTGAGCGGTTAGGGAATCGGGCTATTAATCAGAAGGTTGCCAGTTCGATTCCCGGTGAAGACAAATTATGTTGTGTCCTTGGGCAAGGCACTTCACCCTACTTGCCTCAGGGGGAATGTCCCTGTACTTACTGTAAGTCGCTCTGGATAAGACTAAATGTGCTCAGGCTCGGGTCACACAGGGGCGTCACCCACATCTCGGTCAGCGTCTACCTCAGTGCCATCAGGCCTAGTCTGGCTGTAGTGCAGCCCAGCCTGTTCAGCAGGTCCTGGACCTGCTCTCCCCTCCGCCAGCCTGCTGTCTCTGCAGCCCGGGGAGGTCCGGGATCAGATACCGGCCCGGTCGGAACGCTTCACGAGTGCCTTGTCCCCGTGTCCTCTCCTCGGGCTGATCTGGGTCTTCTCGCGCGGGCGAGCGGTTGCTCGTGGAAGTGTAGTGTTGTTCTCACCCACCCCGCCCCCTCCCAGGTGTGGGGCGGGGGGGGGATGCGCTGCTAGCTTGTGGGGCTCAGATTGAGGAGAGTGTGGCTAGCCGCTAACAGGCAGGATCTGACCTGAAGCCACCATAGACAGATCTCCCCGGACGCTGATACCACAAGGTTGTTGCCAGACACTGGTCTGGGGTCAGTTCTTCCCTCTTTCCTAACCCCTAACGACTCGTTTGGGGCTGATTAACCGACCCCAGACCTCTGCCCCGGCGTCTCGCCTGTGACATCAGCGCCCGGCCGGGGCGTAGGCGTCGCGGCGTGATGACATCACAGCTGTGTGCGTGTGGTTGGCAGGAGGAGAGGCTACGCAGGGGGGATGACCTGAGACTGCAGATGGCCATCGAGGAGAGCAGGAGGGAGAAGACTAAACCAGAGGTGTGTGTGTGTAGCGACGTGTGTGTGTGCACCCCGTCACCCAGGGGGCTACACACACTCTTTAGACAGTACCACTCTGTTCCTCTCTCGCTCTCCCGAGTTACCTGCTCTAGCTGTGTCTCTCACCTGTGTGTGTGTGTGTGTGTGTGTGTGTGTGTGAATGAATAGCGGTTGTCCAACACCTAAGACTAGTGCATCAAGGCACTGTTTCTCCGCTTATCATCAAGGCTCTGAATGAAAGCTTAAACTGATCACCAGCCCCAGAAGTAAACCTGTCAGGTCTTAGATGATCGTCCTAGAATCCCCCCCCGGTGTTCTCAGCCATAGCTTTAGCTACAGTAGCTCAGGTTTGTTCGTTTGTTGTCGTGAGGACACCTCTTCGTCTTGCTGAGAGTGAGTGGTAAATGGTAAGCGTGCTAGCTCTTTCAGTGCCCTAGCTTAGCGTAGCTGTGTGTGTGTGTGTGTGTTCTCAGCCTAGCTTGTCACGTTGTGAGCTTGTTCCTCCACGTCTCTGTGTGACCGAGCGCTGGGCGAGGCCTGAGTCTAACCAGTACTGTGTGTCGCTGACAGAGTGCACTTATGGAGCTGAGTGCTGTAGACCCCTGGGGGGCCCCTGGTGCTGCCGCGGCCCCCGTCGGCTCTGCCGGCCCCTCTCCCCCTCCCACAGTCGCTGCCCCCTCGGCCTCGGGCCCCTGGGGCCCCCCGGACCCCTGGGGAGCCGCCTCGCCCTCCTCGCCCCCCTGCGCCGACCCCTGGGGCGGTGGGGCCCCGCCCACGATAGCTCCGCCTCCGGACCCCTGGGGAGAGAGCTCAGCCAGAGTGAACAACGTGGACCCCTGGGGACCCTCAGGTGAGTGGGCCCCCTAGACACAGGTCCTAGTGGCCCCCCTAGACACAGGTCCTAGTGGCCCCCCCTAGACACAGGTCCTAGTGGCCCCCCCTAGACACAGGTCCTAGTGGCCCCCCTAGACACAGGTCCTAGTGGCCCCCCCTAGACACAGGTCCTAGTGGCCCCCCATAGACACAGGTCCTAGTGGCCCCCCCTAGACACAGATCCTAGTGGCCCCCCTAAACACAGGTCCTAGTGGCCCCCCTAGACACAGGTCCTAGTGGCCCCCCCTAGACACAGGTCCTAGTGGCCCCCCCTAGACACAGGTCCTAGTGGCCCCCCCTAGACACAGGTCCTAGTGGCCCCCCCTAGACACAGGTCTTAGTGGCCCCCCCTAGACACAGGTCCTAGTGGCCCCCCCTAGACACAGGTCCTAGTGGCCCCCCTAGACACAGGTCCTAGTGGCCCCCCTAGACACAGGTCCTAGTGGCCCCCCCTAGACACAGGTCCTAGTGGCCCCCCCTAGACACAGGTCCTAGTGGCCCCCCCTAGACACAGGTCCTAGTGGCCCCCCCTAGACACAGGTCCTAGTGGCCCCCCTAGACACAGGTCCTAGTGGCCCCCCTAGACACAGGTCCTAGTGGCCCCCCTAGACACAGGTCCTAGTGGCCCCCCCTAGACACAGGTCCTAGTGGCCCCCCATAGACACAGGTCCTAGTGGCCCCCCCTAAACACAGGTCCTAGTGGCCCCCCCTAGACACAGGTCCTAGTGGCCCCCCCTAGACACAGGTCCTAGTGGCCCCCCCTAGACACAGGTCCTAGTGGCCCCCCCTAGACACAGGTCCTAGTGGCCCCCCCTAGACACAGGTCCTAGTGGCCCCCCCTAGACACAGGTCCTAGTGGCCCCCCCTAGACACAGACCCTAGCGTGGCCCCCAGCCACCTTCACTGGTTAACAGCTGGGAGGGGACCTCATCCTTGTCTGTGATTGGGTGAGGGGCGGATGTGACCTATGAGCCCTGCTGCTGCTGTTTCTCCTCCTGGTTGTGTTGTACCTCTCATCGCTCCATATCATCAATGAGACCGCATCACCTCTCCATCCCATCCGGAGCCATGTCCAACATCTCTACTGTTGTCATGACATCCAGAATGCTGAGGTCACTTCCTGCGTGTTTGTGTTTGAATCCTCCCGTCTGCTGTGGCTGTGTCTCAAGAGGAAGTCTCTGAGACTGTTGAGACACACCCCAACTCCTCTGAGACTCTTGAGACACAGCCCACCTCCTCTCCTCTCCTTCTGTGTGGTTACCTGTACAGTGTTGTGTTGTTAACCCCTCCCCTCCCTGCGTGTCTCCGCCCCCTAGCTGTGACCCCCCCCAGTGCTGACCCCTGGGGACCCTCAGTGCCCCTCAGCACCTCCTCCTCGGGGGGGGCCGTAGACCCCTGGGCAGGAGATGGGCTCGCCTCTGACCCAATCACCTCTGACCCCTGGAGCAGCCTCGCCAAACACACTAACGGCACAGGTACACACACACACACACACACACACACTAACGGCACAGGTACACACACACACACACACACACACACACTAAAGCTACGAGTAGACACACAGGTACACACACACACACACACACACACTAACGGCACAGGTACACACACACACACACACACACACACACTAAAGCTACGAGTAGACACACAGGTACACACACACACACACACACACACACACTAAAGCTACGAGTAGACACACAGGTACACACACACACACACACACACTAACGGCACAGGTACACACACACACACACTAACGGCACAGGTACACACACACACACACACACACTAACGGCACAGGTACACACACACACACATACACACACACACTAAAGCTACGAGTAGACACACAGGTACACACACACACACACACACAAACTAAAGCTACGAGTAGACACACAGGTACACACACACACACACACACACAGACACACTAAAGCTACGAGTAGACCTCAGCACACACTCACGGCACAGGTACACACACACACACACACACACACACACTAAAGCTACGAGTAGACCTCTGCACACACTCACGGCACAGGTACACACACACACTAAAGCTACGAGTAGACCTCAGCACACACTCACAAATCCACACACACGTGCAGTTATTCACGCATACACACAAACCTACATCCTCTCCACACCTGTCTTGTTTTACATCCCACCCTCCCTCAGTATCTGTGATGAGAACTCCACGCTCTGGTCCGGTTAGGGTGTACGGGGGGATTACTGGTGCACAGCTGGAGGACAAACACCATGCTGCAACTCTGCTGTGTCTTTACCTCCCCTCCGTTCCCTCCCCCTCTCCCTCTCTGTCGCCTAGGAGACCCAGAGCGACGAGGCTCCTCGGTAACCGGTGGCGACAGCGCGGGGTCTCCGGTGCCCTTTGACCTGTCGTCTCTCGGCTCGGCTCTTCCCGTTCGGAAGACTCCGGAGTCGTTCCTGGGGCCCAACGCAGCTCTGGTGGACCTGGACTCCCTGCTGTCCTCCAAACCCAAGCCCAAGCAGCCGCCCCCCTCCCTCCATCTCGTCCTCCGCACACAACCCCTTCCTCCAGACCAGAGGTGAGAGAGCTGCTGGTTCTGAGACTCGCACACAGAGAGAAGTATGGGGGTCAGGTGGTTGAGCGGTTAGGGAGTCGGGCTATTAATCAGAAGGTTGTTGGTTCGATTCCCGGCTGTGCCAAATGGCATTATGTCCTTGGGCAAGGAACTTCACCCTACTTACCTCTGTGAGAATGTCTCTGTACTTACTGTAAGTCGCTCTGGATAAGAGCGTCTGCTAAATGACTACATTTAAATGTAAGTAGCTGATTGGATGAGCTCAGAGCTCAGAGGAGTTTCACCCCAGACTAACCCCTCCCCCTCCTCTGTGTGTCTGTCCTCCTCCTCCAGGCTCGTCTCCGGCCCCGGGCCTGGCCGTCACCCCAGGCAGCACCATCTCCAGCAGGGGAGTCTCCCCGACGCCTCCACCCTCCTCCAACCCGTTTGGCGTGGCTGCCCCCATGTCCTCCATATCTCCCCAGCCCTCCTCGCTGGGCCTGAGTGCCCTCCGCTCCAGCCCTGTGCCACCTAACCCCATGCTGGGCATGATGCCTCCGGGCATGGGGCCCATGGGCATGGGGGTAGGGATGGTTGCTCCGGGTATGGGCCTTGGCATGATGCAGGCTAGTCCCATGGGCATGCCGTACGGAGGGCTGTCGCCCATGGGGGGGCCACGGATCGGCTCTGTTCATGGGGCCTGGAGGGGCAGCTCCTCCTCAGTTGATTTTGGGGGGGCCCCGCTGGAGTGGGAGGAGTGATGGGGGCCGGGGGGGGCGGTGGGGGGCGGAGGAACGACAGGAGCAAGCACCAACCCGTTCCTTCTCTGAGGAAACCATGCCCCTCCCCCTCACCTGTCTTACCTACTGCCCCCAATCGATCCTCCTTCAACACAAACAGTTTGTGTCCAAAAAGAAATGTGTACATTTCGATATTTAAAGAAAAACAATGACATTTTACGTATTTTTTTTCTTCCTTTCAATCAAAAGCATTTCACTTTTTTTCTTTAGTTTTATTTTTTTAATGTGGTTTCTTTCATTTCAAAGTGGTTTGTGGGCGAGAACTAGAAGTTTATTTATTTTTGCTTACAATAATTTTTTGTTTTTAAATGTTGTGTTTCGTTTTTCCCCCCCAGTCCTTTCTGATATAAAGCAGGAAAACGACCTAGAACTCATCACTCTGCAAGAGACGAATATTCCACCACTGACAGAGAGAGAGAGAGAGAGAGAGACAGAGAGATGGATACGGAGAGAGACAGACAGACAGACAGAGAGGGAGAGATGGAGAGAGATGGAGGGAGAGAGAGACAGAGATGGAGGGAATGGGGCAAAGCCACTAACAAACTGAACTGATTCAAACTCCCCTACCTGCCTCTTGTCTTTTCCTCTTAGTTCAAGAGAAAAGATCAAACACTGAATCGAGTGCATGAAGGATTTTTATTTTTTGGAACTCCTCACTGAGTTTGGGACTGGAAAAAAACTGACATGAACATTTCTGGCTCAATGTGGTCAAATCATTCAGTTATTTTACCATTTAATTTAATGTTTATCGTAATTTATATTTTATTTTTCCGCGTCCGGGGGAGGCAACAAGGAAAATCGATCGTTATGGCGATGAAATCACATGATGAAATCACATGATGAAATCACATGATTAAATCTTCTTTTTTTTGTTGCTTCCAGGTTTTTTGATAGAAAATCAAATGATAGCTCTGACATGAATTCGTTGGTTGGTCATAGGTGGAATGTGTTTGAATGTATGGGCAAGAATACAAAGGTGTGTGTGTGTGTGTGAGAGATTAGGAACATGTGCGAGTGTGTATAAATGCATATTGAAGATAGTATATGCGTGTGTCTGTACAGCCATCTCCCCTTCCCGTGTTTCGTCTGTTTCAGTGACTCGGAAGGCAAGATACAAAATCTATCATTTTTGTTTTTAAAAATCGTCACTTGTATCAAAGCTATGTAATGTTGGGATTTCAAATGAGGTAATATAAGGGTCACATGTTTTCTGCCAATTTGATTTCACTCTATTTTTTGTATCGATCAGAAGCATTAGTTTTTCTCAGTCTTTCATATTATGGGATGTCTCACAGCTTGGCTGTCCTTGCATTTCAATCCTCGCCCGTCGAGGGCGAACCATGACGCTTCTTAAAAAAAGACGATTATTTCGATGAATGAAAGATTAAAAAAGCTACCACAGGGACTTGATAACAACATGCTCCATGCCGTTCTTTTAATTTAGATTGATAAAAGTTATTGTCATTTTATATCGACAAAAAAAGAAGCGCTCTCTTTTATCGGGTCAAATTTTGTGTGGTGTTAACTGTGAACATTCACATCTGAAAAGTAAAAAATGAAAAGAGAAAAAAAATGAAAAGAAATTTATGAAATAAAAAAAACACAAAGTCTACATGTTGCTTCTCTTTAATGTTTAATGACTTTGCTTCTCTTTAATGTTTAATGACTTTACTCTGAATAGCAACATCTCATCCATTTTAAGACAAAAAGTCAAACCAGAAATGTACCTTTTTTCATGTTCTGATTTCATTTAATAAGCCCTTCCCAACCCTTTCAGCTGAGTACGTCAGTATTCAGAAGCTTTTACAAAGACATCCAAACCATATGCAAAAAAACTAAACACACACAAAAAGGCTTAAGCGAATCCCAAGTGGTAAGCACAGCACTCGGTCATAACTGATCTACTTGGTGAGACGCACAAAGTAGTTACAGAAGAAAAGTGAGGAAGCTGCATAGTGTTGCGTGGCATGAGATCCCCCCTTATGACCTCACGTGACCCCCCTTATGACCTCATCAGTTTTGCTCTTCTTCCCCTACGTATTCAGGGGGAGAACTGGGCGAGGTGTGGGCAGATCCTGAGTGGAGTGGAGACCCTGACCTGCCCCTCAGACGATCACAGAGTCTCAGACGGGCAGAGAGTCCCAGTCGAAGTCATCTTGGAACTCCTCGCTGTTGCTATGGAGATGTTTCATGGGAGGACGGGGCCGAGGAGCCATTGGCTGAGGCTGGATTCCGGCTGAGGGAGGGAAGGAGACGGAAGAGATTACGGATAGTGACGTCGCCGGTACGCTTTCATCTGCTGACGCTGGTCTTCAGAGAGAAGAAGAACGGCAGTTTGGACTAACAGGAAGGGAGACTGACAACGCCGAAATAACTTTTGACAATCTGTGTTTTCATCTCCTGTCCCGTCTCTCCTGTTTAGGGATTCATATGACAGTTTCATTTATATTTCACCTGGCCTCCAATCTCTTTTAAGTTAGTCTGTACTGGAACAAGGTTTTTTTTCCCCCCCCATATTTCACCTGGCCTCCAATCCCTTTTAAGTTAGTCTGTACTGGAACAAGGGGTTTTTGTATTTTTTTTATGGAAGTTTTGAGGTCTTACCAGTAGAGGGGGGTGGCTGGGTGGGGGCAGGCTGGGTGAGAGGGGGTCTTTGTTGGGCCTGGGGGTGCAAACTCCTCCGGGGGGGCTGCCCCCCGCTGGGAGGAGGCACCAGAGGGGGATAGAGCAGGGGGGAGGGATGGGTGAGGCTGGCCAGGGAGAGAGAGTTGGCAGAAAGGGGGGGGTGGGAGCGACGGAGGAGCACCTGGTGCCAGCGGGGAGTTCCCGGGAGACGAGCCGATCAGGCCCTTCTGAGTGAAGAAGCGATTCAGCGAATCGCAGAGGGAGGTGAAGAGCACCGGGTCCAACGCCCAATCACAGAGCTCCGCCTGACGCATGCTCTCCACGAGGTCTGAGGAAGAACAGACCCAAGTTACACGGTCTCTTAGGCTCATGTTACTTCACAAACGTAGGTTAATTCTTTATCCTAAACCTTGTTCTTCTTCCAGTCGACACCACCTGGCTGTGGACTGCTTTCACACACTCAGAGTTTACACAAGTAAGGAGCTGTTCAAAGGTTACGGCTGTAAGGAAGTGCAGCTTCTGGGATAACGTGTGTGTGTGTTACAGACCTGGGTGGCTGGTTAGGTCTATAGCTGCCCAGTCCAGGTTGTGTGTGTGTGTGTGTGTGTGTGTTACAGACCTGGGTGGCTGGTTAGGTCTATAGCTGCCCAGTCCAGGTTGTGTGTGTGTGTGTGTGTGTGTGTGTGTTACAGACCTGGGTGGCTGGTTAGGTCTATAGCTGCCCAGTCCAGGTTGGTGGCAACACGGAAACTCTCCTTCAGTGAGTCTGTGGTGCTGAACCAATCAGGCGGCAGCACTAGAGAGAAGGGAGGGACACACACACGTAAAACAAAGCTGTGAGTAGCTGACAGTCCACTTAAGTAGATGAAGTGTAAAATGGTTTGGTCAGATGGCTCACCATTGGCATGTGATTGTCTGTCAGTCTCTGGACGATCTGCAGGGGGTCCAATGTGGACTGGGAGTCCAGAGGTTACTATGGGGACGGAGGTCACTATGGGGACAGGGGTCACTATGGGGACAGGGGTCACTAAAGATCCAGGGGTCACTATGGGGACAGGGGTCACTATGGGGACAGGGGTCACTAAGGGTCCAGGGGTCACTAAGGGTCCAGGGGTCAAAGGGCAAGGGGACATTGTAGGGAAGGTTGGCGTGTGCAGCGGGGCGCTGTCATTGGTCAGCCCAAAGAGAGCACCAGCATCCGCTATGAGAAGGAGAGGATTCAGTCAGAGAGACCAGAAAAAAGAGATCAAAATGCCAGGGAGCACACAAACACACACGGGGGGGGAATGCCAGGGAGCACACAAACGCACACGGGGGGGAAGCCAGGGAGCACACAAACGCACACGGGGGGAACTCACATTGCGAGGCGCCTCTTTCCCTCATGGTCCTGTAGAGAGACTGGAAGGAGGTGTACAAGTCTGGCAGGTTCAGGTCAGCGAAGGAGAACCGGAGAGGGGGATCAGAGGACGGGTGGGGGGAGGCGGTCGGAGGGGCCACAGAGACGGAAGGGAGGGAGTCGGGAGGGACGGAAGGAGTGGCGATCGTAAGGTGGGAGACTGGATGGGGAGAGGTGAGAGTCGGGATAGTCGACGGGGATGCTGTGGGCGGGGAGAGAGTGACAGGAGAGACCGAGTGGGGCACAGAGAGAGAGGGGGAGAGAGTATGGGGCACAGAGAGAGAGGGGGAGAGAGTATGGGGCACAGAGAGAGAGGGGGAGAGAGTATGGGGCACAGAGAGAGAGGGGGAGAGAGTACAGGGGGAGACAGAATCAGTGACAGAGAAGGAGGGGGAGAGAGTGGAGGTAGAGACATTGGAACAGGGGGCCGAGAGAGTAGACGAGTAGGCGGAGCCAGGACTCAGCGTGTACGGCGATCGCATCTGTGAACGGTAAAGACGAAAAAGGTGTTACGCGGTGACGCTACGAGACCACACGTGGCACAAGACCTCTGGCTGCTGGAAGTGGAGGGACTGGACCTTGTAGGGAGGGGGAGACAGTGAGTCCTGAAGGGGGGTTGGGGCTCGGGCGGGTCCTGGTGGAGAGGCTGCAGGTCGGTGCTCCGCCTGGGGGGACGGTAGCTGAAGAGGGGGGCCCTTCTCTCGCTGTGTCCTCTCCTCTGGGGGTGCCTGTGGAGAGTTAACAGGTACTGAGAGAGAGTGTGAGAGAGGGGGAGAGAGAGAGAGAGAGAGACAGAGAGGGAGGGAGAGAGAGAGAGAGGGAGAAAGCGAGAGAGAGCGTGTGTCTTTGAAGAAGAGCAGACATACGGTCGTGTTCGCTTCCTCGAACGGTCGTTTGGTTCCTCTCGCTTGATGGAGTTCTGAGGGACTGTCCATCGTCCAATAGGAACCCTGGAATCACAGATCAGTGTTAATGACAATTATACTTTTGAGTCTGTCTAGAAAATGTAGCTAGGTGGGATTGTAGTCATGGAAACAGTAGATGTGTTCCACTGCACCAAAGGTATACTCCCGACAGTAAATCTAACTCCGATTGGCTACTGCATCACCTTGCCAGGGTCGCTGTGCGGCCGGGGAACTTTCCGGAAGCACTTGTTCAGGGACAGGTTGTGGCGGATGGAGTTCTGTGAGGAAGACAACAAGTGTAAGTGTAATACAGACAGATTTCACTGAACAGCACCTGTTACCTGACTCATGTCTAGCCAAAGTGTGACTTGATGGATCAGAAGAAGAAGGATGTGTTTGAATTTCAGTGGATAGGGCAGAGGTCTTCAACCCTGGTCCTCAGGGACCCCTGTCCTGCACGTTTTAGATGTTTCTGCATAACTAGATAACGACCCTTTCATTTGAATCAGGTGTGTAGGAGCAGGGAACCATCTAAAACGTGCAGGACAGGGGTCCCTGAGGACCAGGGTTGAAGACCTCTGGCCTAGGGGCAACCGACGCTTCACTGGACCTATGTTGTTGCTGGTTTGAGGCCTACCTTCCACCCACGGCCAGTCCTGCTGTAATAGGGAAAGGCGTCGCTGATCCAGGTGTAGATGTCATTCAAACTCAGCTTCCTGTCCGGGGCGGCGCCTATCGCCATGGCGATGAGCGTGGCGTAGCTGTGGGGGGGCTTCCCCTTGGAGCCGGAGGGAGGAGGCGAGGACGTGCGGGGCGAGAGGTCTCCCCTCTCCCTCCCCCTGTCCTGTTTCCTCTCCTTCTCTCCTCCTCCCCTCTCCTTCCCCGAACGCAGACTGCTCACTCCTAGCTGGGGGAGCCAGTCGATACTGGTCAGACTGGAGTTCAGCTCTGAAGACATTCCCTCTCTCGTTCTCTCTCTCCCTCGGGGGTTCTGAGTGTATGTAAACGGTGAAAGACAGGGTATGTTCATGTGGCACGCACTGTAAAACCGCGACAGCTACAGCAGGATTGCCTACTGTAACTTAATACTGTACAGCCACACCACAGCTTGAGCTAGCATTGTTTACTTTTCCATAGTCCAAAGTTTGAAATGAAAGATTCCAGTTCCGGAGTGCAGTGGAAACACACCATGTTAGAAAGGCGTGACGTGAACACCGGTGTTTCTCGTGCCTTCGTTTGCTTTAGCTAGTTCTTAGATTATAGAAGAATTCTGACAGTACGTACCTCTCTCTAGTCACTGCAGGCCCCAAGCCTCAGACGGTTAATATTTGATGTAGTCATCAGATCTGCGTAGGAAACTTGCTCTCTTTCTCCTCCCTCACGGTATCTCCTTCTCTCTCTCTTTCTCTCTCCACACAATCTGAGAACGCTTGCCGGACGCCTTTCTGTGTTCTCTCTTTTGGAAATGTTTATTTGGGGAAGAGAGAAGGAAAAAAAAAGTTTGCGTTTCCCTTTTCTCCCTCTCGTTCTACTTCCCCTCCCTTTCTGGCTTGCCTTGGATTACGTCACTCACTCCTCCCCCCCCTCTTTGACACCACCGGTTCGGGCCCCGCCCCCAGAGGGTTCAGACACACCCCTTCTCTTCTCTGCTATAGTTGTACTTGAACACCAAGGCAAAGTCCATCTCAGTCACATAAAGAAACACCGCAAATGATTTTTGTCAACTTTTTCCAATTGTCAACACACAGCACCACCTATATGACAGCAGTCAGAAGTGTTAGCTTGTTTCTTTTATTTCAGTATGTGGCCACACAGTGTCACAGGGCATCGCTGGTAGCCTCGGATACGGGATGAGCGGCCTCTGGTAGCCTCGGATACGGGATGAGCGGCCTCTGGTTGCCTCGGATACGGGATGAGCGGCCTCTGGTTGTCTAGGAGACGGGATGAGCGGGGCTTCTACAGGGAGCTGAACAACGTCAGCAGGCCTGTGTCTGGTGAGGGGTGAACCAACAGCTTCTGGATCTGCACAGACACACACACACACACACACACACACACACACACACACACACAGACCTTAAAGCTGGGGTGTGTCAGCTGGATGCAAGTACCTCCTTAAAGCTGGGGTGTGTCAGCTGGATGTAAGTACCCTCCTTAAAGCTGGGGTGTTTGGCATCTTGGACCAGCTGCAGCAGAACAGCTTCTGTGGTGGTGAGGAAGGCTCCACTCTGTCTCAAGCGGGACAGAGCGAACAACCTGTCTGTCTGACTGGAGAGAGAAACAAAGAACAACCTGTCTGTCTGACTGGAGAGAGAAACAAAGAACAAGCTGTCTGTCTGACTGGAGAGAGAAACAAAGAACAAGCTGTCTGTCTGACTGGAGAGAGAAACAAAGAACAACCTGTCTGTCTGACTGGAGAGAGAAACAAAGAACAAGCTGTCTGTCTGACTGGAGAGAGAAACAAAGAACAACCTGTCTGTCTGACTGGAGAGAGAAACAAAGAACAAGCTGTCTGTCTGACTGGAGAGAGAAACAAAGAACAACCTGTCTGTCTGACTGGAGAGAGAAACAAAGAACAACCTGTCTGTCTGACTGGAGAGAGAAACAAAGAACAAGCTGTCTGTCTGACTGGAGAGAGAAACAAAGAACAACCTGTCTGTCTGACTGGAGAGAGAAACTAAGAACAACCTGTCTGTCTGACTGGAGAGAGGAACAAATAACAACCTGTCTGTCTGAATGGAGAAAGAAACAAAGAACAACCTGTCTGTCTGACAGGAGAGAGGAATAAATATGGGCCAGAAATCCAAACATCAATCTGCAGCACCAAATTCACTGTACATACTGTGGACGGGCATTTTCAAACTGCCGTAGTGAACACTGTGTGATACCTTCTGGAGGAGACGGCATCGGCCACGATGTGAACTTCTACGCCCCTCTCCAGCAGGTCAAAGGTCGTGCACTGATGACAAGACAGACTGGATGAATCAAACTAACAGAATCCACTCTTCATTTTACATTTAGTCATTTAGCAGACGCTCTTATCCAGAGCGACTTACAGTAAGTACAGGGACATTCCCCCGAGGCAAGTAGGGCGAGGTGCCTTGCCCAAGGACACAACGCCATTTTTCACGGCCTGGAATCAAACCGGCAACCTTCTGATTACTAGCCCGATTCCCTAACCACTCAGCCATCTGACCACTTGAAGAAACCGCTCAATTCCTCGTCCTCTGAGCATGAGATCAAGTTAGCGTGATCAGCGTCCTCACCGCGATGCAGGCCTGGGTCTCGATCCCACACAGGATGGCTTGCTTGGGGTTCCCCAGCGCCTCCAGCTGCTCCTTCACCTCCTCCGTCAACATGGTGAACTTGGTCTTGGCGTGGGCCGGTAGGTCCCCGGCGCCCAGCTCTGGCACGGTGGGGCCCAGGCCCCTGGGGTACTGCTCGGTCACGATGGGGGGGATCCCGAGGACACGACTGGCCTGCAGGGGGGGGGCGGGGGGGGCAGCACAGCTGTTGCGTAAACTCGGACGTTCTTTACCTGTTTGTGAACTGCCTGGGTTCATGTTAGTTGCATAAAGCTTGTGTGTTTGTGTGCACTGTACAGGTGCTTGTGTGTGTGTGCACTGTACAGGTGCTCATGTGTGTGTGTGTGCACTGTACAGGTGCTTGTGTGTGTGTGCACTGTACAGGTGCTCGTGTGTGTGTGTGTGTGTGTGTGTGTGTGTGCACTGTACAGGTGCTCGTGTGTGTGTGTGTGTGTGGTGTGTGTGTGTGTGTGTGTGTGTGTGTGTGTGTGTGTGTGTGTGTGTGTGGTGTGTGTGTGTGTGGGGTACCTGGAGCAGCCTGGCTGCGTTGCTGACTATGTTGGTGAACTGGAAGATGTTGGGTCTGAACTTCTCCTGCATGTCACACAGGAGGAGCACGGAGCCCTCGGCGGACAGCCTGCCGATACCACCTGTCACTGAAAAAACAAGGATATCGATTAAAATGGAGGACACATTTTGTTACTGTGTCTCTGATGACAGTCACTTTAGGTAGACCACAGTTGATATTGGAGTTTCTTTATAAAATCAAACATGCAGGTAGCCTGAAGCATCGACACTTCTCGTATAATCTTCACATCAGCGTGCTGGTTAGTGGACAAGTAGAGAAGCAGTGCTTGCACTGTCGTGGCCAAATTGTGTCGTGTACAAAGGTCATATTCTCGAACTATGTAATAGAACAATTGTTTGGTTTGCAAAAAACGGGCGCATGCAAATCGTATAGCTAGCTATATCCAGATCATGCACGACAAAGCCTAAGCTATCTACTCTACATGCTAATATGATCGACAACGAAGTTGTGTAAGGGACAAGAAAAAGAACAAGCTTACTGTTGTCAAGTGCCGAAGTGAGGATAAGGGGGTGTTGTCAGGTGAAAGTGTATTCCTGTTGGACGTGTGACGCCCCCTGTAAGATTTTAAAAAGTTATTTTTTTAATCTTAACTTCACTTCATAGCTGGCGTTCTGTGTGGTCAATACTGTAGTTGATTACAATAAATTAATTCACCACGTAGGCCTACTCGATTTCAGAATCGTACAGTTCAAATTACACATTATAAACTGTTTTAATATTATTACGGCAGTGGTATATTACAAGTAAGTGTCCAAAACATGGTCAAAATAACGCAACCTTACAAATGTCTAAGGACAGGGGTCTCCGGTTTAAAGACCCTCTAAAACGGTGAACCAATCAGATTGTACGTTGGTATAATTGACATTTGGATTATCCAATGGCGTGCAACGTTTCCGGAAGTAGCATAGATTGCGACAACTGGCTCAGTTCTTCGCAGGAGAGAAAAGCTGAGGATGTCTGATACTGCGGAGTCCCCAACGGAGGCGCCAAAAGATGAGCCTTCAGTTGTACAACAACCCGCAGAGGACTCGGCGACAACCGACGAGAAGAAAAAAAGTAACAATTTGGGCGATTTGTGACGGTTTAAATTGGTGTCGAGAGATCTCCTGCTTTCTGTTTTTAGCGCATAGAGATAACTATTTCCGCGAATGTGACCCGGAAATCGTTGACAGACGGTCATTTCAGCCAATAAAATGAACGTAATTTTGTAACCAACCAATGGGTTTCAAGGAATTTACATAGTGTGGTGGGGGCGGGAGTGTTTTGGATGCATGGCTACTGTTTTACTAACAGAGTGGGCTATTCAGCTGTGAAAATGTTGCTAATGTTCAACATAAACTGCGCAGGATTTGATATGTTTGCTTCTTTAGAAGTAGACCTATAATTTGTCGCTGTCACTTGTTTGTTAAAGCGCCAGGTGATCATGTAGTCAGTGTTTGGCTAAGTGATTTTCTATTCCTTTGCGAATCTCGTTAAAAGATTCCAGAGATGCATGGAATGTTTAATTACATTAAAGCTTCAAGCCGTTATGGTAGACGTTTCAACCGTTACCTACACGAAGGTTGTGATTCATATGTTGACTATATCTGAGCTGATACCGCTATACCATTTCGTTTCTCCTTACCCTAGTTGACATCTTGTTGAAGGCAGTGGGTGACACTCCAATAATGAAGACGAAGAAATGGTCAGTCGAGAAAGGGAGGACAGTGCAATCTCTCTCTCTGTTCATCGCCCGTTTCCTCAAGATGGATGCAAATGAACAGCTGGTAAAACTGCGTTTAAAAAAAATGGTCTGGGATTCGTAATCCCATTTCTTGAGAACAACGTCAGTGATAAAATTTCTCTTTTATGTAATCATGTTTATGAAATTGTGTTTTTCTTTCAGTTTATTTATGTAAATCAGTCATTTTCACCCTCACCCGATCAAGAAGTAGGACTCCTCTTTGAAGTAAGTAGCCAAGCAACATTTACTGTCAAGTAAACACAGTTTTCATGTGGTGGAGTTACCAGCAGAGGATGCTGTAGGTTACACCATTTTCTGCACGCATAGACTGAACCTACACGCAGCGTTTAGTTTTACGAATCTTAGGCTGCGTCCCAATACTCCCACTTCACCCTAGCACTTCACACTTCACACTCCGTTGTGAAGGGGCACACCCCAGTGAACGAAGTGTGAAGTGTGAAGTGCTAGGGTGAAGTGGGAGTATTGGGACGCAGCCTAACTCTGTTTCAAACAACGTGTCAGAGTTCCTTGATGTGTTGCCCCTCACTACGGCAGAGGCATTCCTGCACGTGTCTCCCTGCACGTGTCAGAACTGTTTAATGACACTACACCACACAAGTACTTTACTGTGCTCCCCTCTGGTCCCCATGGAGATATCCCTGTCTTGCCAAACTGAATGCACCTATGTTGTTATGTAACAGACTAAGTAATCAGGGTATTTGAGAAAGTTCTATACAAATCAATTCTTAAAAACATTTTTTTTACTTCGATCTAACACAAAACTGACCTCATAACTAAACGAAATTCAAAAAGACTGACTTTCTCTGTCTCTCTATCTTGCAGTGTTTCAACTTCTGCTACTACTCATTCAAAAAGCCTGACTTTCTCTCCGTCTCTCTATCTTGCAGTGTTTCGGTAGCGATGGAAAGCTGATTCTGCATTACTGTAAATCTCAAGCCTGGGGCTAAGGAGCCTGTTGCTGACCCCCACATGACCTTCACACCGAACCGTTTTAACAATCTTCTTATCGACTAACGTTATCAAAATGGCAAATTTCTCATTTCTATCATCCTGTGTATATAACAAAATGTAAATAAATTATTGTCACTGAACAAACGCATGCTACAAATAATTAGTTAATAATCATTTATCAATGTTTTTCTTAGTTGGCAGAACACAGGATTTGGTTTTGGAGTGACCAGACGGTTCTGGAGACGACCAGATGAGATTCAAACACTGTTTAACAGCTTGCTGAGAGAAGTGATTAAACACTACTAGCCGTTAACACGCTCATTGATTACGTGGGAGCACGGCCAGATAAGGGTCTAATTTGGGCTGAGAGAGGGAGAGAGAGAGGGTGAGGCAGAGAGAGAGGGTGAGGCAGAGAGGGAGAGGGAGAGAGAGAGAGGGAGAGGTGAGAGAGTAGAGGGAGAGGGAGAGAGGAGAGAGATAGGTGCGACTAGATAAAAGATGAGAAGACTGCAGGATGAAATGAGACATGTGCTCATGGAACCATGTGTACCCATCATGTCTCTCCTGTGTATGGCTGCATCTGTGCTGGGAAGACTGTTTGTGTGTGTGTGTGTGAGAGAGAGAGTGAGAGAGAAACTCCAAAGAAGTGGGGATGGAGAGAGGAGAGGGAGGGAGGAGGCACTACAGTAACAGATGGACTTATAGGGATTACATGTTTGAGGTCTGTGACACAAATTCCCAAGAAAGACAGAAAAAGGGGAAGGGAGTGGCAGGGAGGCGGGCGTACACACACACACACACACACACACACACACACACTCTGGTCTGCTGTAGAGGAGGGGTAGGAGAGTCCGTCTGGAGAGGTAAGGGTCACCGCTGCTCAGTCTACAGAGGGATTGTGGGCACTGCCAGAGGCGTAGAAATGACATGAAGAAAAGATTGAGTTGTTGGGGCACAGAGAGAAAAAAGGCCGTAGGTGAGAGATGATCCGAGCGAAGCTGGAGGACAGACGACAACAGGCAGAGAGACAGAACAGAGGCAGGAGAGACGACAACAGAGGCAGAGAACAAGAACAGAGGCAGAGAGACGACAACAGAGGCAGGACAGACGACGACGGAGGCAGGAGAGTGAACTGCTGTGCTGAGGTATGTTTAGAGAGGACTTTGTCAAAGGAGATTTCTGTCTACAGTGAGAAAGACTGCAGTGGCAAAGCTGAAGACTATTGAAAGATCGACCACCGGTAGAAACGGTCATGTTAGCATACTGTCATGACACGATAGAGATTTCCAAAGTTACGAGTATGTTCTTCGAGTTACGATGTTGTGCTTTAGGGTAGTACTGTAAGGTTTACTGTTGGTTAATGCTGGTTTTGAATGAAGCACATTTGAATCGGTCTCTTATCTTGAGTGTTCCTGATGCCAGTGTATGATGAAACGTGATGATGGAGCATTGTCTGTCTGAGTAACCGTGGAAACGTGACCCCACGGAGCATTGTGTGTCTGAGTAACCGTGGAAACGTGACCCCACGGAGCATTGTCTGTCTGAGTAACCGTGGAAACGTGACCCCACGGAGCATTGTCTGTCTGAGTAACCGTGGAAACGTGACCCCACGGAGCATTGTCTGTCTGAGTAACCGTGGAAACAAGAACATAACTCCATTCACCATGTAGATGGACTGAGAAGATTATTTTAAAATCACAAAAAAGTTCATTAATTTGACGTCAATTGGATTTCTCGTGGAAAGCCTTGTAGTCCCTCGTTACCCACGTTGGTCAAAGGGCTGCAGTATTACGTAATGAGGGTCATACAGTATTTTGAATTTGTTGGCCTGCCTTGTTTCTGCTTGAGCCAAACTGCTTTAGTGATGAAACAATTCAAATTTGCCCAAACTGCCAAAACTCATCCAAAAAGAAGTAATAAAACGAAGAAGTTTGATGAGGATAGATAGATTTTCGATGGGGTTAAGGTCAGGTGAGTTTGCTGGCCAATTAAGAACAGGGATACCATCATACCATGGTCCTTAAACCAGGTTGGCACTGTGTGCAGGTGCCAAGTCCTGTTGGAAATTGAAATCTGCATTATAAATTGAGAATATTCTAATTTATATGACCAGCACTTGTACATGAACTATCATTTCATGCAGAATAGGTTATCAAAGTTTAGCACACAGTTTTGCACCTGTACCAAAAAGGTCTTCAAGGTTCTGTTCAAACATTGTGGTCTGTACATAGCAGGGCTGTTCACCAGATAGTCCTTAAAGATGTGTTAACCCTCCATGGTCTAGAACCTTCTGGGGGTTGTGTTCACACGAGCACAAGTAGAGACAGACAAGAGTTAGAGTAGGTTTCACACTCAAACACACCTGACACAAACAGATTAAAGTAGATTAACAGGGCGGATTACCAGCAAAATTCAATTTAAATCAGAGGATTAACCAATAATTTCATCCAAAAAGTAATCTGTTGACTCCCGCCTCCTCTTGACCTCAACTCACAGGCCAAATAAGGAGCAGATGAGGAGGCAGCCAGGAGGTCTTAGTCAGGAAGAAGGAAGACATAAACTCCCAGGAACGTATGAATTACTAATCCTCTTTAGAAACTCCTTATAAACACAAACAAACAGGAGATGTTTGACCCAGGGCAGATGTCATGACCCCAGAGAGACACGCGATGCTGGTGGAGATGATAGCTGCAGGGTCCAGTATGTCTCCTGAGAGACACGTGAGGTGGAGATGATAGCTGCAGGGTGCAGTATGTCTCCAGTGAGACACGTGAGGTGGAGATGATAGCTGCAGGGTGCAGTATGCCTCCAGAGAGAGCTGGAAATGATAGCTGCAGTATGTCTCCAGAGAGACACGTGAGGTGGAGATGATAGCTGCAGGGTGCAGTATGCCTCCAGAGAGAGGTGGAGATGATAGCTGCAGGGTGCAGTATGTCTCCAGAGAGAGGTGGAGATGATAGCTGCAGGGTGCAGTATGTCTCCTGAGAGACACGTGAGGTGGAGATGATAGCTGCAGGGTGCAGTATGTCTCCAGAGAGACACGTGAGGTGGAGATGATAGCTGCAGGGTGCAGTATGTCTCCAGAGAGACACGTGAGGTGGAGATGATAGCTGCAGGGTGCAGTATGTCTCCAGAGAGACACGTGAGGTGGAGATGATAGCTGCAGGGTGCAGTATGTCTCCAGAGAGACACGTGAGGTGGAGATGATAGCTGCAGGGTGCAGTATGTCTCCAGAGAGACACGTGAGGTGGAGATGATAGCTGCAGGGTGCAGTATGTCTCCTGAGAGACACGTGAGGTGGAGATGATAGCTGCAGGGTGCAGTATGTCTCCAGAGAGACACGTGAGGTGGAGATGATAGCTGCAGCGTGCAGTATGTCTCCAGAGAGAGGTGGAGATGATAGCTGCAGGGTGCAGTATGTCTCCTGAGAGACACGTGAGGTGGAGATGATAGCTGCAGGGTGCAGTATGTCTCCAGAGAGACACGTGAGGTGGAGATGATAGCTGCAGGGTGCAGTATACCTCCAGAGAGACACGTGAGGTGGAGATGATAGCTGCAGGGTGCAGTATGTCTCTTCGTGCCACCTGCTCTACCACTCCAGCTGTTAGGACAGAGACCTAGATCTAATCAGACACTAACTATTACATAAATCCAACACGCTAGTTTGCTGAGGACTGGGCCTTTAACATATAAGCCCCCCACTCCCAGCCATAACCGCTTGCTGTAGATTGATTCTAGGGAAGAGGTTTATGTGTATATGGCTCTGGACATATATTGGAAATCCTGATTTATAACAGGATAACGCAAGCTGTCCGAAAAGGCATATGTCCTTAGATCCCAATGTTTTCTCCTGGTTTGAACCCATCTTCTTCTAAATCCTATTGCTCATTTGAGTATTCCATCTGCCCATTCTCCCTTTCTTTTGACTTGACAGGGTCTTATCCAACTCCCTCTCTTCTAATCCCCCTGATCTTTGTCCTTCTGTGTTTCGCTTCTCATCTTTTCCTCCCTGCGTCCTTACATCATCGCCAGCTCTTCTTGGCGTTTCCTTTGTAGCCAGTCTTCTACTTCCTGTGTGTCGTGCATGTGGTGTTCCTCTGCTCCGCCCCTCTGCCGTGCAGGCTGACCTGTAGCTCCCCTCCGCCGTTATTACCCAGCGCTCCCGTCACTGTCCTCTCTTCCAGACACTGACATCATAACCACTCACACTCTCTTTCTCTCTCTCCACAAAAAACCTGAAAACAAACCTCTCCACGGGGCTGTCTCCCAACACTCTCCCCTCCCCCTTCCCCTCCCCACCAACTCCCTCCTCCCCAACACTCTCTCTCCCTCTTCCCCTCCCCACCTCCCTCCTCCCCACCACTCTCTCTCCCCCCCCCTCCCCCACCACCTCCCCACCACTCTCTCCCCCCCCCCTCCCCACCACCTCCCCACCACTCTCTCTCTCCCCCCTCCCCACCACCTCCCCACCACTCTCTCTCTCTCCCCCCTTCCCCCTCCCCACCACCTCCCCCACACTCTCCCCCCCACCACCTCCCCACCACCTCCCCACCACTCTCTCTCCCCCCTCTCCCCCCTCCCCACCACCTCCCCACCACTCTCTCTCCCCCCTCCCCACCACCTCCCCACCACTCTCTCTCCCCACTTCCCCACCACCTCCCCCACCCACTCTCTCTCCCCCCTCCCCCCCACCGTCCCCCCCCACTCTCTCTCCCCCCTCCCCCACCACCGTCCCCACACTCTCTCTCCCCCCTTCCCCTCCCTCCTCCCCCAACACTCTCTCTCCCCCCTTCCCCTCCCTCCTCCCCAACACTCTCTCTCCCCCTTCCCCTCCCTCCTCCCCCAACACTCTCTCTCCCCCTTCCCCTCCCTCCTCCTCACACTCTCTCTCCCCCTTCCCCTCCCTCCTCCCCAACACTCTCTCTCCCCCCCTCCCCACCCACCTCCCCACCTCTCTCTCCCCCTTCCCCCACCCCTCCCCAACACTCTCTCTCCCCCCTCCCCACCACCTCCTCTCCTCCCTCCTCCCCCTTGATCTGTCCTCCGCTCGCCTCGTCGTCCTCCTCCCCGCAGCCATGGCGTGCTTATCCCCTCCGTGGGTCATGTTGGAGAACATGTCCCGCCGCTCCCCGCTCACTCCTCTCCCTGGCCCTGACCACCCTGGCCCTGGGCCTCTCCATCCTGGCTCTGTGCACCTCCTACTGGTGCGAGGGCACCCACAAGGTGGTCAAGCCCCTGTGCCTCTCGCCCGTCAAGATGAAGAACTGTGGGCAGAACAACAGCGAGCCTTACACCACAGGTACTGTACCGGGACTGCAACCGCTGTTCAGACAAAACCTTTATACTGTACAACTCTAGATATGAACAACACATTCGGAAACATGCCTGTTATTTTACAGTGTCACTGTCACCGGGCGTGTATATATATCTGTCACTGATACACTCACACATAATGTCATCTTAGTGTTGATGTCTTTGAATTGCCACTTTCAGTTCAAGACGACCAAACATGACAGCGTTTGAGTCCATCTTACGTTCCAGTATCATCAAAACCCACAATCAGGAAGGAACTTCCTTTTCAAAAACTAGATTTTTTGGGGGCGTTAATCTGTGGATTGTGAGGTTGACTAGAGGTTGGCTGTCTATGAGAGAGAGCGGAACCTGGTATTCTTCATCAGATGTGCCTAATCCAGTGAGATTGAACAGCTCTATCACCCCATACTGTAATCCAGTTAGACATCTGTAGTACTCAGTGTACTCTGGACTTTCACAGCATGGAGTCTCACCTGAATCAGACAGATCACACGCTCACACGCTCACACACGCTCACACACGCTCACACACAACATGCTCACACACACACATACGCTCACACACACACGCTCACACACACACGCTCTCACACACACGCTCACACACCCACGCTCACACACACACGCTCACACACACACGCTCACACACACGCTCACACACACACGCTGACACACACGTGCATGCACACGCACACTGACACCTAAGGAATCGAGGTACACTGTTTGAATCCAGTCCATCTACGCCCCCCCCACTCCCCCTCCTCCACAGAGAGCCCCACCCAGAACCCCTACAACCGCACTCTCTCCCCCCTGAGGAGAGACGAGCTGACCAAGATCCGCCAGAGGCAGCTGGCCAACGCCGTCCACTACATCTGGGAGACGGGCGAGGACAAGTACGCCTTCAGATACTTCCACACAGGCTTCTGGGAGAGCTGCGAGAAGCACAACGACGGTAGGACGGAGAGACACTCACGTGCACGCACACACACACTCAGACATGCAAATACACATGCAAACACACACTCATACCCGCAAACACACACAGACACACAGGAATCAAAAGTTCAAACTTTGTTTCAACTTTCTCTCCAGGTGAAAAGTGCCGAAGCTTTATTGACTTACACTCCGGGAGAAACACAAGGTGCGTGTCCTCCAGGTGTGTCTTGCACGTGCGTGTGTGTGTGTGTTCTCTGTTGTTCTGGCTG
>CAEFZP010001358.1:52500-246103 GCA_903064625.1 Mallotus villosus | reverse complement strand
AATCAGGACTCACAGACTGACATCGTGCTGATGGCAGAATCAGGACTCGCAGACTCTGACATCATGCTGTGCTGACGCTGTGTAAGAGAGGGATGTTCAGGCTGTGTTGTTCTGTGTTTTTCTTCCAGACGTAGACGAGTTGCAGAGAGACGCCCCAGATCTGTGGCCTCCACGCCATCTGCAACAACCATCCTGGAACCTCCGCTGCGAATGCCTGACGGCTACCAGTTTGCCAGCGATGCAAAGACGGGCATCGGTGTGTACAGAGCTGTCTGTGTCATCGAACCGGCAACCTTATGAATAGCCCTGTTCCCTAACCGCTAAGCCATCTGACCCCATCTGTCTGTATTGGTTCCTCCAGAGGTGAACCGCCCGTGGATCACTGCTCAGACGAAAGCACGACTGCGACATCCCTGAGCGCGCTCGCTGCAGCTACACCGGAGCTCCGCCTACATCCTGCTCCTGCCTGCCAGGCTTCGTAGGAGACGGACGCAGCTGTCACGTTACACTCTGAACCATCTGACCTGCGTTTAGACAGCAGACCAGACATCTAGCACACATCTAGTGTATGAGACACAGTGAGGGTTCTCCAGTCTTGATTGGTGATCAACTTCAGATTACCAGTCCTGTGTCTGTTGTTGTGAGGGCATTGATGACTGATTGGTTAACCACGTGTTGGAGTTCAGCTCTGAGGTATGTGAGTCACAATCTGCTGAGGTTAAACAGGAGGACGTAAACGAACAGATTGGTTTGACATCTGCCGGGCCTGCTGGCAGACACCCACACACACACACACACACGGTCCAACAGACACAGAGCTGGCCAACAGACCCCAACCGGACTCACATTTTCCGTCCTCTCAACACCCGCTGGTGTTCCTCACAGGGCTGTGTTTGGGGATGTTTTACACTGCCTTGTTTCAGCAAGCATTTAAAAATACTCACAAAAAGCACTAGCTAAATGATGAGGTGTTATTAGTACACAAGATTATATTACCCCTCCCTCCCTCCTGTCTCCCTCCTCTTCCCTCCCTCCTCTCTCCCTCCTTCCCTCCTCTCCCTCCCCTCCCTCCCTTCCTCCTCCTCTCCGCCCTCCCTCCTCCCTCCGCGTCCCTACCTCCCTCCCTCTCTCCTCCGCTCCTTCTCCCTCTCTCCTCCCCTCCCGTCCTCGCCCTCCCTCCTCGCTCCCTCCTCTCCTCCTTCCTTTCCCTCTCTCTCCCTCCCCTCCATCCCTTCCTCCCTCCTCTCCCTCCCTCTCCTCTCGCTCCCCTCCCTCCTCTCCTCTGCCCTCATCCTCCCTCCCTCCCGTCCTTCCGCTGCCTTCCCTCCTCCCTCCAGTCCTCCCTCCCTCCCTCCTCTCCTCCTTCTCCTCTCCCTCCGCTCCCTCCCTCCCTCCCTCCCTCCCTCCCTCCTCCCTCCCTCCTCCTCTCACTCTCCCTCTCTCCGCCCTCCCTCCCTCCATTCCCTCCCTCCCTCCTCTCCTCCTGCCCTCCCTCCCTGACCCTCCTCGACCTCCCTCCCTCCCTCCCTGTGCCCATCCCTCCACTCGTCCCTCCCGTCCCGTCCTGCTTCCTCCCTCCCTCCCTCCCTCCGCACCCTACCCTCCTCCTCTCTCGCCTCCCTCCTCCTCATCCCCTCTCTCTCCGCCCCTCTCCGCTCCCTTCCCCTCCTCTCCGCCTCGCATCTGCCCCTCCCTCCCTCTCGTCTCTCCCTCCCTCCCATCCTCTCGCCTCCTCTCCCATCTCCTCGTTCCCTCCTCCCGTCCCGTCTCTTCCTCTCGCTCTCCCTCGCCGTCCCCTCCTCCTCTCCCTCCTCCCCGCCCTCCATCTCCCACTCCCATCTCCTGTCCTCCTCGCCTCCTCTCCCTCCCTCTCTCCCCTCCCTCCTTTTCTCAAATCCTCTCCGCCTCCCGATCCACCGATTCCCTCACCGTCCTTTCCTCGTCCGGCACCCTCCTCCGCGTGCCCGTCCTCGCCTGCGCGGGTCCCTCCCTCCGCTCTCCTAGATCCCCTCCCTCCACTCTCTCCCCTCCCGTGCCTTTTCTCATGCTGTATCTCCTCCCCTCCTCTTTGGCCCCTGCCCTCCTCCCCTCCTCTCCTCTCCGTCTCTGCGTCCTTTCCTCTGGAGTCTCCTCTCCGCCTCCCTCCCTCCGCGTCCTCCCGTTATCGCCTCTCCCCTCCCCCCTCCTCCTCTCCCTGTCCTCCTCTCGCGTCCATCCTGTTGTCTCAGAAGGAAGCATCCTCTCCCCGTCTAGCCCTCCCTCCCTCCCGTCCTCTGCCCCCTCCCTCCCTCCCTCCCTCCCTCCTCTCCCCTCCCTCCTTTCTCTCCTCCTCCCTCCCTCCCTCCCTCCCTCCTCCTCCTCCCTCCTCTCCCTCCCTCCTGCTCCTCCTCTCCCCCCTCCCTCCCTCCCTACCTTCCTCTCTCCCTCCCTCCCTCCCTCCCTCCTCTCCCCCTCCCTCCTTCTCTCCCCCTCCCTCCTCCCTCCCGTCCTCTCCCCCTCCCCTCCCTCCCCCTTCCTCCCTCCCTCTCTCCCCTCCCTCCCCTCCCTCCCCCTCCTCCTCTCTCTCCTCTCCTCCCGTTCCTCTCCCGCTCGTCCGCTCCTCTCCCTCCTCTCCCCCTCCCCCCTCCTTTTCTCCATCTCCCCCTCCCTCCTCCCTCCTCCCCTCCTCCCCTCCTCCCTCCTTTTCTCCCTCCGCTCCTCTCCCTCCCCCGGCCCTCTCCCCCCTCCCTCCTCCTCCCTCGTAGACGTGGATGAGTGTCAGCCCAGCAGGTGTCATCAGGATGCTGACTGCTACAACACCCAGGGATCGTTCACCTGCCGCTGCAGGCCAGGTTTCTACGGCGATGGATTCTACTGCACCTCAGGTGAGTCCTAAAGTACCTGAGTGTGTGTTTGAGATCCAGGTCGTCCCGCAAAGAACTGGGTCCCACAACCTCAGATAAGTCTATTGAGTTATTGTGGAAAAGTAATTGAGTCCAGACATAACACCAGCCTGAAGGAGTCCACCTCAGCATCGGACTGCAACACCAGAGGCAGTCAAATCAAATCAAATTCTATACAAATACAGTGTGACTACTCTGTTTCAGCTGTTCTGGAGTTTTGTTTATGTGGCTACTGTGTTGAAGGCTTCGTATTGTTAGTTTTGATCAAACAAAAGCAAAGTCCAGATTGGTTTCAGTCCCAGTCTTGTTTATTCCTGTTTGGATTTGAGCTCCCTGCTATAGCATGATGGTGCCAGATGGAATGTGTTTTCTTTTCCAAGAACGGTGGCGATGGAAAGGAAACCGTCATGTCCTGTAGTGGGGAGAGACTGGTTTTTTATGTGGTTTGTAGTGAAACCCATAAACCCAAACATATTTATAACATCAACCGTTAGTTCTGACAGAAGAGTTAGTTCTTTGAGTTAGCCTTTTGGCGGTAACTTCTGAACCAACAATAAAGTACAGGTTCATTTAATGTATCAACTCAGTCCTGCAGTGTATGTTTCTGTGTCTGATGTGTTGCTTGTCTTCCTGCAGAGAGGACAAAGACCCAGTGCGAGACCCACAGAGACAGACTCCTGGGCTCTACTGAGTTTGGCCCCCGAGGGCCCCGCCCCGTCCCTGGCCAGTACGTCCCAACCTGTAGTCCCCAGGGGGCCTACCAAGCCACCCAGTGTCACGGCAGCACGGGACACTGCTGGTGTGTGACCCGCACGGGCCAGGAGATCCCAGGGACAAGGACAGGACCTGGAGGCAGACCCATGTGTGAGCAGACCACACCTCCTGTCCCTGACCACACCTCCTCTCCCAGACCACACCTCCTGTCCCAGACCACACCTCCTGTCCCAGACCACACCTCCTGTCCCTGACCACACCTCCTGTCCCAGACCACACCTCCTGTCCCAGACCACACCTCCTGTCCCAGACCACACCTCCTGTCCCTGACCACACCTCCTCTCCCTGACCACACCTCCTGTCCCAGACCACACCTCCTGTCCCAGACCACACCTCCTCTCCCTGACCACACCTCCTGTTCCAGACCACACCCCCTGTCCCAGACCACACCTCCTCTCCCTGACCACACCTCCTGTCCCAGACCACACCTCCTCTCCCTGACCACACCTCCTGTCCCAGACCACACCTCCTCTCCCTGACCACACCTCCTGTCCCAGACCACACCTCCTGTCCCAGACCACACCTCCTCTCCCTGACCACACACCTCCTCTCCCTGACCACATCTCCTCTCCCTGACCACACCTCCTGTCCCAGACCACACCTCCTGTCCCAGACCACATCTCCTCTCCCTGACCACACCTCCTGTCCCAGACCACACCTCCTGTCCCAGACCACACCTCCTGTCCCAGACCACACCTCCTGTCCCAGACCACACCTCCTGTCCCTGACCACACCTCCTCTCCCTGACCACACCTCCTCTCCCTGACCACACCTCCTGTCCCAGACCACACCTCCTCTCCCTGACCACACCTCCGTCTCCAAACCCCTGCCCACCACACCTCCTGTCCCAGACCACACCTCCTGTCCCAGACCACACCTCCTGTCCCTGAACGGACTGTGCAGCCATCATGGCAGAGCTTCGTTCTGGAGCAATCACCTTTCACTCTGTGTTGTCTGTGTGTAGGCATTGACCAAGAGCACTCTTGTGTTGTTCTGTGTGTAGGCATTGACCAAGAGCAATCACCTTTCACTCTTGTGTTGTTCTGTGTGTAGGCATTGACCAAGAGCATCACCATTCACTCTTGTGTTGTTCTGTGTGTAGGCATTGACCAAGAGGTCATCCCCCCTCCGGTGGGACCCACTCCCAGGCCTGATGTGGACCCTCTGCCCCCGGGGACTCATCTTCTGTTTGCCCAGAGTGGGAGGATTGAGTTTGTCCCTCTGGAGGGGTACGAGATGAAGAAGAGGGAGTCCAAGGCCGTCCTCCACCTCCCAGTAAGTCCTCTTTCTACCGTGAGGTTAGGATAGTGGGGACTCGGAAGTCCTGACGCTATCTCTTCAGATTTGGGGGTTTTGTTTAGGTGACATTTCAAATCTTGTGTGTGGTTTAATTTGTGATACTTTTTCAGTTGAAACAAGACGTCATTGTTCCTGTTTGTGTCCTCATTTCCCACTTTAGTCACGAGTCGTGAGAATTCTGCAGACGAAAACTTCTCTCTTGCTCAACGACTTGTTTACGTTTCTAAGAGCTGTAGTCAAACAATTTCAGGGTGATATAGATCCTGTTTGGAACAGTGTCATTATTTGTTCAACATTTCCTGTCCAGTCACTAGAAGAGGGGTTGTGGGTCTGCTTTTTAGTAAAGCTAAATATTGATATGATATCTCCACAAGTTAAGGTCAGGACACTGTTAACAGGGCATGTGTCATCATTTGGAAAATCGATTGAGTCTTTAGATTCAGGAAATGTTTTAGTTTTACACATCATCAGTTTGGCATGTAGGATCATTTAATTTCTCTACCAGCACTTCCCAGCATGTGGTGTTGGTTACCATCGGCTACTGGAGGCTGAATATCACAGCCACATGTTGACATTTTTACTCTAATTGTTAACATCAGTGATAGCAATGTCTGAATCACACTATTTCTTCACAACCAGATTTTCAAACTAGCAGTCTCCTGCCAACGCTTACACTTCAAGTTTCAAGTTATTTTATTTTCAGCCTTTTTTCTTGACACTGACGTCGGAAAACAAGCTTTTCCATCTGAGCCTTAGGTCCCTTGACCACAGCTCTCAGAAGGAACTGTTCTTCAGAGGTTCACGATTACTTGACTTCTCTCGCAGGCGAAGATAATCATCGGGGTGGCGTACGACTGCGTGGAGAAGATGGTGTACTGGACAGACATCACAACCCCCTCCATCAGCAAGGCCAGCCTGCAGGGGGGAGAACCCATTCAAGTCATCACATCAGGTGGGGTCAGGGGTCATGGGGTCAGGGGTCACCTTTGCTCCAATCACACATCTGTTTCTCATGGCAGTTATCTTAAGAGCTGGATCACCTGTGACCCTGGAAAGCCTCCCTTTGATGCCCAGTAACGCCATTCTTACCAAAGACAACTGCTTCATTCACTGCAGGGGGTTGCATGTATCACAGTGGAGTCTTCTGTCTCGTGTTGCTCCTCTACAGATCTGCAGAGTCCGGAGGGGATTGCGATAGACCACTTGAGCCGGACGCTGTTTTGGACCGACTCTATGAAGGACCGGATCGAGGTGTCGTCCCTGGACGGTACTCAGAGACGTGTCCTGGTGGACACGGAGCTGGTGAACCCCAGGGCCATCATCGTTGACGCCACCAAGGGGTGAGCCTGGCACCTCCTCCTAGCACCTCCTCCTGGCACCTCCTACACCTCCTCAGCATCCTCCTCACTCGGCACCTCCTCCTAGCACCTCCTCCTAGCACCTCCTCCTAGCACACCTCCTGGCACCGTCACCTCCTCCTAGCACCTCCTCCTAGCACCCTCCTCCCCTAGCACCTCCTCCTAGCACCTCCTCCTAGCACCTCCTCCCTAGCACCTCCTCCCAGCACCTCCTCCTAGCACCTCCTCCTAGCACCTCCTCCCAGCACCTCCTCCTAGCACCTCCTCATCCTCCTAGCACCTACCTCCTCCTCCTAGCACCTCCTCCTAGCACCTCCTCCTGGCACCTCCTCCTAGCACCTCCTCCTAGCACCTCCTCCTCCTAGCACCTCCTCCTAGCACCTCCTCCTCCTAGCACCTCCTCCTAGCACCTCCTCCTAGCACCTCCTCCTAGCACCTCCTCCTAGCACCCATCCTCCAGCACCTCCTCCTAGCACCTCACCTCCTCCTAGCACCTCCTCCTAGCACCTCCTCCTAGCACCTCCTCCTAGCACCTCCTCCTAGCACCTCCTCCTAGCACCTCCTCCCAGCACCTCCTCCTCCTAGCACCTCCTACTCCTCCTAGCACCTCCTCCTAGCACCTCCTCCTCCTAGCACCTCCTCCTAGCACCTCCTCCTCCTAGCACCTCCTCCTAGCACCTCCTCCTAGCACCTCCTCCTAGCACCTCCTCCTAGCACCTCCTCCTCCTAGCACCTCCTCCTAGCACCTCCTCCTAGCACCTCCTCCTAGCACCTCCTCCTGCACTCCTCACTAGCACCTCCTCCTAGCACCTCCTCCTAGCACCTCTCCTAGCACCTCCTCCTAGCACCTCCTCCTAGCACCTCCTCCTAGCACCTCCTCCTAGCACCTCCTCCCTAGCACACCTCCTCCTAGCACCTCCTCCTAGCACCTCCTCCTAGCACCTCCTCCTAGCACCTCCTCCTAGCACCTCCTCCTAGCACCTCCTCCTAGCACCTCCTCCTAGCACCTCCTCCTAGCACCTCCTCCTAGCACCTCCTCCTCCTCTAGCACCTCCTCATCCTAGCACCTCCTCCTAGCACCTCCTCCTAGCACCTCCTCCTAGCACCTCCTCCCTCAGCACCTCCTCCTCCTAGCACCTCCTCCTAGCACCTCCTCCTCCTAGCACCTCCTCCTAGCACCTCCTCCTCAGCACCTCCTCCTAGCACCTCCTCCTAGCACCTCCTCCTAGCACCTCCTCCTAGCACCTCCTCCTAGCACCTCCTCCTAGCACCTCCTCCTAGCACCTCCTCCTCCCAGCACCTCCTCCTAGCACCTCCTCCTAGCACCTCCTCCTCCTCCAGCACCTCTCCTCCTAGCACCTCCTCCTGGCACCTCCTCCTCGCACCTCCTCCTCCTAGCACCTCCTCCTCCTCCTACTCTGCAGGAATGGCCACGATTCCCCATCTGATCCAAATAGCTTTTTGGGAATGTGGGACCCGATTACTGAAGCCTGGCTTGTTAACCACAATGATCTCAGTCGTTTTACTGAAGACTTGTGTGTGTTTTTAATCACTTTAAACACTTCAGATTTGGTCTAATCTGTTATAAACTGTAACTGGTCTCGTCGATAGAACCCTGTACTGGGCTGACTGGAATCGAGACGCCCCCAAGATCGAGACCTCTTACACGGACGGGACCAACAGGAGGGTCCTGGTGAAGGATGGTCTGGCCCTGCCCAACGGCCTCACCTTTGACCCCCAGAGCTCTCTGCTGTGCTGGACTGATGCAGGTAGGCTGGGGTCAAATGGTGACGATCTTCCGTTGGGACGTGCCGTGGTCGAGGGTTGTGATCGGATGTGATTGTTTGTCTGCAGGCACTCATAAGATGGAGTGTATCAACCCAAACCAGAGTGACCGGAGAAAGGTCATGGAAGGCCTTCAGTACCCCTTTGGAATGACCTCTTATGGAAAGAACATCTACTATACCGACTGGAAAAGGTAGGGTAAAGACACAAAACACAACACTTCCTTTTCCCCCGGAAGGAATTTCACTCTTTGACTCATTGAATTTGAGACTGTTATGAATATTTCCGCTCCATTTTTAAGTCTGAACTATAGGGCAACAGTAGTCTCACAAGTCCTAGGTGTCACAAATGAAAACCAGAGTATTTGGTTCACCAGGAGTAGAATCGGTGAAGGTGTTACCTAAACAGGAAGGGAGGGGTGATGGGAGGGGGATGGGTCAGAGGTCAGATGAACTCCACAGACTTCACTCCCCCCCCCCACCCCCCCTCACAGTGGGGCCCTGTTCCTCCACACAGACCATGCCATCCATGTGTGTTTGCCGTTGAGAAGGGGAGGGTGCCTGGGGGTTGGGAACGGGGGTCAGGGAAACCTATTTGAAAAGTGGCAGCTGCTTGCAATTTCTCAGACTCTTATGTGGCTGTGATTGGGTTGTTCAGGGCTTCTCTTCAGATCTCACCAGGGGCACAGCTCTGCCTGAGGGGGCTGGAAGGGGGCTGTGGACTAGTGGGGCATTGGACCACAGGATAAACTATCTCAATAAACTTAACAACTGTGCTGCATCCCCCCCCCCGTTCCCTAACTGTTCCCACGCTTCTCATCAGGGGGCTGTTTATTGCACATCATCAAAGCTAACTTTCCACAGAGTATTCAACACAGCTATCACCGCTAACTTTCCACAGAGTATTCATCACAGCTATCACCGCTAACTTTCCACAGAGTATTCAACACAGCTATCACCGCTAACTTTCCATAGAGAGTTATCATCACAGCTATCACAGCTAACTTTCCACACAGAGTATTCATCACAGCTATCACAGCTAACATTCCACAGAGTATTCATCACAGCTATCACCGCTAACTTTCCACAGAGAGTTATCATCACAGCTATCACCGCTAACTTTCCACACAGAGTATTCAACACAGCTATCACCGCTAACTTTCCACAGAGAGTTATCATCACAGCTATCACCGCTAACTTTCCACACAGAGTATTCACACAGCTATCACCGCTAACTTTCCACACAGAGTATTCATCACAGCTATCACAGCTAACTTTCCACAGAGTATTCAACACAGCTATCACCGCTAACTTTCCACAGAGAGTTATCATCAGCTATCACAGCTAACTTTCCACAGAGTATTCATCACAGCTATCACCGCTAACTTTCCACACAGAGTATTCATCACAGCTATCACAGCTAACTTTCCATACAGAGTATTCATCACAGCTAACTTTCCACAGAGTATCATCACAGCTAACTTTCCACAGAGTATTCATCACAGCTAACTTTCCACAGAGTATTCATCACAGCTAACTTTCCACAGAGTATTCATCACAGCTAACTTTCCATACAGAGTATTCATCACAGCTAACTTTCCACAGAGTATTCATCACAGCTAACTTTCCACAGAGTATTCATCACAGCTAACTTTCCACAGCTAACTTTCCATACAGAGTATTCATCACAGCTAACTTTCCACAGAGTATTCATCACAGCTAACTTTCCACAGAGTATTCATCACAGCTAACTTTCCACAGAGTATTCATCACAGCTAACTTTCCACAGAGTATTCATCACAGCTATCATGCTGTAGCTAACCTTTCCCCCTCCAGTTGGGAAACCCCAGCTGTTAAGCGAGTGTTTGTGTTGGTGTCAGGGATGGAGTGATCGCTGTGGACCGGAACACTGGAAGGGAGACGGATGAGTTTCAACCTCAGAAGAGAACACGCCTGTACGGGATCACAACAGCCTACGCACAATGTCCATCGGGTATGTAGCTTCTGGTTTTTAATCAGCCCTGTATGACCAGTTCTGGTCTCCCGTAAATTGTAGCGAGGGAAAGTATTCAGTGTCAGGGCCGAAGATAAGAAAAGGACAATGAGAAGTTGCAAAAGTAAAACATTCCTGTTCTGGGACGTCGTCTGAAATCATTCCATGAACTGGTGTGACCCCGGTGTAGTTTAGGGTCACCTTTAGGAAGCCAGGTGTGGGTGTCCCTCAGTTCTGTAACTTCAGTGACAGTGCAAACACTCTGACCTGTGACCTCTCTGGCCCTGGTGATGCCCTTACAGAGAACACAGTGAGATTTCTGACATGCTCTTCAATCTGAAAGCAACAGGAAGCCTAGTCAGGATGAAGTGGGAGGAACACTAAGGTTACTGTTGTGCATTAGAGGGCGATGGACTTCCACACAGCACCGTGTCTCAGGGTGAGATTACGTAAAGCCAGAGAATGTCGAAGCCCGGAGGCCCTCTGGGATCTGGGATGTGCTGTCTGGCTGCTGTGTGTCGTCTCCAAATACTGTGAAACGGAGAAAAAGGCTGTTGCCCCTTAGATGAGGGTTTGTTAGTGATGTCTCAAGAGATCAGTTACACAAACCAATCACATACCAGTTCACAAGAATGACCATACTGAGCATGAAAGGAATGCTTGACAACATATGCAGTCTTTCTCTGAGTTTTTTTTTAAACGTGTGTTATTTCTGTCGTCAGGACAAAACTACTGTACGGTGAACAATGGAGGCTGCACGCATCTCTGCCTAGCCACGCCTATAGGCCGCTCCTGCATGTGTCCCAAAAACACAGCGGGCGTGAGCTGTGTGGAGAGAGAGGGGAGGTTCTGAGGTACTGGAGGTTCTGAGTGACCTCACATGTCCTGTCTGATGTCGAGGCCGGCTGCCACGCGTTCTAAACTATAGCTGTTAAAAAAACTTCACTGAAATTCTACTGTGCATTTTATGACAACAAAAAAACACACTACTTTTTTCCATGATCCCCTTATAGTTTTGGGGGGAATTGTTCATACTGAATACATATTTATCAATACATTTATAGGTGCTGACATTTTGAATATCTTGAATATCTCAAGGAATAAATTGAATGTGAAGTTAGTTAGATCAAACACTCATCTCCTAGCTTTGTGATATTGTGTTGGCATATGCAACTCATTCCATAATTCGGATTGAAGTATAGTAGTGAAGATTGCTAAAGAATTGACTGTATTGGAGGGGAAGATAAGTTTACATTCTGTGCAGCTATCCAATAAAAAAAAGGTTTTTTTAACAATGGCGTGAAATTATTTTTTCAGACAGTGCTGTCTCAGTGATTGGGCATTTAAGAAGAAACGACGCCATCTTGTGGCATCTGTGCTTAAGATCTTCTTAACGAATCGGGGAAACCCGGCCAATGTTGTTATGTTCCGCTATTACACACTAGAGGTCGCTGTCCACTCAGTTTGCTTGCTTCGTGCCAAACGAAATGTCGGAGCTGTCATTTCTGTCTGGACGGCGACAAAAGGAAAAAAGAAAACAGCTTTTATATCAGCTGTGCTAAAGAGGGCTAGTTGTTCCAATGTACCGAAATGTTTCTAATAAAGTTAACGAAAAACATACTCCTGTCCTGCTAAAGCAAGCCCCAGTGGAAATGTTAAGTAAAACATCTGTTGATATCATGTCTTTGTGTATAGCCTTTAGTGATTGACAGGACAGCGCTGAATAACTCAACGAGAGACGAGACGGATGACGAAATGGAACCATGGGATCAGTTTCAACGTAAAATAATTTCAATCCAGTATTTTCAAATCCCGGTACAACTGCCCTCGTAATGATATTGTGTTCAAGTCCAAGAGTTTGCATGTTTCATTACTGTGTTACCTGTGTCATCGGGAATACATTAAACGCATATTTGAAAGCAGCATGCGTTCACAAATAAATGTATTTATGCCTTAATATACACGCCCTTTTATGTTTAATATTTCTTATTCGTGAGTTTACGCCCACAAAGGGGGACACTGCTGACGTAGGATGAGTGATTTGCGAGTAATTGAATCTCTTGAAAGAAAATGTTTGATTGATAGGGGCTTAGCCGTTTGATCCAATAGAATCACAGAGCTGGCTTTCGGGGGCGTGAATGTGTACTTCGGTACGTCTCTTTCCCAGTGACTGAATCGCTGACTGGGAAGCTACCTGGAGTCGCATTGAACAGGTCAGGTATGCCAGAAAACTGCTCCGTAGATCTTAAAGTGACAACATGACAATTTGAAGGTTTCACAGAGTTTAACACATTGAATCTTGATATCTGTATTTGCTAGACGTCATTCGTTGCCAGCTTTAGTCGTCTAGCTAGATCGCTAGCTAGCATTATGCGGCGATGGGACAGTGTTTGACAGATGATACTGTGTGACAGGCTATACAGTAACGCGGGTTGGAAAACTCAATTGCTGCTCTGTGCACAAGACGCTGTTGCCGGGTACTGTACGCTACTGTGCTGTGCCTGCTAGTTTGAAAACTACGTTCGTTATTTGTATATTATCGAGTCTGGAAGCTGAAGGTTTTTTGTCTTTACTAGCTCTAGCTAACTAGCAACACAAGCTACACGCATCATTCTGTGTACACGCCAGCTAACGTTAGCTAACGTAACCCGTTAGCTTGCTGCCCGGTTAGCCAGTCAAAACAATCACAAAGCCCATTGTAACGTTGTGTGTGAAGCAAGTGCGTGTGTAGAGATGTGGACATCAATACAGTTCGTTAGCTACCATAATTAAGTTAGGTAAGTGTATTTAATGGTTAATGTATGTTCTTTGCAGGATTGTGTTGGAGCTGTGCACGATCTGGATGATATGATCACGCATCGGTCCTTCCAAGTTCCAATTGAGCAGAGCTCGCTCTGCCGAGTGATGCCGACTACAGAGAGATGAAGCAATTCAATGGATTACTGACGTAAAAATAGGAATCGTCTGTGATTTAGCATTTTGGTTGACTGTGGGGCGATTTGAACTTCCCCCAGTTGACCCTTTTCCTTCGATGAGGACTGATCTGATCCACCTAACATTACCCCCCTGTGCCTGGAGAAATTTCCGACATGGCCAATCCACACTTGGCTAATCTGTCCTTTGCCTGGGAGAACTACATGGACTGCAGACTGCAGGGAGCTGATCTACAGGTAAATGCCATGGCTGAAGTTATTACACCTGTATGAGTTCTCAAGTTCCAGGTAAGGTGACAGGCCAATCGCCTGTGTTTCCATAAAGGAAGATGCTTGCTAGATATCAGGTGGATTTATACAGTCAATAGCAGTCTCTTTCCAGATCGGTGTTCAGACATGATGGTATATTTTTCCGTTAAGGTCTCAAGATTTATGGATTACCGTCACTGTTGCTAGGATGTCCTGCTGTACAGAGATTCTTCTTACAGCTCCAGGCTGTAGATATTATAAACGTGGGTGGAATTACTGGAGTGCAGTAGGTCTAGCACAAGTATATTAAACAACAGTGTGTGCGTGTGTGTGTGTGTGTGTGTGTGTGTGTGTGTGTGCGTGCAGTTAGTGTGTAGACTGTGTGGGTGGGTGTTAACGGACGAGAGTAATCTTACTCTATTCGGCTGCACTCACAGCAGCGTGAGTGTGAGCTACATGAGTGTGAGCTACATGAGTGTGAGCTACATGAGTGTGAGCTACATGAGTGTGAGCTACATGAGTGTGAGCTACATGAGTGTGAGCTACATGAGTGTGAGCTACATGAGTGTGAGCTACATGAGTGTGAGCTACATGAGTGTGAGCTACAGTAGGGTACTGTGGGGCTGTTTAGGCGGGAGCTGTTTAGGAGGGTGTCGCTGTGCTGTCCAGTCAGACGCTGAAGTTTGTGCTTGGCTACGTCGTTTTCTGGGGTTAATTCTCACTGATTACAGGGAGCTGTCTTGGGAGATGAGAGTTGACCTCTCTTGCTGCAACCCCCTCTCCCCCACACACACACACACTCACACACACACACACACACACACACACACACACACAGCCCACAGCAGCTAGATCACGGGATTCAGATTAGTGTCTCTACTCTAGTCAGGATGTCAGGACGGGGATTCAACAGCAGCCATCTGTCCCCTATGCGAGTCCTTAACCTCGGGGGCCTTTAGGGTTTATGGGTATTTTATGAGTGTGAATGAGGAGAATGATGACACACAGGCCCACCAGGGTTACGATCCTCAAACAAGATCCTAGGACTGGTTGCCGTGTCAGTTTTTGTGTTGTTTATTGTAGCCAGCCTCACGGTTCCTGCAGCTTGTGTTCTCCCAGTACGGTGGTTCTCCCAGTACGGTGGTTCTCCCAGTACGGTGGTTCTCACCAGCCTCATGGTTCCTGCTCCTGCTGCTTTACTGGAAGCCAGGGTTCTGTCAACAAACAGACTGTGCATTTCGCGTCCTCCTTGACACGGGGTGAGAACCACTACTCGCATGTCTCTCGTTTCTATGGCGACGCTGATGCCTCCACAGCAAGACGGAAGCAGCTGTTTTGTGTTTCTCTGGTTTAAAAAGGTCTTGTTTGTTTGTTTGTTTGTTTGTTTTCGTCGTGTGGCTAAAGTGCCGTGTCTAAACACACGTTTCATTTGTGGAACTGTTCTGTTCCTCCTCTGTCGGACCTAAAACAAGATAGATCTGCTTCACTAGAGTCAGCCTTCACTAGAGTCAGCCTTCACTAGAGTCAGCCTTCACTAGAGTCAGCCTTCACTAGAGTCAGCCTTCACTAGAGTCAGCCTTCACTAGAGTCAGCCTTCACTAGAGTCAGCCTTCACTAGTCAGCCTTCACTAGAGTCAGCCTTCACTAGAGTCAGCTTCACTAGAGTCAGCCTTCACTAGTCAGCCTTCACTAGAGTCAGCCTTCACTAGAGTCAGCCTTCACTAGTCAGCCTTCACTAGAGTCAGCCTCACTAGAGTCAGTCAGTGGACCATGACCTACACTGCCGACACTTGTGATGTCACACTAATGTAGTATCACTCACTCGTGCAGGGTCACAGAAGGCTTCACCTACGCCTCTCACTCACCTGAAGGCTGCCTCTCACTCACCTGAAGGCTGCCTCACACTCACCTGAAGGCTGCCTCACACTCACTCACCTGAAGGCTGCCTCACACTCACTCACCTGAAGGCTGCCTCTCACTCACCTGAAGGCTGCCTCACACTCACCTGAAGGCTGCCTCACACTCACCTGAAGGCTGCCTCACACTCACTCACCTGAAGGCTGCCTCACACTCACTCACCTGAAGGCTGCCTCACACTCACTCACCTGAAGGCTGCCTCTCACTCACCTGAAGGCTGCCTCACACTCACTCACCTGAAGGCTGCCTCACACTCACTCACCTGAAGGCTGCCTCACACTCACTCACCTGAAGGCTGCCTCACACTCACTCACCTGAAGGCTGCCTCACACTCACTCACCTGAAGGCTGCCTGTCACTCACCTGAAGGCTGCCTCACACTCACCTGAAGGCTGCCTCACACTCACTCACCTGAAGGCTGCCTCTCACTCACCTGAAGGCTGCCTCACACTGACTCACCTGAAGGCTGCCTCACACTCACCTGAAGGCTGCCTCACACTCACCTGAAGGCTGCCTCACACTCACCTGAAGGCTGCCTCACACTGACTCGTGCAGGGTCACAGAAGGCAGCCTCCCGCCCAGGTAGGACAGCTGAGGTTTATCATCTCTGGCTGAGGCCCCGACTCAAAGGTCAGGTTTTGTGTCCCTAACGTGATTCTTCAGTAAACCTGAAAGTGAAAGGAGAAAGGAGGATGTGTTAGTTAAACTCTAACAGTTTTTAGAAGCAGATTTTCTTCATAGATCCTGGATTGATATTCAATGAGTTTGGCTGTTCTACTGTACAAGCTGTTTGAGTGACTGATTACACGTTCTACTCACCAAGACAGCAGACTGGTCTTACAAATGTAAGTGTTTGAAAGTGTTCACATCTGACAGGTTTGACACAGTGTGAACCAGCTCTGGACTGGGACTGAAAAACGTCCCGGGACTTCCAAACACAGACTAGCCCGTGTATTATTATTATATATATATATGTTGCATTATGCCACGGCCGTTTGATCGGTCGTTCGGGAAATCTCTCGACTCCCGACGGCCAGTCCGACCCCGGTGTGAACAGATAGCTGTAGTGTCGCGCGTCGGCACCTTCTGATTAAAATGTCTCTGCTGAAGAAAACACGATAAGAGGGACGTCGTTATCACTGGTGATAGACCAGGCATCAGAGAGAGAGGGGCGTACGAGGCTCACTGCAACACTGATAGACCAGGCGTCAGAGAGAGAGGGGGCGTACGAGGCTCACTGCAACACTGATAGACCAGGCGTCAGAGAGAGAGGGGCGAACAAGGCTCGCTGCAACACTGATAGACCAGGCGTCAGAGAGAGAGGGGCGAACAAGGCTCGCTGCAACACTGATAGACCAGGCGTCAGAGAGAGAGGGGCGTACGAGGCTCGCTGCAACACTGATAGACCAGGCATCAGAGAGAGAGGGGCGAACAAGGCTCGCTGCAACACTGATAGACCAGGCATCAGAGAGAGAGGGGCGAACGAGGCTCGCTGCAACACTGATAGACCAGGCATCAGAGAGAGAGGGGCGAACAAGGCTCGCTGCAACACTGATAGACCAGGCATCAGAGAGAGAGGGGCGAACGAGGCTCGCTGCAACACTGATAGACCAGGCATCAGAGAGAGAGGGGCGAACAAGGCTCGCTGCAACACTGATAGACCAGGCGTCAGAGAGAGAGGGGCGAACGAGGCTCGCTGCAACACTGATAGACCAGGCGTCAGAGAGAGAGGGGCGAACGAGGCTCGCTGCAACACTGATAGACCAGGCGTCAGAGAGAGAGGGGCGTACGAGGCTCACTGCAACACTGATAGACCAAGCGTCAGAGAGAGAGGGGCGTACGAGGCTCACTGCAACACTGATAGACCAAGCGTCAGAGAGAGAGGGGCGTACGAGGCTCGCTGCAACATTGATAGACCAGGCATCAGAGAGAGAGGGGCGTACGAGGCTCACTGCAACACTGATAGACCAAGCGTCAGAGAGAGAGGGGCGTACGAGGCTCACTGCAACACTGATAGACCAGGCATCAGAGAGAGAGGGGCGAACGAGGCTCGCTGCAACACTGATAGACCAGGCGTCAGAGAGAGAGGGGCGTACGAGGCTCACTGCAACACTGATAGACCAGGCATCAGAGAGAGAGGGGCGAACGAGGCTCGCTGCAACATTGATAGACCAGGCGTCAGAGAGAGAGGGGCGAACGAGGCTCGCTGCAACACTGATAGACCAGGCGTCAGAGAGAGAGGGGCGAACGAGGCTCGCTGCAACACTGACTCGGTCCCCTAAGCTGTCTAGTTTGCCTCCTATCAGGCTGTTCACAGCCTCGCCACATCCATCGCCTGCCTCTTAGACGCACGCCAAGCGCCACCACACTCCATTTACTACCAAGTGGATATTGACCTGCAGCTACATGCTGACGGCAGAAACACTCTGGTTTCTGTGAGACAGCAGTGTAGCCTAACTCCTGAGAAGCCAGCGAACTGCAGCAGTTACTGTGCTCTGAGTGAAACACACTGAATCAAGGAGGAGTGGAAGCTAAGTTGTGTCTCTGCTGACTTGGCTGGTCCTCGTCTCAGGCAGACCCAGTCATGTAGACCACTCAGTTTGTTTTCTTAGGGGCGTATTGTGTACGGTTAAAAGTGACATCAGTGAGAGGAAGTTAGTGTGAGAGCAGTTTAGCCACGTGAAGCATCCTGCCGCTTTGGCCTGACTCCTGCCTCTAAAGTCAGCCTCTAAAGTCAGCCTCTAAAGTCAGCGGAGCCTTTACTTTACTTGCACTCATTTTCTGGGGGGGGGTTCTAAATTGGGTATGCAAAATGCCATGTTGCGTACAGTATAGTCCTACTAAGAGTGTCCCTAGGTGTTACCCTAGACTCTGGGGTATGACTTGGTTCCAAACTGTTGACTTAAGGCGTGAATAATTAATCTCTCTGGTGCTCTGCTGAGTCAAATTTCAACCTCTGCATCACCCTGGTTATTCTCTTCCACCGGCGGGCATGTTATCAGCCCCCCTCTCTCCTTTTGGAACTATCTACTCCTCTCCTCCTCTCCCCTCTTTTCCTCTCCTCTCCCCTCTTTTCCTCTCCTCTCCTCTGCCCTCACCTCACCTCCTTTCCTCCTCTTCTTCTCTCCTCTCCTCTCCTTTCCCCTCCCCTCCCCTCACCTCACCTCCTCTCGTTTTTTTCTCATTTCCTGTGTAGCCTTGCTGCCTCTGTCTGTATGCACCAGAGTGTGTTTACAAGCTGATGCAAGCGGAGGCAGCCGGAGGTAATCCAGCTAGCGTGTGTGTGGGCTCGTTCCTGCCGGCTGGTAAGTGTGTGTGTGCTGACCCTCTGTAGAGGCAGGTGAGGGTGTGTGTGTGCTGACCCTCTGTAGTGGCAGGTGAGGGTGTGTGTGTGCTGGCCCTCTGTAGAGGCAGGTGAGTGTGTGTGTGCTGACCCTCTGTAGTGGCAGGTGAGTGTGTGTGTGCTGACCCTCTGTAGAGGCAGGTGAGTGTGTGTGTGCTGACCCTCTGTAGAGGCAGGTGAGTGTGTGTGTGCTGACCCTCTGTAGTGGCAGGTGAGTGTGTGTGTGCTGGCCCTCTGTAGCGGCAGGTGAGTGTGTGTGTGCTGGCCCTCTGTAGAGGCAGGTGAGGGGGTGTGCTGGCCCTCTGTAGAGGCAGGTGAGTGTGTGTGTGCTGACCCTCTGTAGAGGCAGGTGAGGGTGTGTGTGCTGACCCTCTGTAGAGGCAGGTGAGGGGGTGTGCTGGCCCTCTGTAGAGGCAGGTGAGGGGGTGTGCTGGCCCTCTGTAGAGGCAGGTGAGTGTGCTGGCCCTCTGTAGCGGCAGGTGAGTGTGTGTGTGCTGTAGCGGCAGGTGAGGGGGTGTGTACTGGCCCTCTGTAGAGGCAGGTGAGGGTGTGTGAGGGTGTGCTGGCCCTCTCTAGCGGCTGGTCGGAGGGTGTGTGCTGGCCCTCCTTAGAGGCAGGTGAGTGTGCTGGCCCTCTGTAGAGGCAGGTGAGTGTGCTGGCCCTCTCTAGCGTCTGGTCGGAGGGCCTGGGACCCGGGAGGTAGCGGCTGGTCGGAGGGTGTGTGAGGGTGTGCTGGCCCTCTCTAGCGGCTGGTCGGAGGGCCCGGGACCCGGGACACCTCATGATGCTCATCACCCAGATATCAAATTAGATCAGCTCTCTCCTCAACCGGAAAAACATGATGTGACCACAGGGCTCTCTCACGAGGATGGGATCACGTCGCACACTGCCTCGCTGCCTCCCTGCCTCGCTGCCTCCCTGCCTCCCCCCAGACCCCCCACCAGGAACATGATTAGCCACGAGAGCGGGAAGGGACGGGAGTGTGTGACTCAGCCAGCATCGCTCCCATGACCAGACCTCTCATGATCACACACACACACACACACTCACACACAGATATACGCACACACACGCACACACACACACACACACACACACTCACACAGACACACTCACACAGACACACACACACACCACACACACACACACACAGATATACGCACACACGTACACACCACACACACACTCACCACACAGATATACGCACACACGTACACACACCACACACACACACTCACACACAGATATACGCACACACGTACACACACCCACACACACTCACACACGATATACGCCACACACGTACACACACACACACACACCTCACACACAGATATCACGCACACACGTACACCACACACACCCTCACACACACACACCCACCACACACACACACACACACACCACACACACACACACACACGTGGTGGAGCCTGTCTGGGTCCATCATGATCCGGATGGCTTGAGTCTTTTCTCCCCCCTCGTGCTGTAACAGGAAGTGGAGATGGAGACCCAGGCAGCCAGCCATACAGGAATGAGTCACAGAGAAACTAGACACCCTGTCTCTTTCAACACGTCAGCCTTTGTTTACTTGTGAAGCAGTGTGAATACTGCATGCAGATATCGCATTCAATAATCCACTTGTGTTCTCTGGCTCGGTGGTCCTCATAGTACGACACCACGCGTGCACAAGCCTTTGGCAGAGCCAGCTGTGACTACAGAAGGATCTAGAACAAAGCCGAGATCCTTCTGATGGTTTAACACGTGGTGCTTGTTATAGAGTGTGAAGAGATGCCGTCTGTAACGCATGCAGAGCAGCGTCTCCACAACGTCTCCACAACGTCTCCACAACGTCTCCACAACGTCTCCACAGCGTCTCCACAACGTCTCCACAACGTCTCGTGGTGTTAGATGAGTTTATACAGCTTGTCTGTGTGTCGCCAGATAGATGAGTGACCAACTGGTATTTATGAGGAAGTGTGGATGATTCCAGAGGCCAGTTTCTCGGCCTGTTAGGACTTTGAAAAAGCTGTTGATTATCATGATGTTTGGGCCCAACCTTCATCATGTCCCTCTCCTGCTATCGCCCGTCTCCTGGTCTGATTATGCTGTGTATGTATGTGTTTATAGCTCCTGGTCTGATTATGCTGTGTATGTATGTGTTTATAGCTCCTGGTCTGATTATGCTGTGTATGTATGTGTTTATAGCTCGTCCCCTGGTCTGATTATGCTGTGTATGTATGTGTTTATAGCTTGTCTCCTGGTCTGATTATGCTGTGTATGTATGTGTTTATAGCTCTTCTCCTGGTCTGTGTTTAGCCTGTACTTAGAATAAGAAGGTAGCCTTGCTGGCACGTTAGGAGAGTGTCTGTTCCACTCTGAGAGAACCGTAGTTTCACTTAGCGTTCAGGGCAGGTTTAGCGTGTGTGTATGTGTGTGTGTGTGTGTGTGTGCAAGTGTTCTGCAGCCAGAAGCATGGGTGTTCATCAACATGACTGCCAGACACATCGCCATAGCGCGGCGCCACGGCAGCAGACGCTCGGCAGTGGCAGTGACGCATCTGACACCACAAGACTCAGCTCTCGATCTCGAGATCTCTATCATCCCCATCTCCGGTGCAGCTATCGCACGTAGAGCGCGAGCACGAGCGCAGAGCGCGCGAGCGAGAGCTAGCGAGATGCGAGCGAGAGCGCCGATCGCGCTAGGCGCTGCGAACAATAGCGACTCGATCGACTCGCGCTCTCTAGCATAAGATCAGATCGCGCTATCGCTATCTCGCAGTCATGTACCGGTGCTGTTCTGCTTTACACGCATTCTGTGTTTCTCATGTCATGCTTTTGTCTTCCTCTCCCTTGTCTGTCACGGTCCCTGTCCCTCTCACCTGCTCATTGTCCCTGTCCACTGTCCCTCTCCTTGTCCGTGTCCCTGTCACGGATGGTGGGTGCGGCTCCAGGCCCACTGGTGTGCAGTGACCCCATGAGGTGGGTGGATGTGACCCACTGCATGGCAGACGACCACCCGGGGACGCGGAGCCCCGCCGCCGCGCCCCACACAACACGTGACGCACCGCACACGCCAACACAGCTGAGCAAAAAGATACAAGGACGGCAGCCCGCGAGCCAAGGGCCGTTAAGGATGGTCGCATCTCACCACTGCTCATCACCTTGTAGCAGAGACTACCCCTCATTGATCTCTCTTCAAGTTTATTCGAGTCCTGCACCCCTTTACATGAGCACCCTCCCCACCTGCGAGAGCTCTGTTCTTTCTCTCTGACACTCCTTGAGCTTCTTGCTTGCTGAGCCCACTCCCTCCTGCACCACCCTTGAGCCCCCTCCCCCTGCTGCAGCCCCCTCCCCCCTGCGCGCTTGAGCCCCCTCCCCACTGCCCCTTGAGCCCCCTCCCTCCTGCTGAGCCCCCCTCCCCCCTGGCTTGAGCCCCCTCTGCTTGAGCCCCCTCCCCCTGCCCCCCTGAGCCCCCTCCCCCCTGCCCCCCCTTGAGCTCCTGCTTGAGCCCCCTCCCCCCTGCCCCCCCTTGAGACCCCTCCCCCCTGCCCCCTTGAGCCCCCTCCCTCCTGCTTGAGCCCCTCCCTCTGCTGCAGCCCTCTGCCCCCCTTGAGCCCCCTCCCCCCTGCCCCCCCTTGAGCCCCCTCCCTCTGCCCCCCCTTGAGCCCCCTCCCCCCTGCCCCCCTGAGCCCCCTCCCCCTGCCCCCCCTTGAGCCCCTCCCTCCTGCCCCCCCTTGAGCCCCTCCCTCCTGCCCCTGGCTCTGGTGAGTGAGACAGAAACATGGTCTCATCCTGATCCGCACATTTTTTCTTTCTTTTACTGCGCTAGAAATGTGACGGTCTGATTTGATTAGCCCTGAAACCTCAAGGTGTGTTAAGAACCTTCCTGTTGTGATCATGTGACACGGTCATATTACTACCAGAGAGGCTGGTGAGAGGCTGGTGAGCAGAGCAGGTGGTGAGAGGCTGGTGAGCAGAGGAGGCTGGTGAGAGGCTGGTGAGAGGCTGGTGAGAGCAGGCTGGTGAGCAGGCTGGTGAGCAGGCTGGTGAGCAGGCTGGTGAGCAGGCTGGTGAGCAGGCTGGTGAGAGGCTGGTGAGCAGGCTGGTGAGCGAGAGGCTGGTGAGAGGCTGGTGAGAGGCTGGTGAGAGGCTGGTGAGCAGGCTGGTGAGCAGGCTGGTGAGCAGGCTGGTGAGAGGCTGGTGAGAGGCTGGTGAGAGGCTGGTGAGCAGGCTGGTGAGCAGGCTGGTGAGCAGGCTGGTGAGCAGGCTGGTGAGCAGGCTGGTGAGAGGCTGGTGAGCAGGCTGGTGAGCAGGCTGGTGAGAGGCTGGTGAGCAGAGCAGGCTGGTGAGAGGCTGGTGAGCAGGCTGGTGAGCAGGCTGGTGAGCAGGCTGGTGAGCAGAGCAGGCTGGTGAGAGGCTGGTGAGAGGCTGGTGAGAGGGCTGGTGAGCAGGCTGGTGAGAGGCTGGTGAGAGGCTGGTGAGCAGGCTGGTGAGCAGGCTGGTGAGAGGCTGGTGAGAGGCTGGTGAGAGGCTGGTGAGCAGGCTGGTGAGAGGCTGGTGAGAGGCTGGTGAGCAGGCTGGTGAGCAGGCTGGTGAGCAGGCTGGTGAGCAGGCTGGTGAGCAGGCTGGTGAGCAGGCTGGTGAGCAGAGCAGGCTGGTGAGCAGGCTGGTGAGCAGGCTGGTGAGCAGGCTGGTGAGCAGGCTGGTGAGCAGGCTGGTGAGAGGCTGGTGAGAGGCTGGTGAGAGGCTGGTGAGCGGGCTAGTGAGCAGGAGTCGGGAATCGAACCGCCAACCCTGCGATTAACAGACGACCCTCTCTACCCCCAGACCAGTGTGCCTGCTCACATGGAAGCTGCTTGGTGAGGTTTCATTAGACGTCATGTTGACCCACGGGCGTGTGTGTGTTCTGACCAGTCTGTGTGTGTGTGTGTGTGTGTGTGTGTGTGTGTGTGTGTGTGGACCCACTGTCTGTGCCTGTGTGCGTAGAGAGAGCTAGTGTGACAGATAAGAGGATAGGGGAAGGACTGTTGCCTTGTAAAGGAAAGTGTATCTCCACACTCCATGTGATGTCACTGTGAGCCTGGCTACACTGACCAACCAGAGGATCATCTCTGAGCACCAATGTTTTCAATCAACACCTGGAGCCTTTACATTCACTACACTTGTTTTAACTGTAAAAAAAACATCTTCTTTGATCTCAAAGGGTTATTTTGAGAGTTGCAAGAGAACCTAAACTTGACCCAGTCTTTAATCAAAATTTCAGCTGCTGTTGTGTTGAATATTATCACTGATGTGTGTGTCCTCTGTGTGTGTGTGTTCTCTGTGTGTGTGTGTGTTCTCTGTGTGTGTGTGTCCTCTCTGTGTGTGTGTGTGTGTTCTCTGTGTGTGTGTGTGTGTTCTCTGTGTGTGTGTGTGTTCTCTCTCTGTGTGTGTGTGTCCTCTCTGTGTGTCCTCTCTGTGTGTGTGTGTTCTCTCTGTGTGTGTGTGTGTGTGTTCTCTCTCTCTGTGTGTGTGTGTGTGTCCTCTATCTGTGTGTGTTTGTCCTCTCTCTCTCTGTGTGTGTGTGTGTTCTCTGTGTGTGTGTGTGTTCTCTCTCTGTGTGTGTGTGTGTGTGTCCTCTCTCTGTGTGTGTGTGTGTTCTCTCTCTGTGTGTGTGTGTGTCCTCTCTCTGTGTGTGTGTGTGTGTGTCCTCTCTCTGTGTGTGTGTGTGTGTGTTCTCTCTCTCTGTGTGTGTGTGTGTGTTCTCTGTGTGTGTGTGTCCTCTCTCTCTCTGTGTGTGTGTGTGTTCTCTCTCTGTGTGTGTGTGTGTTCTCTCTCTCTGTGTGTGTGTGTGTGTGTGTGTCCTCTCTCTCTGTGTGTGTGTGTCCTCTCTCTCTGTGTGTGTGTGTGTGTGTGTTCTCTCTCTCTGTGTGTGTGTGTTCTTTCTCTCTGTGTGTGTGTGTGTTCTCTCTCTCTGTGTGTGTGTGTGTGTCCTCTCTCTCTGTGTGTGTGTGTGTTCTCTCTCTCTGTGTGTGTGTGTGTCCTCTCTCTCTGTGTGTGTGTGTGTGTCCTCTCTCTGTGTGTGTGTGTGTGTGTTCTCTCTCTCTGTGTGTGTGTGTGTGTGTTCTCTCTCTCTGTGTGTGTGTGTGTCTCTCTCTCTGTGTGTGTGTGTGTGTTCTCTCTCTCTCTCTCTGTGTGTGTGTTCTCTCTCTCTCTGTGTGTGTGTGTGTCCTCTCTCTCTCTCTGTGTGTGAGTTCTCTCTCTCTCTCTGTGTGTGTGTGTCCTCTCTCTCTCTCTGTGTGTGTGTGTGTGTCCTTCTCTCTCTCTCTCTCTGTGTGTGTGTTCTCTACTCTCTCTGTGTGTGTGTGTGTCCTCTCTCTCTCTCTGTGTGTGTGTTCTCTCTCTCTGTGTGTGTGTGTGTTCTCTCTCTCTCTGTGTGTGTGTCCTCTCTCTCTCTCTGTGTGTGTGTGTGTGTGTCCTCTCTCTCTCTCTCTGTGTGTGTGTTCTCTCTCTCTCTGTGTGTGTGTGTGTCCTCTCTCTCTCTCTCTCTCTGTGTGTGTGTTCTCTCTCTCTCTGTGTGTGGTGTGTGTGTTCTCTCTCTCTGTGGTGTGTGTGTTCTCTCTGTGTGTGTGTGTGTTCTCTCTCTCTGTGTGTGTGTGTGTTCTCTCTGTGTGTGTGTGTGTGTGTTCTCTCTCTCTCTCTCTGTGTGTGTGTGTGTGTCCTCTCTCTCTCTCTCTGTGTGTGTGTTCTCTCTCTCTCTGTGTGTGTGTGTGTCCTCTCTCTCTCTCTCTGTGTGTGTGTGTGTCCTCTCTCTCTCTCTCTGTGTGTGTGTTCTCTCTCTCTCTGTGTGTGTGTGTGTGTGTGTTCTCTCTCTCTCTGTGTGTGTGTTCTCTCTCTCTGTGTGTGTGTCTCTCTCTCTCTCTCTCTCTGTGTGTGTGTTCTCTCTCTGTGTGTGTGTGTGTGTGTGTGTGTGTTCTCTCTCTCTCTGTGTGTGTGTGTGTTCTCTCTCTCTCTCTGTGTGTGTGTGTTCTCTCTGTGTGTGTGTGGTGTGTTCTCTCTCTCTCTGTGTGTGTGTGTGTGTTCTCTCTCTCTCTCTGTGTGTGTGTGTGTTCTCTCTCTGTGTGTGTGTGTGTGTTCTCTCTCTCTGTGTGTGTGTGTGTGTGTGTGTGTGTTCTCTCTCTCTGTGTGTGTGTGTTCTTCTCTGTGTGTGTGTGTGTGTTCTCTCTCTGTGTGTGTGTGTGTGTGTGTGTTCTCTCTCTGTGTGTGTGTGTGTTCTCTCTCTCTCTCTCTGTGTGTGTGTGTGTGTGTTCTCTGTGTGTGTGTGTTCTCTCTCTCTCTGTGTTTGTGTGTTCTCTCTCTCTCTCTCTGTGTGTGTGTGTTCTCTCTCTCTCTCTCTCTCTGTGTGTGGTGTTCTCTCTGTGTGTTTTCTCTCTCTCTCTGTGTGTGTGTGTGTGTGTTCTCTCTCTCTCTGTGTGTGTGTGTGTGTGTGTGTGTTTCTCTCTCTCTCTCTCTCTGTGTGTGTGTTCTCTCTCTGTGTGTGTGTGTGTGTGTTCTCTCTCTGTGTGTGTGTGTGTGTGTTCTCTCTCTCTCTGCAGGTCAGTCTACAGTGCTTGGAGAGCTTCCTGTGCATGTTCCCACTGTGTTGGTGACAGGTGTCACGTCCACCTCCAGACGAACAAGGACACCCTGAAGTTCTGGTAGGTCCTCACCTCACCTCACCGCTCCAGTATCGACCCTGAGTTACCCCCTCCTCACTGCTCCAGTTACCCCTGAGTTACCCCCTCCTCACCGCTCCAGTTACCCCTGAGTTACCCCCTCCTCACCGCTCCAGTTACCCCTGAGTTACCCCCTCCTCACTGCTCCAGTTACCCCTGAGTTACCCCCTCCTCACCGCTCCAGTTACCCCTGAGTTACCCCCTCCTCACCGCTCCAGTATCGACCCTGAGTTACCCCCTCCTCACCGCTCCAGTTACCCCTGAGTTACCCCCTCCTCACTGCTCCAGTTACCCCTGAGTTACCCCCTCCTCACCGCTCCAGTTACCCCTGAGTTACCCCCTCCTCACTGCTCCAGTTACCCCTGAGTTACCCCCTCCTCACTGCTCCAGTTACCCTGAGTTACCCCCTCCTCACCCCGCTCCAGTTACCCCTGAGTTACCCCCTCCTCACTGCTCCAGTTACCCCTGAGTTACCCCCTCCTCACTGCTCCAGTTACCCCCTCCTCACCGCTCCAGTTACCCCTGAGTTACCCCTCCTCACCGCTCCAGTTACCCCTGAGTTACCCCCTCCTCACCGCTCCAGTTACCCCTGAGTTACCCCCTCCTCACTGCTCCAGTTACCCCTGAGTTACCCCCTCCTCTCTGCTCCAGTATCGACCCTGAGTTACCCCCTCCTCACTGCTCCAGTTACCCCTGAGTTACCCCCTCCTCACTGCTCCAGTTACCCCTGAGTTACCCCCTCCTCACCGCTCCAGTTACCCCTGAGTTACCCCCTCCTCACTGCTCCAGTTACCCCTGAGTTACCCCCTCCTCACTGCTCCAGTTACCCCTGAGTTACCCCCTCCTCACCGCTCCAGTTACCCCTGAGTTACCCCCTCCTCACCGCTCTAGTTACCCCTGAGTTACCCCCTCCTCACTGCTCCAGTTACCCCTGAGTTACCCCCTCCTCACTGCTCCAGTTACCCCTGAGTTACCCCCTCCTCACTGCTCCAGTTACCCCTGAGTTACCCCCTCCTCACTGCTCCAGTTACCCCCTCCTCACCGCTCCAGTTACCCCTGAGTTACCCCCTCCTCACCGCTCCAGTTACCCCTGAGTTACCCCCTCCTCACTGCTCCAGTTACCCCCTGAGTTACCCCCTCCTCACTGCTCCAGTTACCCCTGAGTTACCCCCTCCTCACCGCTCCAGTTACCCCTGAGTTACCCCCTCCTCACCGCTCTAGTTACCCCTGAGTTACCCCCTCCTCACTGCTCCAGTTACCCCTGAGTTACCCCCTCCTCACTGCTCCAGTTACCCCTGAGTTACCCCCTCCTCACCGCTCCAGTTACCCCTGAGTTACCCCCTCCTCACTGCTCCAGTTACCCCCTGAGTTACCCCCTCCTCACCGCTCCAGTTACCCCTGAGTTACCCCCTCCTCACTGCTCCAGTTACCCCTGAGTTACCCCCTCCTCACTGCTCCAGTTACCCCTGAGTTACCCCTCCTCACTGCTCCAGTTACCCCTGAGTTACCCCCTCCTCACCGCTCCAGTTACCCCTGAGTTACCCCCTCCTCACCGCTCCAGTTATCCCTGAGTTACCCCCTCCTCACTGCTCCAGTTACCCCTGAGTTACCCCCTCCTCACCGCTCCAGTTACCCCTGAGTTACCCCCTCCTCACCGCTCCAGTTACCCCTGAGTTACCCCCTCCTCACTGCTCCAGTTACCCCTGAGTTACCCCCTCCTCACCGCTCCAGTTACCCCTGAGTTACCCCCTCCTCACCGCTCCAGTTACCCCTGAGTTACCCCCTCCTCACCGCTCCAGTTACCCCTGAGTTACCCCCTCCTCACCGCTCCAGTTACCCCTGAGTTACCCCCTCCTCACCGCTCCAGTATCGACCCTGAGTTACCCCCTCCTCACTGCTCCAGTTACCCCTGAGTTACCCCCTCCTCACTGCTCCAGTTACCCCTGAGTTACCCCCTCCTCACCGCTCCAGTTACCCCTGAGTTACCCCCTCCTCACCGCTCCAGTTACCCCTGAGTTACCCCCTCCTCACCGCTCCAGTTACCCCTGAGTTACCCCCTCCTCACCGCTCCAGTTACCCCCTCCTCACCGCTCCAGTTACCCCCTCCTCACCGCTCCAGTTACCCCTGAGTTACCCCCTCCTCACCGCTCCAGTTACCCCTGAGTTACCCCCTCCTCACTGCTCCAGTTACCCCTGAGTTACCCCCTCCTGCATGTCTACTGACCCTGGGTAGGGCACTAAGCCACTAGTGGTTTACTGTAAACCCCTGGATCCTCATAACTGAGTTCTGTCGCGCTGTGAAGTGGGACAGAAGGAAACTTTGTTTCTGAAGGCAGATCTGCTAGTAAACTCTACAGTACGTGCAAAAACAAGCTAAGTGCTTCAGGATCTGGTAGTGCCCCTTTAATCAGCGGAGATGGAAAGAACATGACATTTCAGACGTGCTGAAGAAAGAGGCCTGTGTGAAGCGCCGTGGTTTCCGGCAAGTTCTTTATCGCTGCGTTTGTAATCGCTGTCTCTTAGTTACAGTCCCCAGTATCAGGTTGTGGGAACAGTTGCTCTACAAGAAGGAAGCTTGTATGAATCATAAAGTATAACTTTAGGAGAATATGTGCCATGCTTTATTATATATAGATACAGTATATATAGCTGTAGATATATATATATCAGCTTCATTCTTTGCAGATTTGTCAGATTCATGCCCTATTGGGTGTTTGACTTCTGCTACATCTCTTCCCTAGCCAGCTTGCTCTCTAGCGCTCCTGCTGGCTGAGCACGGTACAGTAGATTTTTGATCATAGAATTTCCCAGTGGCTCACATGTCATTCAGGAGATTCTACAGTGTCATCTGGAGACTTCCTTTGGCCTGTCGGTCTCAGGGTGAAGACCTTGTTGGCTGGGATGTGTTTAGCCAAGAGAATCAGGCCCTCATGGTGACAAGATGGGGTTTCTTCAGGACCAGGTTTGCAACAGTCAGTGCAGGGACACATGCTCTACCAGTCAGGCCGTGTCCAGTCAGGCTCCCGTGTCCAGACAGACCCAGAGGAAGGGAGAGAGAGGTGGGGCTGTGGGGCTGTGGGGCTGTGGGGCTGTGGGGCTGTGGGGCTGTGGGGCTGTGGGGCTGTGGGGTTGGCCTGAGCAATCACAGACAGACGTCCTTCTAGTAGAAGCTACCAGAGTCCTCTGCAGAGGGGAGGGGCTGTTCTGGCTTCAGCAGGGACCCATGCTATCGGACGGGCACGGAGAGATAAATCAATTGTTGCAAATACTTTTTAGTTGGTGTTTGTGGCCGTTTGGGAGAGAGAGAGTTTCCCGTCAGTCACTGCTCTGTTTTTCCCTCCTGAAGTAGTAGAGTTTTTTTCTTAACAAGGTTTAAAAGTCAACAAACCGGCCATTGTGTCGCTTAAGTCTGAGACAAGACTCCACCTACATCTCTGGGTGCTGTAGTATGACTCCACCTACATCTCTGGGTGCAGTATGGGTGTAGTATGACTCTCTGGGTGCAGTATGGGTGTAGTATGACTCTCTGGGTGCTAGCCGGCACCTGGGAGGCAGGCTGGAGCCACCAGAGGAGGTATCAGGAGCTCCAGACTTCAGGGGGCATGTCAGCGTCTCAGCACTAGCACCATGTGACAACACATGCTGTCATGTGACTCACTGATCGACTGCAGATCTGGAAGCTTCCATTTGAAATTCTGATTTAATGGAATTTGTGCCGCGGGACAGAAAATTCAGTCAGTGCTGCGAGGAAGAATGCGAACACAACCAGGAGATCTGCGTGTTAGCCTGGAACGCACGGGTCAACATGAGGGGAAGAAAGGTTTTCCCACATCTATCCTCTGGTGAGATTAAGGGACATTCCTTGTTTGGCTTATTTAGCCTCAGTGAGGTTTGGTGGAAGGAATGTTGTGGATTTTGTGTTTGGTGAGCAGACTTTTGAGACGAGGCATAGTGTGTGTGTGTGTGTGTCTGTGTGTGTGTGTGTGTGTGTGTGTGTGTGTGCTCTCATGCCTAGTTGGATGAATCTTTGTGGACGCCCTCTTGTGAACTGTCAAGGAGCCAAAAGCAGATTTCATGTTTCTTCGCTTGAAACGTTTGAGCCCAAATTAGCTCCTGTTCACTTGCTGCCTACAAATGGCAAACTATTTAACAACAAGTTTCAAGTAGCTTTAAACCTTTTCAGTTCTACTCGAACACTTTCAGTTTGAATAGTTATCTATAAACAATCGCTAAGCGATGATAAGCCTCGAGTGAAACCATAGATTTATGATTTCAGGCTCAAGTTTCCATTTGTTAGTCAATGTTTGTAAAACACCATCAGATAAGCGCTCGATCACTTCCTGTGTCACATGTCTTTATTCATAGTGTATCCACGAGGCCTAACGTACAGTATCGTAGCATCAGCCAGGATCGGTGATGAGTCAACAGAGTCATTGATTGGCTCCTCTTGAGATACTGGAGGTCTATAGACATGATCACATTTCCCACTGTTAGTATCTGTAGCAAATCAAACTTGGTCCTTAGTATCATGTGTGACTTATCTCTCTCTCTCTCTCTCTCTCGCCCCATCCCTCTATTTCACACTTTCCCTCTCCATCTCTCTCGACCATCATGTTTACTCTCTCTCTCCATCACTTTCTCTCTCTCCATACTCTCTCTGTACTCTCATCCCCCTCTCTCTACCATATCTCAAACTCTCTCTCCATCTCCCCCCCTCTCTCTCCATCTCTCTCTGTCTCTCCCCCCCTCATCCACCCCCTCTCTCCATCTCCCCCCCTCTCTCTCCATCTCTCTCTGTCGCTCCCACCCCTCTCTCCATCTCTCTCTGTCGCTCCCCCCCTCTCTCCATCTCTCTCTGTCTCTCCCCCCCTCTCCCCATCTCTCTCTGTCTCTCTCCCCCTCTCTCTCCATATCTCCCCCCCCTCTCTCTCCATCTCCCCCCCTCTCTCACCCCCTCTCTCCATCTCTCTCCCCCTCTCCCTGCATCATCTCTCTGTCTCTCGCCCCCCTCTCTCGCCCCCTCTCTCAGCTCGGACATGAGCGGTGCCAGTAACACGCTGGCGAGGGAGTTCCTGACAGACGTTCACCAGCTGTGCAGCGCCGTGGCTCAGAGGGCGGAGTCACAGAGGGCGGAGTCACAGAGGGCGGAGTCACAGAGGGCGGAGTCACGAGAGGAGGACGAGGAGGAGAGTCACATGGCGGCGCTGGGAGAGTACCTGGTCAGGGGGCGTGGCTTCCTGCTGCTCAGCACACTGGACTCCATCATCGACCAGGTGAGACACTCATCACTCGCGTGGATCAGTAGCTCCGCCCCTGGCGTGGATAATTTGCTCGCCGTTTGACGTGAACACAGCAAACACCCCCTGTTATGTTTCTCAAGACATTTGACTTCTGCTATGAATCAGTTTGAGTTGTGAGTACGTGGTCGAGGCTTTTGCTGTGTTTTGAGTGTTCTGCCTGTTTAGAGAGCATACTGTCTGTTTAGAGAGCATGCTGTCTGTTTAGAGAGCATTGCTGTCTGTTTAGAGAGCGTACTGCCTGTTTAGAGAGCATGCTGTCTGTTTAGAGAGCATTGCTGTCTGTTTAGAGAGCGTACTGCCTGTTTAGAGAGCATGCTGTCTGTTTAGAGAGCATTGCTGTTGTTTAGAGAGCGTACTGCCTGTTTAGAGAGCATGTTGCCTGTTTAGAGAGCATTGCTGTCTGTTTAGAGAGCATTGCTGCCTGTTTACAGAGCATACTGCCTGTTTAGAGAGCATGCTGCCTGTTTAGAGAGCATACTGCCTGTTTAGAGAGCATTGCTGTCTGTTTAGAGAGCGTACTGCCTGTTTAGAGAGCGTACTGCCTGTTTAGAGAGCATTGCTGTCTGTTTAGAGAGCATACTGCCTGTTTAGAGAGCATGCTGCCTGTTTAGAGAGCGTACTGTCTGTTTAGAGAGCGTACTGCCTGTTTAGAGAGCATACTGCCTGTTTAGAGAGCATCCTGTCTGTTTAGAGAGCATGCTGCCTGTTTAGAGAGCATGTTGTCTGTTTAGAGAGCATGCTGCCTGTTTAGAGAGCATGCTGCCTGTTTAGAGAGCATGCTGCCTGTTTAGAGAGCGTACTGTCTGTTTAGAGAGCGTACTGCCTGTTTAGAGAGCATGCTGTCTGTTTAGAGAGCATGCTGTCTGTTTAGAGAGCGTACTGCCTGTTTAGAGAGCGTACTGCCTGTTTAGAGAGCATGCTGTCTGTTTAGAGAGCATGCTGCCTGTTTAGAGAGCATGCTGTCTGTTTAGAGAGCATGCTGCCTGTTTAGAGAGCATGCTGCCTGTTTAGAGAGCATGCTGCCTGTTTAGAGAGCATGCTGCCTGTTTAGAGAGCATGCTGTCTGTTTAGAGAGCATGCTGCCTGTTTAGAGAGCATGCTGCCTGTTTAGAGAGCATGCTGCCTGTTTAGAGAGCATGCTGTCTGTTTAGAGAGCATACTGTGTGTTGGTCTAGTACACAGGGTCACTCTGTTCTTCTGATAATTGTAACTGACCCTCTGGTGACACTGGAAGATCTCATCCACACACTCACGTCCTAACAACGCCTTCCAAACACTGATAATTGCATACACACACACACACACACTCTGTGCCTTTCTCCTCTGCACACACACACACAAACACACCCACACTGAACACACGACAGATAGGGGGAGTTTATGCGTGCGCAACTAAGGTCCAGTGAATGTATGTGTTGCTGTGTTGCTCTGTAGCTCTGTAGCTCTGTCTGCGCATGTGATTGATTCAATCAAGGGCATTGGTTAAGTAAAATGGGTGTGTTGGCCCTATAGCCTGCCCCTGGAACTACTTCCAGCATCGATCCCAGAGCATTGATATCTCTCTAGCACAGCCATGGGAGGAATGTTAATGCACCCATACCACCATTAGCAGTGTCTAACCATGGAAGCTTCCAGAAGGGGAAGAGCAGTGTCTAACCAGGGCCTCGGCCTGGGGCGGGAAAACCCCCTCAAGGACTTGAGTCAGACCTGAGGAAGGATACGAAGGCTAGAGAGCAGGTCTGACTCAGTCACAGAGAGGAACTAGGAACTAGTGTTCATGTAATGATTCGACTCGTGTTATGACTCAGAATGTGAGTCTGTAAAGAAATAAAACGGCACATTGAAGCAGCGGCTCTCTGCTTAGTCAGGAATTCAGAATGGAGCATGAAGCTCAATTCACAGAAAAGATCAACTGTCAAATCAGATGATCATGCATCAAGCATGTTAGCTACTTACAGCTAAATCATGTTCACACAAATCCCAGTTGCTCCCTCTCTCAAACATCCCTGCTCCTATCTCAACATGGCCGTGTAACCATGGAGATCTGATGTAGATGTTTATCAGTACACACACCAGGCTGTGAACAGGAGGATTCCTGAGTTCCTCAGCTGGAAGACTATGGAATGTTCTGGTTCCTATCTCTGGAATGGGGTATTAAACTATCACATTACTTTGGTTATGGTGTCTACGGTAAACGCTATTCTGATCTATTTTAGAGTGAGGTCAGCTTAACCTGAAGTGGTTCAGGCCAACTCCTCCCTGTCCTGTGTAAGGGGCAGGAGGGCTGACTCATCAGTGATCCTCTAGCTGGTCAGCAGTGAAGACAGTCTCATCACAGCCCTCAACACTGGTGGGGATCTAGCCCACCTCCTCTTCATCCACTAAGTGTCGCTGTCTTTTGGGACTCGTGAAGTCACACTGGGTGTGATGAGAGCGTGTCTGTCCTACTGGGGCTCATCTCCTCTTTATCTGAGCTTCTCTGTGTTTCCCAGTTCTTCATCTTCTCTTCATCTGAGCTTCTCTGTGTTTCCCAGTTCTTCATCTTCTCTTTATCTGAGCTTCTCTGTGTTTCCCAGTTCTTCATCTTCTCTTCATCTGAGCTTCTCTGTGTTTCCCAGTTCTTCATCTCCTCTTTATCTGAGCTTCTCTGTGTTTCCCAGTTCTTCATCTTCTCTTCATCTGAGCTTCTCTGTGTTTCCCAGTTCTTCATCTTCTCTTCATCTGAGCTTCTCTGTGTTTCCCAGTTCTTCATCTCCTCTTTATCTGAGCTTCTCTGTGTTTCCCAGTTCTTCATCTCCTCTTTATCTGAGCTTCTCTGTGTTTCCCAGTTCTTCATCTCCTCTTCATCTGTGCTTCACAGGGTCACAGTTCCTCATCTCCTCTTCATCTGTGCTTCACAGGGTCACAGTTCCTCATCTCCTCTTCATCTGTGCTTCACAGGGTCACAGTTCCTCATCTCCTCTTCATCTCCTCTTCATCTTCTCTGTGTTTCCCAGAGTCACAGTTCCCCGACAGCCCCTCACGTCTCCTGTGTTGTTGATGCCAGGACACGGCTCCCTCTTATTTGTTTGGAGTTCACACATGCAGGAGTGCAGAATGCAGGAGTGAGGTCTGAGTGCATTTTCTCCCCTGCGTGAGGAATTCCCCCGGCCCACAGCAGGATGAAGGCTGAGCCGGTATTTAGGGAAAGGCTGTCAAGCAGATGCCACATAGCCAGAGCTGGAGGCCAACATTAGCTGAAATGGGTAATTAAGGAGGCAGACGAGTGCCTAGTTGCTGCAGACTTCCCAAGGAAGCTCTCTCTCTCTCTCTCTCTCTTAGTTGAGGGTCAGATTTGACAAAGATTAGCAGACTTACCCCTTTTAACACGGTTTTGCGGCGACATTCTGGTCTGGGACTTTTCTGAAGACGTTGATGTTGCTTGTTTGCTCTCTCTGGCAGTTCATCCATCCAGATTCCCCTGCAGGTTGGTCAGTCTGGGCTGTGCTGGGCGTTCAGAGCCTGGGCTGGGCGTTCAGAGCCCCTCTGGGCTGTGGTCTCCTCTTCCTCCCAGGGGTTCTGGTGAGATGAGGAGTGTGGGCACTGTCTCTTGGAGAGGAACTGTCTCTGTGTTCCTCCCCCAGGAACGAGTCGGAGCGTCGCTGGGGGGAGGGGGGGGGGAGTAGGTAACTGTCTGTGAGGGAGAGGAGGTAACGCGAGGAGGTAACGCGAGGAGGTAACGCTCTCTGCCTGGTCTCTCAGGAGCTGACCTGTCGAGAGGAGTTGCTGACCCTGCTGCTGTCTCTGCTGCCGCTGGTCTGGAAGATCCCAGTCCAGGAGGAGAAGGCTCCAGGTCAGTACACGCTCACACACACACACTCACACACACACACACACACACACACACACACACACACCACACACACACACACACACACACACACACACACACACACACACACACACACTCTGCTTCAACACAGCACTATAGCCTCAATAGCAGCTTCGGAATTAGCTCGATATCACTGTCACAACATGGTGTGCACTGTAGGCCGACAAATACAGTTTATAGTTCATATTTCTTGTGGAGTTAGATATGATGTAATAAAGTAAGACAGGAAAATGCATTACTTTCAGGCGTTGTTTTATGGATTTGGCACACTTATGAACTTCTGAAAGCATATAAGCTCTAAGCAGACACTTAGGAAAGGGCTCATCTTCCTCGAAGATGTTCTAGTGTTTCACTTGCTGTGAAACCTCACCTACTCTAGTCTAGTACACTACACAATGTGCCAACGTTTTCAAAGATTGTTTGATGAAATGTTCACCGGTCTATTACCATCATTGATGTTTCTTCGTTTAGTTCAGGGATAAACTGCTTCTTAAAAACCTTGTTGTACAAGAGAGACTGCTTGTGACCCAGGGACAACACAGGTATTTCGTGTGGACTTGCTAATCTCTTCCAACATGGGCTTCCTACATTTTTCTTCTATTAGCTTCAATATGATCCCCAAATTGGTTTTAAACCGGTTTGGATTAGAACAACCGGTGTGTTTGAAGTTTGAGGCTCATCAGAAAACCTTTCGATTTGATCTAAAAACATGAAGTTATAATGACAGGAAAGTTATTTTACTATAATGTTTGGTATTCTTGATTCACCACCTCAGTTCAGCCTTAGATAATAAAACAGATTTCTCCTTAAGTAGATGTGGCCTATGCCAGGGGAGAACTGGGGTCAGGTGAGGCGTTTCAGATGTGGCCTATACTAGGGGAGAGCTGTTTCAGATGTGGCCTATGCTAGGTGAGAGCTGTTTCAGATGTGGCCTATGCTAGGGGAGTGCTGGGTCAGGTGAGACGTTTCAGATGTGGCCTATGCCAGGTGAGAGCTGTTTCAGATGTGGCCTATGCTAGGTGAGAGCTGGGTCAGGTGAGGCGTTTCAGATGTGGCCTATGCCAGGGGAGAGCTGTTTCAGATGTGGCCTATGCTAGGTGAGAGCTGGGTCAGGTGAGGCGTTTCAGATGTGGCCTATGCCAGGTGAGAGCTGTTTCAGATGTGGCCTATGCTAGGTGAGAGCTGTTTCAGATGTGGCCTATGCCAGGGGAGAGCTGGGTCAGGTGAGGCGTAAAGATTAGTCGTAGTGTCCAACTCTCCGTCCCCTTAACAAGCTCATTATCCTGAAGCTCACCGAGGTTTGAAACACTGAGAATGCTGACCTTGCAGGTGTGACGAAGCTGACTTCCTGTTTCCTGTGTTGACAGATTTCGTGCTGCCGTCCCTGCTGGACGTGTTCCTGACGCGGGAGGTGAGGAGCACCCCCCCCAGGGCAGGGACCGGCCCCGACACCCCGGGGGTCCTGGAGGAGATCTCACGCCGGAGGAACCTGGAAGCTGCGGCGTTCTCGCAGAACCTCCCAACGCCACTCGCTGAAGGAGGCGCGGCGGTCCCAGCTGACCTCTTCAGACTCGGAGGCGGGGCCTGAGGACGAGGCGAGCGCGAGCCGGGGGGGCGGGGCACGGGCGAGGAGAGCTCACGGCGCCACAATCCGTGTGAGCTGTCAGCACCACCGGTCACAAGCACCCCCACCCCCCACCCCCGACACCATGAGTGCCCCCCACCCCAGCCCCCCTGTCCCCCACCCCAGCCCCCCCTACCCCCACTCCAGGGCCCCGGGCCCCCTAACCATGGATACGGAGGACCTAACAGACCCTGCCGCCATGTCGATATTCAACCGCATGGAGAACTCCCCCTTCGACCTCTGCCACGTACTACTGTCCCTGCTGGAGAAAGTGTGCAAGTTCGACATGGGCATCAACCACAACCCCGGACTGGCCGTCAGCGTGGTGCCCACCCTCACCGAGATCCTCACCGAGTTCGGGGACTGCTGCGGCCCCGGGGGGGGCGGGGGGGAGGACCTAGCCGGAGGCTGGACGGAGGAGCCAGTTGCCCTGGTCCAGAGGATGCTCCTCCGCACTATCCTCCACCTCATGTCTGTGGACGTGGGTCCCAGCGAGGCCCTGCCGGAGAGCCTCCGCCGCAGCCTGACCGAGCTGCTCCGCGCCACGCTGAAGATCCGCAGCTGCCTGGACAGACAAGCCGACCCCTTCGCCCCGCGGCCCAAGAAGACCCTGGAGGAGGTCCAGGAGGACTTCTCCTTCTCCCGCTACCGGCACCGGGCCCTGCTGCTGCCCGAGCTGCTGGAGGGCGTCCTGCAGCTGCTGCTGGGCTGCCTCCAGGCCTCCGCCCCCAAACCCTTTCTTCTTCAGCCAGGCGCTGGAGCTTCTCCACGAGTTCGTGCAGCACCGCGGCCTGGAGCTGTTTGAGGCGGCCGCGCTGCGCCTGGAGGGGCTGGGGAGGGCCCGGGACGCGGAGGTCGGGGGTGAGGCCGCTGAGGTCGGGGGCGAGGCCGCGGAGAGGCTGAAGGGCCTCATCGGCGGGGTCCTGAAGATCGTCGGCGCCGTCAAGAAAGCCAAGTCTGAGCAGCTGCATCAGTCGGTGTGTGCCCGGCGACGCCACCGGCGCTGTGAGTACTCCCACTTCCTGCATCACCACCGGGACCTCTCCGGTCTGCCTGTCTCCGCCTTCAAGCAGGCCGCACGCCGCAACCCGTTCGAGGAGGACAGCGAGGGCCGGGAGGGCGAGGCGGTCCGTTACCCGGAGCGCTGCTGCTGCGTGGCGGCCTGCTCCCACCAGTGTCTGCGTCTGCTCCAGCGTCTGTCCCCCAGCGGGCCGGCCGTGCTCCAGGTCCTGGCCGGGGTCCAGGCCACCGGCATCTGCTGCTGCATGGACCCTCGCTCGGTAGTGGGGCCCCTGCTCCACGCCTTCCAGGCCCCGGGGCTACGCAGCTACCAGACCCACGTCCTCAGCGTGCTGAGCCGGCTGATCCTGGAGCAGCTGGGAGGAGGCCAGCCCTCAGAGAAGGCCAGGCTAGCCTCCTGTAACATCTGCACTCTGGACAGCAGCCAGCTGCCGGGCCTGGAGGAGACTCTGCAGCAGGGGGAGCCCTCGCTGACCTCCCCCAGCCTGTCCTACCGCTCCCAGGGCATCCTGCCTAGCGGAGGAGGGGCGGAGGATATCCTCTGGAGGTGGGACGCCCTGGAGGCCTACCAGGAGCTGGTGTTTGGAGAGGACCGGCAGCTGAGCCAGCAGATCGCCGGGCACGTGTGTCACCTGACGCTGCGTGGGAACGCTGTGGTGCAGTGGCAGCTCTACACGCACATCTTCAGCCCAGTGCTGCAGAGAGGGGTGGAGCTAGCGCACCACGCCCAGCAGCTGGGAGTGTCCACGGTGTGCAGCCAGGTGTGCAGCTATCACACCAACTGCCTGCCTGTGGATGTGCTGCTGGTCTACCTGCAGGCTCTGCCAACCCTGATCAAGTCAAGGTGATCATCCACTGTATCCTCCTGTCTCATGTCCTGTCTCCTCTCCTCTCATGTCTCCTCCTGTCTCCTCTCTCCTGTCCTGTCTCCTCTCATGTCTCCTCTCCTCTCTCCTCTCCTGTCTCCTCTCCTGTCTACTCTCTGATCTGTGCTCTTTGTGCCTCTGTAGAAACCAAATCTCCCCCCATGTCAACTCGAGATCTGGCTTGGTAATCCATTCTGACATTCGTTTGTCATCAGATCTGTATCGCTGAGTCATTGCTAATTTAAACTAGTAAATTATGAATCCATTCGTTGCTAGACAGGCTAGACCGCAGGGTGTGACTGAGCTGCAGTTTGGTGCCAGCCAGGTAGACAGGTTAGCATGAATTTAACAGGAGCTATCAGTGAATAGATTCAGTGAATGTTTGACCTGTTTTAGAGTCAACTATTCAGTTAATTGTCTTTAACTGGTATTGGTTTCCTGCTTTTAGCTCCTGTGTTTGTTTCAGCTGGGAGTCGTTTGTGTGTCTGATTAAACTGAATCATGTGTTTGGTCAGGCTGATGATGGCTTTGTGATGGTGAGAGGGTAGCGTTCCTCCTTGTACCAGATATGCCTCTAACCTGGGTTACGTCAGATCTCTTTGAGGCTGTTTCCCCCCTCCCCTCCCACGAGGGGCTGTTTCATTATTCATCAGTGCATTAGAAATACTGTGTATAATGTTGCTAAAGCAATTAGGAAGCTGAAATGGCTGTTTTGTTTTTCTGTCGCTGAGCAAAATGATGCCTTGTTCATCCCACTCCCTCCTTCAGCCTGATCTTCCCTCCCTCTCTCTCCTCTTCCTCCCCTCTCTCTCCTCTTCCTCCCTCTCTCTCCTCTTCCTCCCCTCTCTCTCCTCTTCCTCCCTCTCTCTCCTCTTCCTCCCCGTCTCGTCTCCTCTTCCTCCCTCTCTGCTCCTCTTCCTCCCTCTCGCTCCTCTTCCTCCCTCTCTCTCCTCTTCCTCCCTCTCTCTCCTCTTCCTCCCCTCTCTCTCCTCTTCCTCCCTCTCTCTCCTCTTCCTCCCTCTCTCTCCTCTTCCTCCCTCTCTCTCCTCTTCCTCCCTCTCTGTTTCTGACGGTTAGGAGACACAATGCTGACGTCCTCGTGTAACTCCACTAGTATGACTGCTGATGTAGTCTGTCTCTGTGACTCTCCTGTCCTCATCTTTACACTGAGTCCTTCCTGTCCTCCCAGGGTGATCCGAGACCTGTTCCTGAGCTGTAACGGCCTGAACCAGATCACCGAGCTCATCTACCTTGACCAGACTCGCTCCTGGGCGCTGAAGGTGTTCGAGACCCTGATCCTGGGCGTGGGTCCCCAGCAGTCGGACCGAGCCCTCCAGGAGCTGGAGAAGGCCGAGGCCCAGGAGAGGGAGGCCGTACTGGGGCTGGCGGAAGACCTGGGTTCCCGGGGGGCCGGAGAGGGCCCCCAGAGCCTGAGCAAGTTCTACGAGGGCCTCAAGGAGGCTTGCCCTCGCCGGAGGAACGGGGCAGGGGCGGGGCGTAGCCGAGGAGAGGCCCACCTCAACACCATCAACCTGTTCCTCTGCGTGGCCTTCCTGTGCGTCAGCAAGGAGGCCGACTCGGACCGTGACTCGGCCAACGACTCGGAGGACACGTCTGGGTACGACAGCACGGCCAGCGAGCCCCTGGGGGGCCGAATGCCCTGCCTGGCCCCCGACAGCGTGGCCCTCCCCTCCAAGGAGCAGGTGAGGCGCGCTGCGGACGTGTGGGCGCTGTGTCGAGGGGTCTACCTGGCCAGCCCCGTATTCCAGAGGCAGTTCTTCAGGCTGGGAGGGCTGGAGGTTTGCTCCCGTCTCACCACCATGGTCATCCAGAAGCTCACTTCTAAGACCAGGGACGGCAAGGCCAGGAAGAGGAGGGAGGGGAAGGGCAAGGTGAGCCCGTCTCAACTGGACTCGACCGCCCCCGTCTCGGCAGAGCTGGGCTCTGCAGGGCGGCAGGAGGACTGTACCCTGGAGCAGGCTGAGGGTCTGGGCCCCGGGCCGGCCGAGGGCAGGGGAAGGGATCCCCTCCAGGAGGCTGGAGGAGGAGTGGCCCCTGCAGAGTATCCGTCTCCTGGAGGCCCTGCTGGGCATCTGTCTGCACAGCTCCAGCTCTACCCTCCTGAGGACCGAGCCTGAGCTCTCCTTCCAGGTGCCTGCCTCACACAGTCACTGCCTCACTCACTACCCTGCCTCACACACACTGCCTCCTCACTACCCTCTCTCTCTCACTACTGTAAAGAGAATAACTAGAAACGTTTTGCTGTCGTGTTTTTTTAAATTATTTTTTAAGGTTGATTTGTTGTAGTTTTTTATACCTTTTGGGGGGGGAAGTGGAAAAACGATTTTCAAAATATTTTTTAAAAACACTTTCAAAAGGTTAAAATGCAACACAAAAAAAGAGAACTAATAAGTAGAGAAAACCGCCTTGCGCTTTTTGTGTTTGTGCTAGCTAGCTCTCTCCCAGCCCTAGCGCTGTAGCTAGCTGGCGAAAAAAACACACAAAAAAACCTGTAGCTAGCTAGCTGGCTAACAGGTGGTATATCCGGTGCTATGGATAACTGTATATCGACTACAAATGAGCACATCCAAGCTGGCATAACCTACACATAACGTGCTCACTTGGAGAAGCCGGCTGTGCTCCGTTTTGCCCCTAGCTTCAGACCTGACCCCTGCCTGGAATGGTAAATTCCGTAACTTGTACAGCTGAGCTAACTGAGCTAGTCTACTGCTGTGTGGGATTGCTAGAGTTAACCAATAATACGAAATGCGAAAATACAGGTTGTCGATTTAACAATGCTTGGTAACATAGCTACCGTTAGCTTCACTTATCCATGTAACAGAATCTTCAAGCAACGCTTGTGTTTAGGGATCAAGACACACATTTTGAAACTGACAAAAACTGAGGGACTAGTTAGGGTGGGAAAATAATAAATTAATATGAGCGAGAATATAGTTTGAGCCTGGCCAAAAGGCAAGCACAGCCAATGAAAGAAGTGACACTTTTCTGCCTTTACCGATCAGCTTCACAGTCCACAGTGCCATTGAAATAAGTCATAAACCATAAAAAAATACACCTTCTAGAAATGAAACTTTCTAACAATTTCCTCCCTCCTCCCCTCACAGCTCCAGTCAGTGGAGGAGACGCTGTGTGAGGTGAGAGATCAGCTGTCCCGGTCTGGGGTCGTGACCTCCGACCTGGCCGTGCCCCTGTTCGACTCCCTGCTGAGGGTAGCGCTGGCGGAGGTGTCCTCCTGCCCCGACCCCCCCCGAGGAGAAGCCAGATAGGGTGAGTTCACCTGGTCTCTCTCAGCTGGTCTCTCACCTGGTCTCTCACCTGGTCTCTCACCTGGCCTCTCACCTGGTCTCTCACCTGGTCTCTCTCACCTGGTCTCTCTCACCTGGTCTCTCACCTGGTCTCTCTCACCTGGTCTCTCTCACCTGGCCTCTCACCTGGTCTCTCACCTGGTCTCTCACCTGGTGCCTCTCACCTGGTCTCTCACCTGGTCTCTCTCACCTGGTCTCTCTCACCTGGCCTCTCACCTGGTCTCTCTCACCTGGTCTCTCTCACCTGGTCTCTCTCACCTGGTCTCTCACCTGGTCTCTCTCACCTGGTCTCTCTCACCTGGCCTCTCTCACCTGGTCTCTCACCTGGTCTCTCTCACCTGGTCTCTCACCTGGTCTCTCACCTGGTCTCTCTCACCTGGTCTCTCTCACCTGGCCTCTCACCTGGTCTCTCTCACCTGGTCTCTCTCACCTGGTCTCTCTCACCTGGTCTCTCTCACCTGGTCTCTCACCTGGTGCCTCTCACCTGGTCTCTCACCTGGTCTCTCTCACCTGGTCTCTCTCACCTGGTCTCTCTCACCTGGTCTCTCTCACCTGGTCTCTCTCACCTGGTCTCTCTCACCTGGTCTCTCACCTGGTCTCTCTCACCTGGTCTCTCACCTGGTCTCTCACCTGGTCTCTCACCTGGTCTTTCTCACCTGGTCTCTCACCTGGTCTCTCTCACCTGGTCTCTCTCACCTGGTCTCTCTCACCTGGTCTCTCACCTGGCATTCAGGTGAGTTTTCAGGTGCAGCACGACACTCCTGCCTTCCGTCAGAGTTGTAGCACTACAGCAGCGGTTAAGTCACCTGCATTGTTTACCCAGGTCATGGAAATCCATTGGTCAAATAGGTTTTTACTGAAGCTTATTGTCATCGATGCTCTGTGTTTCCTGGTCCGGTGTGTTTCCCTCTGGTCTTAACATGCCAGTCAGATTAAGCCTTTTCCTACGTCCAGGGTTTACATGTTTATATAATGGAGTTACGCTCCAGTGATCCACATCTTGCTACAGCTCAGGACTTTCTCAATGCTTTGGTCTGAGGTATTTACTGAGCAGTTGTGAGGGTGAGGGTCTTGAGAGATTAGTAATCTGCCTGTAGAGAGGGACAGAGAGAGAGAGACAAAGAGAGAGAGAGGGAGGGAGGGAGACAGAGAGAGAGAGAGGGACAGAGAGAGAGACAGAGAGAGAGGGACAGAGAGAGAGAGAGGGACAGAGAGAGAGAGACAAAGACTGAGAGAGAGAGACAAAGACTGAGAGAGAGAGAGAGACAAATACTGAGAGAGAGACACAGAGAGAGAGAGAGAGACAGAGAGAGAGAGAGAGCACATGCAGATGACTGACTCACTAAACACCTCAGGGATGTTGAGTGAATGCCATGTTGGTCAGCTGATATTGGTCTCATGACCAAAACCGTGTGTACTTTTTTTTAGTTGTTCAATTTCTCGAAAAACATTTTGTTTTTCCGCCGTGGTAAAACAGTGGGATTGAGTTGTTTTGCGTAGCGACCATCCTGTAGTGTTCTCAGTGAAGGAGGTGGACGTGCTAGTCGATGGGTAAGGAACACCGTTCTCCTTGTGTTAGCGTATGGATTTAGCTCACAGAGTGTTAGCTTAGCCATAGCCTCGCTCACAGCAAGACAATGGCTGATAGAGCAGATGTATAATCTGATTCTGATGGTATTTACTTACTCTGGGTTATTGGTGCTTGGTTTTGACTTGTGTGAGCTTGGATGCTACTGCACATGTCTGCTGTTATCCTGCCTGCACTCATCTAATCTTGGGGTGTGTGTGTGTGTGCATGCCTGCATGTGTGTGTGCCTGCATGTGTGTGTGTGTGTGTCAGAAGCTGCAGGTGGGGGTGCAGGTGGGGGTGCCGGCGGGGGAGCTGTCTGAGGAGGTGGAGGAGGGGCAAGGTGGTGCCCGCCCCCTGGGGGAGGAGGAAGGCTACGACGCAGACAGCGAGAGCAACCCTGACGACCTGCTGGCCAAGCAGGGCGAAGGTACTACCACACACACCACACACACACACACACACACACACACACACACACACACACAACCTAGAGGACCTGACCAGGTAACTTGAGACAGTCTGAGTTTGTCCTCTGAGACAGTCTAACTGAGACAGTCCTCTGAGACAGTCCTCTAACTGAGTCAGGCTTCCGAGACAGTCCTCTGAGACAGTCTAACTGAGACAGTCCTCTAACTGAGACAGCCCTCTGAGACAGCCCTGTAACTGAGACAGTCCTCTGAGACAGCCCTGTTACTCTCTCTGCTCAGCGCTGTGTTCCCACAGCCTTGGGGCTGCACCCTTCATCATCAGGACAGTGTGGGATCTCTGTTTACACATCCTCCTCGTTGGCTCCCTGTCTGCTGGTTGTTGATGTTGGTGATGGGTTCATCTGATCCTGGCCTCTGACCTCCAGAGTAAAGACCAACACAGGCCTGGGAAACTGGGAGGGCCGGGGTCTTTCCCCAGACGGAGGTGATCTATCCTGAAGTTAGGACAGACAGATTTTCTTAACTTTTTAATTATATTTTGGGGGTGTATTTATTTTTTTCAGCTGTAATAACTGGGCAGTTGGAGAGAGACAGGAAAGCAGAGGGAGGGAGAGAGAGAGGGGGGGAGGAGACTTGAGGGGAAGACTCGCAGGAAATGGCGGGTTCTAACCCAGGCCCCTGCGTTGACTGACTGTTACGCAGTAAGTTGGTGGCTTGTACCAGCCAGGTCACGCTGGCTCTGATCTGACTCCCTCTCACGTGTGTGTGTGTGTGTGTGTGTGCGTGTGCGTGTGTGTGTGTATGTGCGTGTGTGTGTGTGCGTGTGTGCGTGTGTGTGTGTGCGGGGCAGGGGGTGGAGACCTCCTCGCTGGCCTTTTAACGTTTCCTTCCTCTCAGAATGCCCTCATTGTGTTCCTGTCAGCACACTGAGAGACGCTGCAGACCAGGCCTCATTAGCAGGCTTGTGACTCACATAGTATTTTCCACACACACACACACACACACACACACACCACACACACACACACACACACACACACACACACACACACACACAGATACTGTAAACACACTGTATGTGGCTCAGCCTCACCAGCTTGATGTCGATCTTCTCCAAGGTCACGTGTTTTCAAATGTAAGGAAAGGGGAGAGAGATTGATGAAGAGAGAGTGATTTCATGGAGATGTGGAGTACAATATTGATCCATTGATCAGGTGCTCAACGTGGTCTCACCCCTCCCCCCTTCCTCCTCCCTCCTCCTCCCTCCTCACCCCTCCTCCTCCCTCCCATCTCCCATCCTCCCTCGGGCTTCTGTTTCAAAGAGCAGCTTTGACATCTGGTGAAAGCACAGGCAGAGGACTAATGCTTCAGACCAGGGTGTTTATCTTCCTGGGTTCCCTGTTCTACTGTTCCTTGTTTACAGTAAATGTTTTAGTCTGTTTCTTAAGAAGGAAAAATTGAGTTGGAGGGGATGGAGAGAGGATAAGGGAGAGAGAGAGGGTGAGGGAGGGAGAGAGGGAAAGTGAAATGGAGAGCTTCATTAATAAAAAGTGCTCCCTGCAGCCCAGTGAGTGTCTTCTCTGCAGCTCTCCTGTAAATCACGGAGACTCCCATGCCGCCCCTCCCCAGCAGGGCTCAGGGCTCAGGGCTCAGGGCTCGTAGCTCAGCGCTCGTAGCTCAGCGCTCAGGGCTCGCTCTGTTTACGACCCGTCCCCGGGAGGGGGTGGACCCAGACTAGGCCGGAGCAGAGGGGGGATGCCAGAAGAGCAGGGAACCCTTCAGGAGCAGGGGGGGGATGCCAGAAGAGCAGGGGACCCTTCAGGAGCAGGGGGGGGATGCCAGAAGAGCAGGGAACCCTTCAGGAGCAGAGGGGGGATGCCAGAAGAGCAGGGAACCCTTCAGGAGCAGGGGGGGGATGCCTGCTAGTATACACACACCATGTACATCCTGCAGGAGGCAAACTGTAGCTGTGCATGGATGTGAATCTCGCTGATCGCTTGATGAGCTTGACTCTGTGTTGTTTTCCGGAGGACTCTTGAGTGTGGGTTGTTGTGTTGCTCTGGGCCCTCACCCCGGCCTCTCTGGTTCCCCTCCCAGGGCTGAAGGTGGAGGGCGTGGGGCTGGGGGAGTGTGGGCCGGGCCCTCCGGAGGGGCCTGGGCGCGGGTTACTCCTCTTCCCAGAGATCTGCACCATGGAGCTGCAGTTGCTGGCCTCCGGCTCCCCTGAGCTGGAGGTGATGAAGCACGTGTTCCAGAGCCTCCTGGGAGCCGTCAGGGCCAACCCCCTCAACGCCGCTCTGCTGTACGACCAGGTGAGCCTCAACGCCGCTCTGCTCTACCACCAGGTGAGCCTGACGAGCCGTCCTCTGGTCTGAGAACAGATTTCTGTTTCCTGTCTGTCTCTCTGCCTCCCTCCCTGTCTACCTGTCTCTCTGCCTCTCTCCCTGTCTGTCTACCTGTCTCTCTGCCTCCCTCCCTGTCTACCTGTCTCTCTGCCTCTCTCCCTGTCTGTCTACCTGTCTCTCTGCCTCACTCCCTGTCTACCTGTCTCTCTGCCTCCCTCCCTGTCTCCCTGCTCCCCCTGCCTGTGTCCTCCTCTCCTGCCTCCTGAGAGGGAGACTGTATCACTGAGTCTTACTCTCCTCTGAACAGGGAGGAGTTAAAACCATCCTCACTGGCTTCCACACCATCCTCACCCAATCAGACTCCTCGTATACAGGTGGGTTTGTCTCCAGGGTGTGATTCAGCATGTTGGTGTGGGGGGTTCAGACCTAGCTGGGGTGGTCAAGGTTTCATGGATGCTGCATGCTGTGCTGTTGCCTGGGTGACTGAGGGTGTTGTTTATGGTCTGTCCAGACTGCCAGGCCCTGCTAGTTGAGCTGCTGGTTGCCATGGTGACCAAACGGATCACATCTGAAGAACTGGCGCTATTGATATGTCTCTTCCTGGAGAAGACTCCTCCCACCGTAAGTAGCCACACCCACTTATGTAACCACTCCCCTTTGTGTAGCCCCTCCCACTCCTGTAGCCACAACGACTTCAGTAACCACTCCCCTTTCTGTAGCCCCTCCTACTCCCACAGCCCCTCCCAATCATATAGCCCCTCCCACACCGTGCAGTTTCCTGTTAGGTGAAACCATCCTAGTGCTGGATGTGTTGCATCTCATCTGAGCTGTAGTGTAGATCATGTGTACTGTACTGTAGATCATGTGTACTGTACTGTAGATCATGTGTACTGTACTGTAGTGTAGATCTTGTGTACTGTACTGTAGATCTTGTGTACTGTAGTGTAGATCTTGTGTACTGTAGTGTAGATCTTGTGTACTGTAGTGTAGATCTTGTGTAGTGTAGACCATGTGTACTGTAGTGTAGATCTTGTGTACTGTACTGTAGTGTAGATCTTGTGTACTGTAGTGTAGATCTTGTGTAGTGTAGATCATGTGTACTGTACTGTACTGTAGATCTTGTGTACTGTACTGTAGTGTAGATCTTGTGTACTGTAGTGTAGATCTTGTGTAGTGTAGACCATGTGTACTGTAGTGTAGATCTTGTGTACTGTACTGTAGTGTAGATCTTGTGTACTGTAGTGTAGATCTTGTGTAGTGTAGACCATGTGTACTGTAGTGTAGATCTTGTGTACTGTACTGTAGTGTAGATCTTGTGTACTGTAGTGTAGATCTTGTGTACTGTAGATCATGTGTACTGTAGTGTAGATCATGTGTACTGTACTGTACTGTAGATCTTGTGTAGTGTAGATCATGTGTAGTGTAGATCATGTGTACTGTAGTGTAAATCTTGTGTACTGTACTGTAGTGTAGATCTTGTGTAGTGTAGATCATGTGTACTGTACTGTAGATCTTGTGTACTGTACTGTAGTGTAGATCTTGTGTAGTGTAGATCATGTGTACTGTACTGTAGATCTTGTGTACTGTACTGTAGTGTAGATCTTGTGTAGTGTAGATCTTGTGTACTGTACTGTAGATCTTGTGTACTGTAGTGTAGATCATGTGTAGTGTAGTGTAGATCTTGTGTAGTGTAGATCATGTGTACTGTACTGTAGATCTTGTGTACTGTACTGTAGTGTAGATCTTGTGTAGTGTAGATCTTGTGTACTGTACTGTAGATCTTGTGTACTGTAGTGTAGATCTTGTGTACTGTACTGTAGATCTTGTGTACTGTACTGTAGATCTTGTGTACTGTAGTGTAGATCTTGTGTACTGTAGTGTAGATCTTGTGTACTGTAGTGTAGATCTTGTGTAGTGTAGATCTTGTGTACTGTAGATCATGTGTACTGTAGTGTAGTGTAGATCATGTGTAGTGTAGTGTAGATCATGTGTAGTGTAGTGTAGATCATGTGTAGTGTAGATCTTGTGTAGTGTAAGGGGCTGGATCTCACACAAGCTCTCGCATGGCATTGTTCATAAACATCACATACAGTGCCGAGTAATTAGCACCAAAGTGTTGGGAATTAGTTTGACGAGGCAACTTATTAACAGTGAGGTTGTTGTTAATTGCTATGTGGAAGCTGAAATAACTCCTGTTTCTTAGATCTGAGTTATTTATAACCTGACAGACTTGGTGACGCAGGTCCACAGTGTTCAATGTTCTCTACCTTTTGTTTGGTGATATGGGAATGAATAACATGGTGGTCGCAGGTCACACACACGTGAGGGGGGGTAGATGTTTGTCCGGCTCTGTGGGCTTTTGTGTCCTACTGTACACGTCGTTATGGTTACGTGTGTTTCCAGCCCAGGGTCACACTGCGTTCGTCAACACCATCTCTGGATGGGCTGTCTAAAGCATGTCTAACAGTGTAGTGATACTCAGCCCCCGCTCTGGTCAGGATATACAGGTGCACCTGTATGACCATGCAGACACCTTTCATCTGCCTCGTGTTTGTAAAGGGTTTCAACTGAATTTAAATATCAGAAATGTACTGTTACCATGCTCACTGATGAAGGGTTATAGGGTTATGCTTCCATGGTAACCACGCTCCCTGCTGAAGGGTCAGGGTTACGTTTCCATGGAAACCACGCTCCCTGCTGAAGGGTTGGGGTTACGTTTCCACGGTAACCGCGCTCCCCGCTGAAGGGTCGGGGTTATGTTTCCACGGTAACCGTGCTTCCTCTCTTGCTCCAGGACATCCTGCTGAAGGGGCTCCTGCAGATCGTGGAGGCCAACGTGGACATGGAGCCTCTCTACTACCTCTCCTTTCCCATGATCCTCGGCAGCTCCGCTCCGGGGGGCTCGTCTCCCGGGGGGCGGCAGAACGGGGGTGCGGGGGGCAGAGGAGGGGGGCTGCTCTGGAGGGGCAAGCCGTCCCCAGGTCACCTGCTCTCCTCCCCCTGGCATGTTGCCCCCCTGCACCTGCCCCTGGTGGGGCAGAACTGTTGGCCTCACATGGCCAGTGGCTTCAGCGCCTCTCTGTGGCTGAAGACGGCTACGCCTGGAGAACAGGAGGGGTCTGGAGACAAGGGTGAGATACTGGGTCAGGAGGCTGTGTCTGCTGTGTGGTGTGTGCTGTGTCTCCTGTGTGGTGTGTGCTGTGTCTGCTGTGTGGTGTGTGCTGTGTCTCCTGTGTGGTGTGTGCTGTGTCTGCTGTGTGGTGTGTGCTGTGTCTCCTGTGTGGTGTGTGCTGTGTCTGCTGTGTGGTGTGTGCTGTGTCTCCTGTGTGGTGTGTGCTGTGTCTCCTGTGTGGTGTGTGCTGTGTCTGCTGTGTGGTGTGTGCTGTGTCTCCTGTGTGGTGTGTGCTGTGTCTGCTGTGTGGTGTGTGCTGTGTCTGCTGTGTGGTGTGTGCTGTGTCTCCTGTGTGGTGTGTGCTGTGTCTGCTGTGTGGTGTGTGCTGTGTCTGCTGTGTGCTGTGTGCTGTGTCTGCTGTGTGGTGTGTGCTGTGTGCTGTGTCTGCTGTGTGGTGTGTGCTGTGTCTGCTTTGTGGTGTGTGCTGTGTCTGCTGTGTGGTGCGTGCTGTGTGGTGCGTGCTGTGTCTACTGCGTGGTGTGTCATGTGTGCTGTGTCTGCTGTGTGGTGTGTGCTGTGTCTGCTGTGTGGTGTGTCTGCTGTGTGGTGTGTCTGCTGTGTGCTGTGTCTGCTGTGTGGTGTGTGCTGTGTCTGCTGTGTGGTGCGTGCTGTGTGGTGTGTGCTGTGTCTGCTGTGTGGTGCGTGCTGTGTGGTGTGTGCTGTGTCTGCTGTGTGGTGTGTCATGTGTGCTGTGTCTGCTGTGTGGTGTGTCTGCTGTGTGGTGTGTCTGCTGTGTGCTGTGTCTGCTGTGTGGTGTGTCATGTGTGCTGTGTCTGCTGTGTGGTGTGTGCTGTGTCTGCTGTGTGGTGCTTGATGTGTCTGCTGTGTGCTGTGTCTGCTGTGTGGTGTGTCTGCTGTGTGCTGTGTCTGCTGTGTGGTGTGTCTGCTGTGTGGTGCGTGTGGTGTGTGCTGTGTCTGCTGTGTGGTGCGTGCTGTGTCTGCTGTGCGTGCTGTATTCCAGCTTGTGTTCACATCTCGTCGTGTCTCCTTCCATGTGCTCCAGAGGAGGGGAAGACCACGGCTGCTGAGCCCCAGCTGGGGGCCTCGCAGGCGGGGCAGAGAGTGGTGGAGGAGGGCCTGGTGCACGTTCTGTCCATGGGCTCCAAGGCCCTGATGCTGCAGGTGTGGGCCGACCTCTCCTCTGGCTGTTTCACCTTCAGGTGAGTCCTGCACCTGGCCGAGGGCTCAGACATGGCAGGTGTGCAAAGCACTGTCTGACCACCAACACTGTCTGACCACCAACACTGTCTGACCACTAACCTAGGAAGCATTGCAGTGTCTGACAGTGACAGTAACACACAAACTGTCCAACCTACTAACCTAACGTAAACGAGGTGTGGTCTGTGTGGTGTGACTTCCTGTGTGTGACTTCCTGCGTGTGACTTCCCGTGTGTGACTTCCCGTGTGTGACTTCCCGTGTGTGACTTCCCGTGTGTGACTTCCCGTGTGTGACTTCCCGTGTGTGACTTCCCGTGTGTGACTTCCCGTGTGTGACTTCCCGCTGTGTGACTTCCCGTGTGTGTGGACTTCCTGTGTGTGTCCTTCCTGTCATCAGGATGTGCGTGGACCCTAACGATGAGATGAAGGCCGGCCTGCTGGCTCAGGCGGAGTCTGGGCCGGGCGTGCTCAGACCAGGGCCATGGCAGCACCTGGGGATCACATACAGCCAACAGCCGGAAGGCAAGAAGAACATCCACGGGAGCCTGGCGCTCTGGGTCTGCGGGGTCAGGAGGAGGAGGAGGAGACGGGGAGGAGGGGAACGGGAGGAGGGGACGGGGAGGAGGGGACGGGGAGGAGGGGAGCGGGGAGGAGGAGAAGGGGAGGAGGGGAAGGGGGGTAGGGGACGGGGAGGAGGGGACGGGGAGGGGGGACGGGGAGGAGGAGACGAGAGGGGGGACTGAGGACGGGGAGGAGGGGACGGGGAGGATGTACGGGGAGGAGGGGACGGGAGGAGGAGACGGGAGGAGGGGGACGGGGAGAGGGGACGGGGAGGAGGAGACGGGGAGGAGGAGACGGGGAGGACGGGAGGGGAGGAGGGGACGGGGAGGAGGAGACGTGAGGAGGGGACGGGGAGGAGGAGACGGGGAGGAGGGGACGGGGAGGGATTAAAGCTAGTCAAACACGTATGATGAAGTGCATCGTTTTAAGTACCTCATCCTATTTAGTGTTTTATTTGTTTTTTTCACAATGTATGCTCATGTTTGACTACCTGCAATGTTGGGGATATCTCATGTTATGATCAGTGACCTATGCACTTTTGTAAAGCTCTCTCTTGGAAGTCGCTTTGGATAAAATTTGCTAAATGAATAACTGTAAATGTTTATTGAACCTCCGTTGATCAAGGCGAGTCGTTCACCACAGGTCTTATTTAGGAGAACATGTGAGTGTCTCATGTCCAACGTGACGTCCTGTCTGTCCCCAGGCAGTGTGAGGTGTCTCTGGACTACACCCTGCCCAGGAAGTCCAGCCTGTCGTCTGACAGCAACAAGACCTTCTGCCTGCTGGGACACTGCAGCGCCTCGTCAGAGACCCCAGCCAGGCAGGGAGGAGCCTGGGACATGGGCACTGTGCTGCTGTTCAACGGTACCAACATCCTGTCTCTCTCTCTCTGACTCTCTCTCTCTGACTCTCTCTCTATGTCTCTCTCTCTCTGACTCTCTCTGTCTCTCTCTCTCTGTCTCTGTCTCTCTGACTCTCTCTGTCTCTCTCTCTCTCTGTCTCTCTCTCTCTCTGACTCTCTCTCTCTCTCTCTCTGACTCTCTCTCTGCTGTCTCTCTCTCTCTCTGACTCTCTCTGTCTCTCTCTCTCTGTCTCTCTCTCGTCTCTGTCTCTCTACTCTCTCTGCCTCTCTCTCTGTCTCTCTCTCTCTGACTCTCCTCTCTCTCTCTGTCTCTCTCTCTCTCGATCTCTCTCTCTCTCTGTCTCTCAAACTCTCTCTCTCTCTGTCTCTCTCCCTCCTACTCTCTCCTCGTCTTCTCGTCTCTCTCTCTCTCTCTCTCTCTCTCTCTCTCTCTCTCTGACTCTGTGGCATCGTGCTCCTTCCTCTGCCAGTCAGGCTGGCTCTCTGATAGGCTCAAGGTTGCTCTCTACTGGTTGAGACGCCACCTCACTCCTCCTCCCTTCAGCTTTCACACATCCTTCAAATGTTCTGCATCGCTCCACCAGCTGCATGCTCTGATTTAGTGATTCACACAACGCTGCAGTGTACTGAGGACATGGAGGGTGTGTACATATTGTGGAGGGTTGTTGCTATTAGTGTGTGTGTGTGTTGTGTGTGTGTGTGTGTGGATTCTCCACATTCCCAGAGCAGGGGAACGCTGCCTACAGAACGTCCTGTTGTTGTCTGTTTAATTGTGTCCAGTCATACCAGCCTCAGAACCTGACTGATGTCATTATCCCTGGCTGTGTGTGTGTGTGTGTGTGTGTGTGTGTGTGTGGTGTGTGTGTGTGTGTGTGTGTGGTGTGTGTGTGTGTGTGTGTGTGTGTGTGGTGTGTGTGTGTGTGTGTGTGTGTGTGTGTGTGTGTGTGTGTGTGTGTGTGTGTGTGTGTGTGTGTGTGTGTGTGTGTCCCAGGCTCCAGGATCGGAGCGGAGGAGGCGTACCACCTGTACGCCAGCGGGCCGGACCTCACCTCCATCATGCCCTGCAGGTACGGCCAGCCCAGGGGGGTCTTCTCCAAGTACCTGACCCAGGAGGGGCTGAGGTGTGAGCAGGTGAGGGAGCTGCTGATGAAGAACAAGGACGTGGACACGACCAGCCTGGTGGTGAGCTCACCTGTCGCCCTCCATGCTTATTGGCATCACACACATACAGATACATACATACATACACACTTTCTCTAATCTCTCTGAAAACGGCCCTTCTTTTTGCGCTAGAGAGATCTTTGATTAGTTTCAGACATTAATTGAACAATTGCCTCAGCTGTGCCCAGCATCATGCTGTGTTCTGTATCGCAGTAGACGGGAGTATTACACCCCTCTCCCTGCTCTCCCTGCTCTCCCTGCTCCCTGCCCTCTCCCTGCCCTGCTGATGTAAATAGCATCTCTTGTGTTTAAATATGACAGTACCTGCAGCATGTTCTCACGTGAGTTGGTGATGTCACTAGGATCATGCATTATTTATAGAGCTGCTATAACAAGACATCTTCTAACAGTGACAGGGTTATTATGGCTTGGACCACCAAACCATCATCTCATGGACGTTTACATTCTAACAGTAACAGTTGGTCCTCTCCACACCACAGTTTCCTGTGTTACATGTGGTTGTGAAACTGTTTATTATAAATATGTCTGTGTCAGCAGAGAAGAAGGCTCTAGAGGTGTGTGTGTGTGTGTGTGTGTGTGTGTGTGTGTGTGTGTGTGTGTCCACACAGTAAAGAGAATATCGTAAATGTGTCTTCACAGGAGTGTGTTAATCATGTTGTTCTTGTGTGTGTGTGTGTGTGTGTGTGTGGTGTGTGTGTGTGTGTGTGGTGTGGTGTGTGTGGTGTGTGTGGTGTGTGTGGTGTGTGTGGTGTGTGTGGTGTGTGTGGTGTGTGTGGTGTGTGTGGTGTGTGTGGTGTGTGTGGTGTGTGTGGTGTGTGTGGTGTGTGTGGTGTGTGTGGTGTGTGTGGTGTGTGTGGTGTGTGTGGTGTGTGTGGTGTGTGTGGTGTGTGTGGTGTGTGTGGTGTGTGTGGTGTGTGTGGTGTGTGTGGTGTGTGTGGGGTGTGTGGGGTGTGTGCAGCGGGCCTGGCGGTGGTGTTTGCTCCCAGCAGCCCCAGGACCTACACCATCTACGAGCCGGTGATCCGGATGAAGGGCCAGGCCAGGGTGGTGGCGTCCCAGAGACCCTTCAGCTGTAAGGAGGTGCAGAGCTCCTCTCTGGACCCCCAGAGCCTGCGCTCTCTGCTGCCCTCACAGCCACAGGGCCTGCACAGCGTCCTGCACAAGATCGGAGGAACCGGGAACTTTGTGTTCCTCTTCGCCCGGGTAGGATGAACAGAGAGGAGCTTAGTGGGTAGAGCTCAGGGTTATAGCATGTTGTGGAGTTCAGGGTTATAGCATGTTTGGTAATAGCTGAGAATTAGGGTTAGTTTCCGAAAACTTTAATCTCTGTCCTCCCCCCTCCCCCCCCCCTCCCCTGCAGGCTGTAGAGCTGAGTGACTGTGAAAGGACCCAGGCCCTGGCCCTCCAGGTGCTGCTGTCTCTGGCTAAACTCAACCAGCACCGCATCCACGAGATGGACTGTTGCCACGGCTACGCCATGATCCACCAGGTCCTCATCAAGCCCAAGTGCATTGTGGGATACCACATGCTCAAGGTGAACCACATCAAGTTCATGTTCATATGATGTTAGGATGACCACAGCTGAATCCGATCCAGATGTCTGACACTCGTTGCGGTTCATGTCCATCTGTGTGTGGAGTTTCTGTAACAGTATGTGTGGACTTTCCCACTCAATACCTGCTCAGCAGGATCCTTTACAAGGCTGTGTTGCTGCTGTGAGACAGTGTGAACTGATGCCTGTGTTACCTGAGCCCTGCTCGTAACCGAGCAGAGAGCCCCGGGGACACGTGTCTGGTAGACAGGACGTCTAGACAGGACGTCTAGACAGGACAGGTGAAGACTCGTAGGGACAGACGAGAGCTGGAGAGAAGAAGCTTCACGCTGGCTTGTTTCAGTGCAGGCCCGGCCTTCATGCTTCACTGATACAGACGTCTGTTAACCCTCAGTCAGTGTGGATACTAAAGACAACATCTGGAGACTCCAGCGAGGTGGAGTTAGTCAGTGTGATTGCTAGAGACAGGCTCTCTCTGGGGGTAGAAAGGGTTGATTGCTAGAGACAGGCTCTCTCTGGGGTAGAAAGGGATGATTGCTAGAGACAGGCCTTCTCTGGGGTAGAAAGGGTAGTTGTGTTGACAGTGATAAGTGCTCAACAGTGTTCCACAAGCAGACTATTGATTTTCCTCCCGTCGTTTCCAATCTCAATCCCCTCTATCGAGAGTGCGGTTGGTGACATTTCTGGAGATGGTAAATCAGGGCGTAACTGCCCCCCTCTGTCTCATGGATGAGCAGTGCTGTGCAGAAGGCACATTGAGCAGAGAGAGACTCTCCTGTGTTAAAGTGTGTGTGAGCAGAGAGAGACGATCCTGTGTTAAAGTGTGTGTGAGCAGAGAGAGACTACCCTGTGTTAGTGTGTGTGAGCAGAGAGAGACGATCTTGTGTTAAAGTGTGTGTGAGCAGAGAGAGACGATCCTGTGTTAAAGTGTGTGTGAGCAGAGAGAGATGATCCTGTGTTAAAGTGTGTGTGAGCAGAGAGAGACGATCCTGTGTTAAAGTGTGTGTGAGCAGAGAGAGACTATCTTGTGTTAAAGTGTGTGTGAGCAGAGAGAGATGATCCTGTGTTAAAGTGTGTGTGAGCAGAGAGAGACTATCCTGTGTTAAAGTGTGTGTGAGCAGAGAGAGACTATCCTGTGTTAAAGTGTGTGTGAGCAGAGAGAGATGATCCTGTGTTAAAGTGTGTGTGAGCAGAGAGAGACTCTCCTGTGTTAAAGTGTGTGTGAGCAGAGAGAGACTCTCCTGTGTTAAAGTGTTCTCCTCTGTCTGCAGACCCTGCTGGACGGCTGCTGCAGCGCCCCCATCCTGACCCTGGGGGAAGACGGCCTCTTCCGTCTGGACACGGAGTCCTGCGCTGTGGTGCAGGACACCAGGCTACTGGCCGACCTGCTGCTGGACTGGAAGATCTGGGCCAAGGCTCAGGTACACACACACACACACACACACACCATGCAAGGCTCAGGTACACACACACACACACACACACCATGCAAGGCTCAGGTACACACACACACACACACACACACACCATGCAAGGCTCAGGTACACACACACACACCATGCAAGGCTCAGGTACACACACACACACACACCTTGCAAGGCTCAGGTACACACACACACACACCTTGCAAGGCTCAGGTACACACACACACACACCACGCAAGGCTCAGGTACACACACACACACACACACCATGCAAGGCTCAGGTACACACACACACACACACACCATGCAAGGCTCAGGTACACACACACACACACACCACGCAAGGCTCAGGTACACACACACACACACACACCATGCAAGGCTCAGGTACACACACACACACACACCACCTTGCAAGGCTCAGGTACACACACACACACACCACGCAAGGCTCAGGTACACACACACACACACACACACCTTGCAAGGCTCAGGTACACACACACACACACACACCTTGCAAGGCTCAGGTACACACACACACACACACACCATGCAAGGCTCAGGTACACACACACACACAACACACACCTTGCAAGGCTCAGGTACACACACCACACACACACACACCTTGCAAGGCTCAGGTACACACACACACACACCACCCAAGGCTCAGGTACCGACAGCTGGTTTACCCTAACCCTAACATCTAACCTCTGACCTCTGTGTGTGTGTCAGGGAGGCGTGTGGGAGACCCTGCTGGCAGCTCTGGAGATCCTCATCAGGGTGCATCACCCCCTGCAGGTGTTCAACATCCGCCAGCTGCTCAACGCCCAGGTGGTGCAGCGCTTCCTCCTCACCTGCCAGGTGCTGCAGGTAGGAGCTCCACAGCGCCTCCCCCAGGTCACACGGCTCCTCCCCCAGGTCACACGGCTCCTCCCCCAGGTCACACGGCTCCTCCCCCAGGCCAGACGGCTCCTCCCCCAGGTCACACGGCTCCTCCCCCAGGCCACACGGCTCCTCCCCCTTGTCACACGGCTCCTCCCCCAGGCCACACGGCTCCTCCCCCAAGCCACACGGCTCCTCCCCCAGGCCACACGGCTCCTCCCCCAGGCCACACGGCTCCTCCTCCAGGTCACACGGCTCCTCCCCCTCGTCACACGGCTCCTCCCCCTCGTCACACGGCTCCTCCCCCAGGCCACACGGCTCCTCCCCCAGGTCACACTGCTCCTCCCCCAGGCCACACGGCTCCTCCCCCAGGCCACACGGCTCCTCCCCCAGGCCACACGGCTCCTCCCCCAGGTCCACACGGCTCCTCCCCCAGACCACACGGCTCCTCCCCCAGACCACACGGCTCCTCCCCCAGACCACACGGCTCCTCCCCTGGTCACACGGCTCCTCCCCCAGGCCACACGGCTCCTCCCCCCGGCCACACGGCTCCTCCCCCTGTGGTGACGGTGAAGCGGACGCCTCACACCTGTGTTGTTTCTCCTCAGGAGAACCGGGACGAGCACCTCACCTCCATCCCACAGGAAGTGTGCATGTCGTTCGTCAAAATCATCCAGGAAGTCCTGGGCTCTCCTCCAGACCTGGACCTGCTCAGGCTGGTCTACAACTTCCTGTTGGCCGTGCACCCGCCCACAAACACCTACGTGTGCCACACCCCCTCCAACTTCTACTTCTCCCTGCACCTCGGTGAGACGCTCGTTCACATCTGCTGACCCCTATTAAACACCCAGAAACGCCTCCAGTGAACTCCTGTTGATACCTGGGATCACACCTGCTCACGTGTCTCCCACCCCCAGATGGTAAGCTGTACCACGAGAAGGTCCAGTCCATCATGTACCTGAGACACTCCAGTAGTGGAGGCAAGTCCACCAGCAGCTCCGTGATGTCTCTGTCTCCCATGGTCTTCTCTGACGCCGGCCCTGAAGGTACGTAGTGAATCACCCCGCTCTGCTGCTCGCTCAGCACGCCACGGGGAAAGTGTTCTGGTTAAACTAGGTTTTGCTTTAGAGGTTACAGCTTTGATTTGAGCCCATGTAGGTTGATTGATGGTCACATGGAAATCTCGGAATTTGTGCCATTTATCCAGCCAGGGTTTCTCAGGGTGTTACCTGTGTTACAGGACCAGGGTTACTCAGGGTGTTACCTGTGTTACAGGACCAGGGTTACTCAGGGTGTTACCTGGGTTACAGGACCAGGGTTACTCAGGCCTATACCTGTGTTACAGGTCCAGGGTTACTCAGGGTGTTACCTGTGTTACAGGACCAGGGTTAATCTGTGTGTTACCTGTGTTACAGGACCAGGGTTAATCTGTGTGTTACCTGTGTTACAGGACCAGGGTATCTGTGCGTTACCTGTGTTACAGGACCAGGGTTAATCTCTGTGTTACCTGTGTTACAGGACCAGGGTTAATCTGTGTGTTACCTGTGTTACAGGACCAGGGTTAATCTGTGTTACCTGGGTTACAGGACCAGGGTTAATCTGTGTGTTACCTGTGTTACAGGACCAGGGTTAATCTGTGCGTTACCTGTGTTACAGGACCAGGGTTAATCTGTGTGTTACCTGTGTTACAGGACCAGGGTTAATCTGTGTGTTACCTGTGTTACAGGAGCGATCCAGGGCCCCTCTCCTGACCACCTGGGGGAGGACCAGTCCTTACGGCCCCCAAGCCTGGCTCCCTCCCCCTACTCCTCCCCTACCCTGTCCCCCCGGGGGGGGGCGGGGCCAGAGGACGCTGGGCACCCACTCGGCGCTGGGCAGCACAGAGACCCTGAGGAGGAGCGTTGGAGATGAGCCTCTGCTGAGCAGCTGTGAGTCAGCCAAGACCATCTGTGACTCCCGGGAGGTGGGGGAGAGCAGGGCGGAGGCTGGGGAGGGCCAGGGGGAGGGCCAGGGGGAGGGCCAGAGGGAGGGCCCGGGGAGGGCCAGGGGGAGGTCCGAAGCCTGAACACGCCGCGCATCAGTGTGGAGGAGGAGCGGGAGGAGGAGGAGGAGGCGGAGGAGGTGGACAGCCTGGCCGAGGGCAGCGTAGGCGGGCAGGAGGACCGGGCCGAGGGCAGCGTTGGTGGGCAGGAGGACCGCTTCGACTGGGCCAGCGACGAGGCCCCGCGGAGACCAGACAGCCTGAAGGGGATCCAGTCCTTCCAGAGGAGCCAGAGTAACCTGGCCAGCCTGGGCCTGGCCTTCCCTGCCCAGAACGGGTCCCTGGCCCTGGGGCGCTGGCCGAGCCTGGGGGACCGCAGCAGCCTGCCCGAGGACTGGGAGAGCTACACCTACTCACCCTGGATACGACCGAGCCAGCAAGGCCGACTCCAACGACAGGTACGCAGTGGGTAGGCAGGTGGGTAGGCAGGTGGGTTGGCAGGTGGGTTTGGCAGGTGGGTTTGGCAGGTGGGTTTCCAAAGGTTGAAAAAGTAGCATTGAAAAAAAGGTCAATAAAAATAGAAAGGTTAGATTTTTTATTTTTACAAAAATATTTTCTTTGTGCTTTTTTTTTGTGTTGTGTAGTGTGATGTATGGAAGCAAATCAGTGCCATAATGTTTTGAAAAAGGCATCGTATACTTAATATTGAAATTTAAACACTGAATTCTCATCTGAATATATTTCAATGTAAAATATAAATTCAGGTTGCTCAAATTCTAGCCTAAAAAATTAGATCTTAAAAAAATCAACCATAAAAAATTTGACCCTATCAAATTTGAGCCGAAAATCTTCAAGCTGAAAAAATTTAAAGATGAAAAAATGTCAAGATGAAAACATTTTAAAGACGAAAACAATTTCAATTTTTTCGGGTCAAATTTGATAGGCTCGAATTTGAGGGTCGAATTTTATAGGCTCAATTTTTTGGGGCTCAAATCTTTTAGGCTCGAATTTGAGCAACCTGAATTTTATTTTACATTGAAATATATTCAGATGAGAATTTGCAGTGTTGTTTAAATTTCGATATTAAGTATTCGATGCCTTTTAAAATTCAAAACATTATGGCACTGATTTGCTTCCATAGTGATGGGGAAAAACTTTTCGAATGGTTGAAAATATATTTTGTGTCGATGTGAAAAATACTTTTCAAAGGTTTCCCAAAAAATATTTTAAAAACCTAAAGTTTTTCGTGCCGTTTTTGTCTAGAGTGTGGGGCAACATTTTTGAAAGGTAAAAAAAATATCTAAAACTGTCCAAATATACTACCAAAGTGGACATAAAGTTCAAGACCTTTTATAACTCATGACTCATGCACTGTGAGTAACCCAGATCAAGATTCAGTTCCACTACTGCAAAGGAAAGGTCAGTTAGTTTAGTCGTCATCAGTCTGCCATGCTTTAGAAATGTACGCCCCACTAGTCTTGTGATGTACACATTGTTAATATAACTGACTCCTTCTTCTTGCGACATCAAAGATCCTTTGTTCAGTTTTGCATATTGATTCATACATCAGTGATTATGCTAAATGTTGTCTCTTGAACCGTCTGAGTTTCCGTCGAATCGCGGCGGCCTCTTTTCCCCCCTCCCTGTCTCTTGTCGAGTATCATCAACTCTCGTTCATAGGTTCTAACATGGTCCTTTAGGGAAGCTGATTGGCTAATTACATCTCCAGGGAAGCCGATTGGCTAATTACATCTCCAGGGAAACCGATTGGCTAATTACATCCTCTTTCCGCTTTGCTCATCTTTGTGTTTCCAAAGCCACCCGAGACATCTGCAGGTTACATGGTCCCCGTCATGGACTCTAGCTCCTCCCCCCTGGATTCTAGCTCCTCCTCCCCCCCGATTCTGGCCCCTCCCCCCCAGATTATAGCTCCTCCCTTCTGGACTTGAATCCTGTCTTGTGCAATAAGGCTGTCAGGCCATATTGGTTCTAGAGAGCTGATCTAGAAATGTAGCTTTTTAATAACCGAGGCGACGGTTGTTTATATATGAATTTCTTATCTGGGGTGACATCACCCTTGATGAAGCTCAACCTTTTAGAAAAAAGCATATTTCCTATTTCCTAAGTATCCGCTGTGTTCCAGGAGTACGGAGGACTGCCTGGTGCTGGTGTGCTGCGGCCTGTACGACCTGTTGAGGGGGGTGCTGCTGCTGCTGCCTGACCTGATGCTGGAGGAGGTGATGGACAAACTCATCCAGCCTGAGGCCCTCATCGTCCTGGTCAACCACTCCTCTCCCCTCATCCAGCAGGGCGTGATGAAGGTCAGTACTGTACTTGGCGATAATCCTGATTCTGATCCTGTGATCTTGATTCCGATCCTGTGATCCTGATTCTGATCCTGATTCCGATCCTGTGATCTTGTGATCTTGATTCTGATCCTGTGATCCTGATTCTGATTCTGATCCTGTGACCCCTGATCCTCCAGTTGCTGGATGCCTACTTCAGCCGAGCCTTCAAGGAGCAGAAGGAGAAGTTCCTGAAGAACCACGGCTTCTCTCTGTTGGCCAACCAGCTGTACCTCCACCAGGGCAGCCAGGGCCTGCTGGAGTGCTTCCTGGAGATGCTGTTCGGCCGCCCCGTGGGCCTGGAGGAGGAGTGAGTACTGAGGGACAGATCCAGGATATCCTGTCTGCTGATCCATGCTGGGTCGGGAGGCAGCCTCAGTCTTACCCTGCTACTGAGAGACTCTACAAGTTATATACATGTCGTAGTGTCTTGATTTGGTGGATTGGTGACGGTGAATAACAAACCTGTTTGTCTGTCTGTCTGTCTTGTGTCTGTCCTGTTTCTGTCTCTCCTCTGTCTGTCTGTCCTGTGTCTGTCTGTCTGTCTGTCTGTCTCTCCTCTGTCTGTCTCTCCTCTGTCTGTCTCTCCTCTGTCTGTCTCTCCCGTGTCTGTCTGTCTGTGTGTCTGTCTGTCTCTCCTGTGTCTGTCCTCTGTCTGTCTGTCTGTCTGTCTGTCCTGTGTCTGTCTGTCTGTCTGTCCTGTGTCTGTCTCTCTGTCTGTCCTGTGTTATCCAGTCTGGACCTGGAGGACATGGAGAGCATCTCTCCCTTCAGGAAGCGCTGCATCATCCCTGTGCTGGGTCTGATCGAGAACTCCCTGTGTGAGAATGCGCTGGTGCACAACGTGCTGTGCATGCTGCTGCAGCTCATCAACGCATGCCCCAAGCTGGCCGACGTCCTGCTGGACCACGGTCTGCTCTACGTGCTCTTCAACACGCTGTCCACCCTCAACGGCATGGAGGCTGGGTACGACACACCGCCACGACCCCCAGCCCTCCCTCCCTCTCCCTCCAGGCTCTCCCTCCCTCCCTCTCCCCCTGGGTTCTCCCTCCCTCTACCCCCAGCCCTCCCTCCCTCTCCCCCCGGGCTCTCCCTCCTGCAGGAGAGACCTGAGCCTGCCCTCCCTCTCCCCCCTGCTCTCCCTCTCTCCCCTCTCCCCTGGGCTCTCCCTCCTGCCCTCCCTCCCTCCCTCTCCCCCCAGCTCTCCCTCCCTCTCCCCCCTGCCCTCCCTCCCTCTCCCTCCAGGCTCTCCCTCCTGCAGGAGAGACGTGAGCCTGTCTCTGTCCTCACGCTGTGCTCTCTCCTCTCCCCCGCCCTCCCCTCCTCTCCCCCTCCCCTCCCTCCTCTCCCCCTCCCTCCCTCCCTCTCCCCCAGCCCTCCCTCCTCTCCCCCTCCCTCCCTCTCCCCCCGGGCTCTCCCTCCTGCAGGAGAGACGTGAGCCTGTCTCTGTCCTCACGCTGTGCTCTCTCCTCTCCCCCCGCCCTCCCTCCTCTCCCCCTCCCCTCCCTCCTCTCCCCCTCCCTCCCTCCCTCTCCCCCAGCCCTCCCTCCTCTCCCCCTCCCTCCCTCTCCCCCGGGCTCTCCCTCCTGCAGGAGAGACGTGAGCCTGTCTCTGTCCTCACGCTGTGCTCTCTCCTCTCCCCCGCCCTCCCTCCTCTCCCCCTCCCTCCCTCCCTCTCCCCCCAGCCCTCCCTCCTCTCCCCCTCCCTCCCTCTCCCCCCGGGCTCTCCCTCCTGCAGGAGAGACGTGAGCCTGTCTCTCTGTCCTCACGCTGTGCTCTCTCCTCCAGGATCCCCCTGCACGACTACAGGCTCCTAGTGGGGGACATCCAGCAGCTCCTGGTGGCCGTCACCATCCACTCCTGCAGCTCGTCGGGGTCGCAGTACTTCCGCATCATCGAGGACCTGGTCACCCTGCTGGGGGTCATGCAGACCAGCAAGATGCCCCGCACCCAGGGTAGGCATGGCACCAGGGTAGGCCTGGCAACCAGGGTAGGCCTGGCAACCAGGATAGGCCTGGCAACCAGGGGGCCACTGCCTGGTCACCCCTCTCAGACCAGAGACTATATAAGACTAGGGTACCAGAGTACTAGATGTGCTAGAGTACATCTGGTTGCTGCCATGGTGATCCAGCCTCTGTGAGAGACTGTGGTTACCATAACGACGGGCTCACAAAAATCCTTCCTGTTCCTCCTGCAGAGATGGCCGTAGCCCTGCAGTTCCGCGTCCTCCAATCAGCCATCGAGTTCATCAAGACCACAGCCAATCAGGATCCCCAACCTCTGAGCAGCTCCGTGCACCTGCTCCCCTCCCCCCACCTCCACCCCAAACGCCGGAGCATCGCAGGTGAGCACGCCAGCACGCCACACGCCAGGACGTCACACACGCCCGTTCAGCCAGCCAACATTCCTGTCAGCGCAGACTCACCTGTACACCTGTGTGTCTCCGCCCCCTCCACCCCTCTACGAAGGTTCCATGGCCATGAAAGACTCCATAATCCCCCGTCTCCCCAGACAGCACTACTGTTCGTACGGGCAGATCCCCCTAGCCCACGCCTTCAGCTTCCTGTCTCAGGACAGCCCCCTCCCCTCCCCCTCCGGAAGCCCCTCCTTCCTGCTGTCCTCTGATCCAGGTAGCCTGGCGGGACACAGCAGGAGAGAACATGACTCATGTCTCCTCCTCTGTGATCTCCGACCTGTCACCCTTCCTCTGGGCCTCTCTTGCACCAGGAAGAGGCTGGTTGTTAACCTGCCCGGTACAGATAGTACTGGTGCCCGTGTGTGGGTTTAACCTTCTTAACACTTTGAAGATTTCTACATCTGGAAGTGGGCATGCTTTATTTGGATCAGTGTCTTTGCAGACGCTGATTAAACATGCTGTCTTGACGTGTGCGCTGAGGGAAAGATGCATGTGGCATTTGAGCACTTTTCTCTCAAAAGAGCGTCCTCTAAAAGTTCACCGTTTCCCAGCTGGTTCTGCTCACGAGATGTGTGCACCTGCATGTGTGTATGATGACATCACTTCCTAACACCTGACGGAAAACCTTTCATGTTTCCAATTCATCCTTTGATTTAATTGTATCTGTGTTGTTGTTTGTGTGTGTGTATGCACATGTATATGCATATGTGTGTGTGGCTGCGTGCGTGTGGCTGTGTGTGTGTGTGTGTGGCTGTGTGTGTGTGTGTGTGGCTGTGTGTGTGTGTGTGGTGTGTGTGTGTGGTGTGTGTGTGTGTGTGTGTGGTGTGTGTGTGTGTGGCTGTGTGTGTGTGTGTGGCTGTGTGTGTGTGTGGCTGTGTGTGTGTGTGTGGCTGTGTGTGTGTGTGGCTGTGTGTTGTGTGTGTGTGTGTGTGTGTGTTGTGTGTGTGTGGCTGTGTGTGTGTGTGTGTGTGTGGCTGTGTGTGTGGCTGTGTGTGTGTGTGTGTGTGTCCAGGCCGCCGCAGGTTCTCCCTGGCCCAGTCCGACTCCCTGCTGACCAGGATGCGCTCGGTGGCCAGTGACGAGCTGAGTCACATGATGCAGCGCAGGATGAGCCAGGAGAACCCAATCAGAGCGAGCGAGACGGAGTTCATCCAGCGGCTGCAGAGGCTGCTGGTCCTGGCCGTCAACAGGCTCATCTACAACAGTAAGACACGTGCAGAGGGGGGATTCGAACCTGCAACCTCACGGTCTGCAGTGGAACGCTCTAACCACTGAGCTCTGTTCTCCTTTCAGACGTCAGTAAGGACTTCTGTGACCTGCTGACCTTCCCCGACTCCCCCGACCAGCCGCCCCCCACTCCCGACCCCGCGGACCTCCCCCCCGGGGAGAACGGCTCCGCCCCCGCCCCGCCCTTCCCCCTCCCCCCCCGCGAGCATGAGAAGCTTCCAGAAGGAGATCTTGAAGCTGATGATGGAGGCCATCAAGATCAGCCTGGTGAGTGTGGGCTTCACTGCGTCCTGTACCAGCTGTTTGGCCACTTGTACTAGGAACAGGAACAGGCTCCGGGGCGGGGCCTACAGCGCCCCTTCCTGTGGGGGTGGAGCCTCCAGCGCCCCTTCCTGTGTGGGCGGGGCCTCAGCACCCCTTCCTGTGTGGGCGGGGCCTCCAGCGCCCCTTCCTGTGTGGGCGGATCCTCCAGCGCCCCTTCCTGTGTGGGCGGGGCCTCCAGCGCCCCTGCCTGTGTGGGCGGGGCCTCCAGCGCCCCTTCCTGTGTGGGCGGGGCCTCCAGCGCCCCTTCCTGTGTGGGCGGGGCCTCAGCGCCCCTTCCTGTGTGGGCGGGGCCTCCAGCGCCCCTGCTGACCCTCCTGCTCGTCTCTCCTCAGGGCAGCACCGGGCGGGGCGGAGCTCCTCGGCAGCAGTGGCGCCGCGTCCTGTGGTCGTGCCGCGACACGTTCCGGGTCCAGATCGGCCGTCTCCTGGTGCACGCCCTCAGCCCCACGCGGCCTCTGGCGGACAGGAAGGAGGCGCTGGAGTTTGTTCTAGACCCGAGTCACCCGGAGATCCTCAGGGAGAGCCTCAGCCCGGGGCTGGAGGTGAGACGCAGCACGACGAATATCAATCTCTCTGGAGTCAATAGGTGCGTTCGACATGACCTCGCTTCATGCAGCGCTGCAGTCCGCTGCAGGCGGCTGACTTGAAACTGTGAATTCTGGTTAGACTTTTTGTCCGACTTGAGACGGTGCCGAGGCTAGGTCACTGTGACGTAGCCATCAAGGTACCGCGAGATCGATTCGAGAACTGCCGGCTGTGTAGCCGAGCGCATTTTCTCAAGAGCAACTGCACGGCTTCAAATGACGACACAGCTATTTCATGATTGGCCAGACTCATGCACGACAACTTTGACGCTTGTTTTGTAATTATTCGGACACCTTCAGTTTCGCCAATGCTCAAATCCGGACCAAACAATTTGATTGAATAAAACATTTGTTGAAGAAAGGGTTTTTGGGCCACCTCTTCTACTAACGGAAAGACTAAGTTTAATTATAAATAAAGTAACGTAAGCAAACAGCGCTTGATCGGCCATGACTGACATCAACGCAGCAAACCACGAGAAGCTGGAATGTACAACTTCACAGAGCCGTTTTCAACTCCTCCCCGACTGCAAGCGGCTACTCTCGCCGGTCGTTTCATGCAGCCGCAGTCCATGTCGAACGCACCTATTGTCATGTGATAGAAACCATAACTGGATCTGTTTTCCTTTTGGTGACTTGTGGCTTGTGAGTCAGGAGGCTGAGCGGTTAGGGAATCGGGCCAGTAATCTGAAGGTTGCCATGTTCGATTCCCGGCTATGCCAAATGACGTTGTGTCCTTGGGCAAGGCACTTCACCCTACTTGCCTCGGGGGGAATGTCTCTGTACTTACTGTAAGTCACTCTGGATAAGAGCGTCTGCTAAATGACTAAATGTAAATGTAAATGTCCGTCCCCCAGCATGGTCCCAAGCTGGCTCTGTTCCTCCACGAGATGCTGCATGATCACAAGGACAGCCTGACCAAGGAGGAGCAGGGTCTCGCTGGGGCCTTCATGACCTCCCTGAAGCTGTGTGGCCATCGCTGCATCCCCCCCAGCGCCCCTCACAAGCCTGACCTGCTCAAGGCCATCCGAGAGGTACCAGCTCTCACCACACACACACCACACCCACACACACACCATCCGAGAGGTACCAGCTCTCCCTCCACATGTCCCTGCTGAGACTGACCGGGCAGGGGACAGGGTTTCAGCTGTGGAAGCTACAGTGTCACACAGCTGATTCACTCTTCTCCTCCCCTCCTCCTCTCCTCTACTCCCCTCCTCCTCTCCTCTCCTCCCCATCTATTCTCCTCCCCTCCTCCTCCTCCCCTCCTCCTCCTCTACTCACCATCTCCTCTCCTCCAGGAGAAATACAAGTACGAAGGAGAGGAAAAACCAGCAAAGCAGCTTGGGAAAAGAAGATGGCCAACACTCAGAAAGGGTGAGAGGATGGGGAGAGGAGGGGGAGGGGAGGGAGAGAGGGGTAGAAGGGGACAGGACTTAGTGCTGGGTGTCCTTTCCTGTCAAAGCAGACGTTATGTCAGATGAGATGCAGTCCTCCTTCCTCTGACTGTCCTCCCCTCTCTGTCTCTGACTGTTCTCCCCTCTCTGTCTCTGACTGTTCTCCCCTCTCTTCCTCTGACTGTTCTCTCCTCTCTGTCTCTCCAGTCTCATCCAGCGTCTAGACGGGAAGTCCAAGGACATCTCCAAGATCGCGGCTGACATCACGCAGAACGTGTCGCTGCGGCAGGGCATGGAGAGGAAGAAGGTCATCCTGCACATCCGGGGCTTCTACAAGACCGACCTGAGCGCCAGGAGACACTGGCAGGAGCTGGTGCAGCAGCTCACACACGACCGGTGAGGCACACACACACACACACACACGACCGGTGAGACACACACACACACACACACACATGACCGGTGAGACACACACACACACACACACACACGACCGGTGAGACGCGCACGCACACACACACACACACACACACACGACCGGTGAGACGCGCACGCACACACACACACACACACACACACGACCGGTGAGACGCGCACGCATACTGGGAGAAAAAGAGAAGTGTGAAAAGGAGAACCACATACAAACTGAGGTGTCTGTGTGTGTGTGTGGTGCGTGTGTGTGTGTTGTTTGTGTGTGTGTGTCAGGATGGTGTGGTACGACCAGACCTCCTACCCAACATCCTGGCAGCTCGACTCCACCGAGGGTCCTAACCGCGAGCGTCGACGCCTGCAGCGCTGCTACCTCACCATCCCCAACAAGTACCTGCTCAAGGACCGACGCAAACCTGACGGTGAGGCCCACCTCCTGACCTCTCACCTCCTCTCCTCCTGACCTCCTCACCTCCTGACCTCTCACCCCCTGACCCCTGACCTCTCAGCTCCTGACCTCTCACCTCCTGACCTCTCACCTCCTGACCTCCTCACTCCTCACCCCCCTGACCCCTGACCTCTCACCTCCTGACCTCTCACCTCCTGACCTCTCACCTCCTGACCTCTCACCTCCTGACCTCTCACCTCCTGACCTCTCACCTCCTAACCTCTCTCACCTCCTGACCTCTCACCTCCTGACCTCTCACCTCCTAACCTCTCTCACCTCCTAACCTCTCTCACCTCCTGACCTCTCACCTCCTGACCTCTCACCTCCTAACCTCTCTCACCTCCTGACCTCTCTCACCTCCTGACCTCTCACCTCCTGACCTCTCACCTCCTGACCTCTCACCTCCTGACCTCTCACCTCCTGACCTCTCACCTCCTGTCCTCTCACCTCCTGACCTCTCACCTCCTGACCTCTCACCTCCTGACCTCTCACCTCCTGACCTCTCACCTCCTAACCTCTCTCACCTCCTAACCTCTCTCACCTCCTGACCTCTCACCTCCTAACCTCTCTCACCTCCTAACCTCTCACCTCCTGACCTCTCACCTCCTAACCTCTCTCACCTCCTGACCTCTCACCTCCTGACCTCTCACCTCCTAACCTCTCTCACCTCCTGACCTCTCACCTCCTGACCTCTCACCTCCTGACCTCTCACCTCCTGACCTCTCACCTCCTAACCTCTCTCACCTCCTGACCTCTCACCTCCTGACCTCTCACCTCCTGACCTCTCACCTCCTGACCTCTCACCTCCTGACCTCTCACCTCCTAACCTCTCTCACCTCCTGACCTCTCACCTCCTGACCTCTCACCTCCTGACCTCTCACCTCCTGACCTCTCACCTCCTCACTCCTCACCTCCTGACCTCTCACCTCCTGACCTCTCACCTCCTGACCTCTCACCTCCTCACTCCTCACCTCCTGACCTCTCACCTCCTGACCTCTCACCTCCTGACCTCTCACCTCCTAACCTCTCTCACCTCCTGACCTCTCACCTCCTAACCTCTCTCACCTCCTGACCTCTCACCTCCTGACCTCTCACCTCCTCACCTCCTCACCTCCTCACCTCCTGACCTCCTCACCTCCTGACCTCCTCACCTCCTGACCTCTCTCACCTCCTGACCTCTCACCTCCTGACCTCTCACCTCCTGACCTCCTCACCTCCTGACCTCTCACCTCCTGACCTCTCACCTCCTAACCTCTCTCACCTCCTGACCTCTCACCTCCTGACCTCTCACCTCCTAACCTCTCTCACCTCCTAACCTCTCTCACCTCCTGACCTCTCACCTCCTGACCTCTCACCTCCTGACCTCTCACCTCCTAACCTCTCTCACCTCCTGACCTCTCACCTCCTGACCTCTCACCTCCTGACCTCTCACCTCCTGACCTCTCACCTCCTGTCCTCTCACCTCCTGACCTCTCACCTCCTGACCTCTCACCTCCTGACCTCTCACCTCCTGACCTCTCACCTCCTGACCTCTCACCTCCTCACTCCTCACCCCCTGACCTCTCACCTCCTGACCTCTGACCTGTGCAGGACTCTGACTCCTCTCTCTCTCTGTGTCGTGTGTCCAGAGCCTGTGAAACCTCCGCTGTCGTTCCTGTTTGAAGACAAGACTCACTCCTCCTTCTCCTCCACCGTGAAGGACAAGGCCACCAGCGAACCCATCAGGTAGGAGTGTGTGTGGAAGGAAGGGAGGGGTGTGTGTGTGTGGAAGGGAGAGAGGGGGGTGTGTGTGTGTGTAAGGGAGAGAGGGGTGTGTGGTGTGTGTGTGTGTGTAAGGGAGAGAGGGGGTGTGTGTGTTTTCCTCCCAGCTAACCCTCCCTGTGTTCAGGTTCACCAGGCGGTGCATCAGTGTGGCCCCTTCCAGAGAGACAGCAGGAGAACTGCTGCTAGGTACGACACACACACACACACACACCACACACACACACACACCACACACCACAAGCACACACACGCACACACACCACACACGCACCACACACACACACCACACACACACACACCACACACACCACACACGCCACACAATTACACACACACACACCACACACATACACACAATCCTCACATACATTCAGGCCACGACAGAGATTCATCCACAAGACTCAGTCTCCCTCCCTCTCTAAGTGTGATGGTCCACATGTCTCCAGCTATGCTAACGCCGTGCGTCTCCTCTGCAGGCAAGTCTGGGATGTACTTTGTGGAGGACAATGCTGCTGACGCTCAGGACAGCCAGGTGAGTCTCCCATCACAACGGTCTGCTGCTGCTGCTCCCGTGTCCTCAGCAGGGAGGGGGCTGGGTCTGTCTGGCCTCTGAGGAAGTGTGTGGGGTGTGTGTGGTGTGTGTGGTGTGTGTGGTGTGTGTGGTGTGTGTGGTGTGTGTGGTGTGTGTGGTGGTGTGTGTGGTCTCCACGGCAGAGTATCCATGGTGAGACGGAGGCAGCGTCGTTCTCCTGGACGTACGAGGAGATCAAGGAGGTCCACAAGCGCTGGTGGCAGCTGAGGGACAACGCTCTGGAGATCTTCCTGACCAACGGACGCACGCTACTGCTGGCCTGTCACACAACGCCAAGGCAAGACCTGACCCCCTGACCCCTCACCCTGACCCCTCACACTGACCCCTCACACTGACCCCTCACCCTGACCCCTCACCCTGACCCCTCACCCTGACCCCTCACCCTGACCCCTCACCCTGACCCCTCACCCTGACCCCTCACCCTGACCCCTCACCCTGACCCCTCACACTGACCCCTCACCCTGACCCCTCACCCTGACCCCTCACCCTGACCCCTCACACTGACCCCTCACCCTCACCCCTCACCCTGACCCCTCACCCTGACCCCTCACCCTGACCCCTCACCCTGACCCCTCACCCTGACCCCTCACCCTGACCCCTGACCCCTCACCCTGACCCCTCACCCTGACCCCTCACCCTGACCCCTCACCCTCACCCCCTCACACTGACCCCTCACCCTGACCCCTGACCCCTCACCCTGACCCCTCACCCTGACCCCTCACCCCTGACCCCTGACCCCCTCACCCTGACCCCTCACACTGACCCCTCACCCTCACCCCTCACACTGACCCCTCACCCTGACCCCTCACCCTGACCCCTCACCCCTCACCCTCACCCCTCACCCTGACCCCTCACCCTGACCCCTCACCCTGACCCCTGACCCCTCACCCTGACCCCTCACTCTGACCCCTACCCCTCACCCTGACCCCTCACCCTGACCCCTCACCCTCACCCCTCACACTGACCCCTCACACTGACCCCTCACCCTGACCCCTCACCCTGACCCCTCACCCTGACCCCTCACCCTGACCCCTCACCCTGACCCCTCACCCTGACCCCTCACCCTGACCCCTCACCCTGACCCCTGACCCCCACCCTGACCCCTCACCCTGACCCCTCACACTGACCCCTCACCCTGACCCCTCACCCTCACCCCTCACACTGACCCCTCACCCTGACCCCTCACCCTGACCCCTCACCCTGACCCTGACCCCTCACACTGACCCCTCACCCTGACCCCTCACCCTGACCCCTCACCCTGACCCCTCACCCTGACCCCTCACCCTGACCCCTCACCCTGACCCCCTCACCCTGACCCCTCACCCTGACCCCTCACCCTGACCCCTCACCCTGACCCCTCACACTGACCCCTCACACTGACCCCTCACCCTGACCCCTCACCCTGACCCCTGACCCCTCACCCTGACCCCTGACCCCTCACCCTGACCCCTCACCCTGACCCCTCACCCTGACCCCTCACCCTGACCCCTCACCCTGACCCCTCACCCTGACCCCTGACCCCTCACCCCTGACCCCTCACCCTGACCCCTCACCCTGACCCCTCACCCTCACCCCTCACACTGACCCCTCACCCTGACCCCTCACACTGACCCCTCACCCTCACCCCTCACCCTCACCCCTCACCCTGACCCCTCACCCTGACCCCTCACCCTGACCCCTCACCCTGACCCCTCACCCTGACCCCTCACCCTGACCCCTCACACTGACCCCTCACCCTCACCCCTCACCCTGACCCCTCACCCTGACCCCTCACCCTGACCCCTCACCCTGACCCCTCACCCTGACCCCTCACCCTGACCCCTGACCCCTCACCCTGACCCCTCACACTGACCCCTCACCCTCACCCCTCACACTGACCCCTCACCCTGACCCCTGACCCCTCACCCTGACCCCTCACCCTGACCCCTCACCCTGACCCCTGACCCCTCACCCTGACCCCTCACACTGACCCCTCACCCTGACCCCCCTCACCCTGACCCCTCACCCTGACCCCTCACCCTGACCCCTCACCCTGACCCCTCACCCTGACCCCTGACCCCTCACCCTGACCCCTCACCCTGACCCCTCACCCTGACCCCCTCACACTGACCCCTCACCCTGACCCCTCACCCTCACCCCTCACACTGACCCCTCACCCTCACCCCTCACCCTGACCCCTCACCCTGACCCCTGACCCCTCACCCTGACCCCTCACCCTGACCCCTCACCCTGACCCCTGACCCCTCACACTGACCCCTCACCCTGACCCCTCACACTGACCCCTCACCCTGACCCCTCACCCTGACCCCTTACACTGACCCCATGCTGCTGGCCTGTCACAACACCTGGTCTTGACCCCTAAATCCTGGCCCTGACCTGGAAATGTCCCATCATGTCATGTTCACACCATCTCACTTCCTGTCCCTCTTGTCGTCCTCAGTTCCGTGACGATGTTTACCACAACATCCTGAACTCTGACCTCCCCAACCTGCTGGAGTATGGTAACATCACGGCCCTGACGCACCTGTGGGGCTCAGGACAGATCTCTAACTTCGAGTACCTGACACACCTGAACAAGCACGCCGGCCGCTCCTTCAACGACCTCATGCAGTACCCCCCGTGTTCCCCTTCATCCTGCGGGACTACGTCAGCGAAACCCTGGACCTGCAGGACAGCGCCATCTACAGGTCAGTGTGGGCGCCACACCCCACCTGCTGGAGGAGTTGCGCAATAATCACATTGTACAATGCTGAGAACCCAGAACCTTAAATGGATCTTTTTTTAATTTTTCTCGTGTTAGAAATCTAAACAAACCTATCGCAGTGCAGTCCAAGGAGAAGGAGGATCGCTACGTAGACAACTACAAGGTACAGGTTCAGCACCGTGTGTGTGTGTGTGTGTGGTGTGTGAGAGGGAAGTAGGGAGGGGGTTTGGGGGTGTGTGTGAGGGGGAGGTAGGGTGTGTGTGTGTGAGGGAGGTAGGGCGGGTGTGTGTGTGAGAGGGAGGTAGGGTGTGTATGTGTGTGTGTTCAGAGCAGCAGACATCTGAGATGTGTGTGTGTGTGTGTCAGTACCTGGAGGAGGAGTACAGGAAGGGTGCCCGTGACGATGACCCCATGCCCCCGGTCCAGCCCTACCACTACGGCTCCCACTACTCCAACAGCGGCACCGTGCTCCACTTCCTGGTCCGCATGCCCCCCTTCACCAAGATGTTCCTGGCCTATCAGGGTGAGTCCTAACCCCAGACCCTCCACCAATCCGCTGCCTTGATTTTGCAGTAGAGCAGGATACTACCTACATCAGTCTGTACCTGAGCAGTGATCTTGGGAGCGCTGGACCTGCATCATGTGAATTAGACATCAAAGATGCTTCTCTCTCTCTCTCTTCAATCTCTCTCTCTGCTCTCTCTCAATCTGGCCTCTCTTCACTCCGCTCTCTCTCTCTTTCATCATCTCTTCTCTCTCTCTCCTCTCTCTCTCTCTCTCTCTCTCTCTCTCTCTCTCTCTCCTTCCCTCTCTCTCATCTCTCGCTCTGCTCTCTCCTCTCCGCTGCTCTCTCTCTCTCTGATCTCTCTCTCTCGCTCTCTCTCTCTCTCTCTCTCGTCCATCGTCCTCTGATGTCCAGTCTTTGGATGTGTGTGTGTGTTTGAGGATGTGTGTGTGTGTGTGAGTTGGTTGTGTGTGTGTCGGCCAGCGGTGGTTCACAGGGCTGTAACAGAGAGGGTGTGTGAGAGCTAGGCTGCTTTCAATCACTGGGGTCTGTCGCTTCTTTCAGATCAGAGCTTTGATATCCCCTGACCGGACGTTCCACTCCATGAACACCACGTGGAGGCTGTCGTCCTTCGAGTCCATGACCGACGTCAAGGAGCTCATCCCAGAGTTCTTCTACCTGCCGGAGTTCCTGGTCAACAGAGAAGGTCAGGAGCACGGCCTTTAGGATCTCTCCTCCTGTCCAGATCTACCTCTCTCTCTCTCTCTCTCACCCATCTCTCTCTCTCTCTCATCAACCATCTCTCTCTCTCTCTCTCACCCATCTCTCTCTCTCTCCCTAACCCAGTCATGTGACTAACCTGTTGTGTGTCTCCGTCAGGGTTTGACTTCGGCGTGCGTCAGAACAGCGAGAGGGTGAACCACGTGAACCTGCCCCCCTGGGCCCGTAACGACCCCCGTCTCTTCGTGCTGATCCACCGCCAGGCCCTTGGAGTCCGACCAGGTGTCCCAGACGCTCAGCCAGTGGATCGACCTGGTGTTCGGACTCAAGCAGAAGGGCAAGGCAGCCGTGCAGGCCATCAACGTTTTCCATCCCGCTGTAAGGAGAGGACACGCACACACACACACCTCCTCCTGGAGAGGAACACCCACACACACACCTCCTCCTGGAGAGGAACACACACACACACACACACACACACACACATGAACGCTTCATGGAGAGGAACACACACACACACACACATAACACACACACACACACCTCCCCCTGGAGAGGAACACACACACACACACACATATGAACACATGAACGCTTCTCTCCCCTGAGAGTTCACATATCTCCTCCTGCAGAACTTCTTTGTTTGGTTTGTGTCACGCCTTGTTTTATTTTAACGTTACCACCTCTAACGCTGTCAAGTGAATGTCCTCACGACAAATGAAGTCATGTATTAGAAGAAACATGACGATGACGGAGCTGTCCTCTCTCCTCCAGACGTACTTCGGCATGGACGTGTCTGCGGTGGAGGACCCTGTGCAGAGCGCCGCGCCCTGGAGACCATGATCAAGACGTACGGCCAGACGCCTCGCCAGCTGTTCAGCACGTCCCACGCTGGCAGGGCCGCACCCCGTCTCAGCATGGACGGAGAGCTGCCCGCCGCCATGGGCCTCCTGGTGCAGCTAGCCTTCAGAGAGACCAGGGAGCAGGCCAAGGAGATCGTCTGCCCGGTCAGTCTCCTCTCTGTCCTCTCTCTGTCTCTCTCTCTCTCTCTCTGTCTCTCTCTCGCCTCTCTCTCTCCTCTCTCTCTCTCTCTGTCTCACTCTCTCTCTCCCTCTCTCTCTCTCTCTCTCTCTCCCTCTCGCATCCTCTCATCACTCTCTCTCTCCTCCCCTGCTCATCATCTCTCTCATCTCTCTCTCTCTCTCCGCTCTCTCTCTCTCTCTCGTCGCTCTCTCGTCTCCTCTCGATTGCTCTCTTCTCTCCTCTCTCTCCTCGCCCCGCTCCGCGTCATCTCTCTCCTCTCCCTCGTCTCTCTCTCTCTCTCTGCTGGCCGCCATGGGCCCTCCTGGTGCAGCTGTGAAGGCTGGGTGCTCTGTGTGTTAGAGAGGGACTGAGGTGTGACTGTAGCTGCTATGTGGAGAGGGACTGTGTGGTGAGGTCTATAGGAGGTTGTACCGTACACTGGAGTGTGTGGTGAGGTCTATAGGAGGTTGTACCGTACACTGTGTGAGGTCTATAGGAGGTTGTACCGTACACTGTGTGAGGTCTATAGGAGGTTGTACCGTACACTGTGTGAGGTCTATAGGAGGTTGTACCGTACACTGTGTGAGGTCTATAGGAGGTTGTACCGTACACTGTGTGAGGTCTATAGGAGGTTGTACCGTACACTGTGTGAGGTCTATAGGAGGTTGTACCGTACACTGTGTGAGGTCTATAGGAGGTTGTACCGTACACTGGGACTGTGTGGTGAGGTCTATAGAGGTTGTACCGTACACTGGGAGTGTGTGGTGAGGTCTATAGGAGGTTGTACCGTACACTGTGTGAGGTCTATAGGAGGTTGTACCGTACACTGTGTGAGGTCTATAGGAGGTTGTACCGTACACTGTGTGAGGTCTATAGGAGGTTGTACCGTACACTGTGTGAGGTCTATAGGAGGTTGTAACCGTACACTGTGTGAGGTCTATAGAGGTTGTACCGTACACTGTGTGAGGTCTATAGGAGGTTGTACCGTACACTGTGTGAGGTCTATAGGAGGTTGTACCGTACACTGTGTGAGGTCTATAGGAGGTTGTACCGTACACTGTGTGAGGTCTATAGGAGGTTGTACCGTACACTGTGTGAGGTCTATAGGAGGTTGTACCGTACACTGTGTGAGGTCTATAGAGGTTGTACCGTACACTGTGTGAGGTCTATAGGAGGTTGTACCGTACACTGTGTGAGGTCTATAGGAGGTTGTACCGTACACTGTGTGAGTCTATAGGAGGTTGTACCGTACACTGTGAGGTCTATAGGAGGTTGTACCGTACACTGATCAGCTAGCAGGTATCCAGCTGTTGCTTCCTAACTGTGTTGCTCCCTGTGTTGGCAGAGCCCCCTGCCCTGGATCAAGGTCTGAAGTGGGGTGAGTACGTGGCTCCCCCTGCGCCCCCCGACCCTGTGGTGTGCTTCAGCCAGCCGCACGGAGAGCGCTTCGGGACCCTCCTCGCTCTGCCCACCAGGGCCGTCTGTGGACTGGCACGCAAGTTCTGCCTCATGATGATCTACAGCAAGGAGCAAGGTGAGTGTGTGTGTGTCTGGCTGAGGAAGTGTGTGTGTGTGTGTGTGTGTGTGTGTGTGGTGTGTGTGTGTGTGTCTGGCTGAGGAAGGTGTGTGTGTGTGTGTGTGTGTCTGGCTGAGGAAGGTGTGTGTGTGTGTGTGTGTGTCTGGCTGAGGAAGGTGTGTGTGTGTCTGGCTGAGGAAGGTGTGTGTGTGTGTCTGGCTGAGGAAGGTGTGTGTGTGTGTGTGTACGACCCTGCGTGGGCCACACTCACAGCCTCTCCTCCTCCACAGAGTGAGGAGCATGCACAGCACAGACATCCAGTGGTCGGCCATCTTGAGTTGGGGCTACGCTGACAACATGCTCCGTCTGAAGAGCAAACAGAGCGAACCTCCCCTCAGCTTCATCCAGAGCTCCCCTCTGCACCAGGTGAGCGCTCCTCCTCCCCTCTTCCTCCTCCTCCTCTTCCTCCTCCTCTCATCTCCTCCTTTCCCCTCCTCCTCCTCCTCCTCTCATCATCCTCCTCCTCTCCTCCCTTCTCCTCCCTCCTCCTCCCCTCCTCTCCTCCTCTCCCCTCCTCTCCTCCTCTCCTCCTCCTCTCCTCCTCCTCTCCTCCTCTCCTCTCCTCTCCTCCTCTCCTCCTCCTCCTCCCCTCCTCCTCTCCTCCTCTCTCCTCCTCCTCCTTCCTCCTCCTCTCATCTCCTCCTTTCCCCTCCCTCCTCCTCCTCCTCTCCTCTCCTCCTCTCCTCTCTCCTCATCCCTCCTCCCCTTCTCCTCTCCTCTTCCTCCTCCCCTCCTCTCCTCCTCCCTCCTCCTCCTCTCCTCCTCCTCTCCTCCTCCCCTCCTCTTCCTCCTCCTCTCCTCCTCTCCTCCTCCCCTCCTCTTCCTCCTCCCTCCTCTCCTCCTCTCCTCCTCCTCCTCTCCTCTCCTCCTCTCACTCCTCCTCCTCTCCTCCCCTTCTCCTCTCCTCCTCCTCCCCTCCTCTCCTCCTCCTCTCCTCCTCCTCCTCCTCCTCCTCTCTCCTCCCCTCCTCTTCCTCCTCCTCTCGCTCCTCTCCAGTCTGCTCCTCCCTCGTCATCTCCTCCTCTCCTCCCTCTGTGAGAGGGCTGGGATCTCCTGTGAGAGGGCTGGGATCTCCTGTGAGAGGGCTGGGGATCTCCTGTGAGAGGGCTGGGATCTCCTGTGAGAGGGCTGGGATCTCCTGTGAGAGGGCTGGGGATCTCCTGTGAGAGGGCTGGGATCTCCTGTGAGAGGGCTGGGATCTCCTGTGAGAGGGCTAGGGATCTCCTGTGAGAGGGCTGGGGGATCTCCTGTGAGAGGGCTGGGATCTCCTGTGAGAGGGCTAGGATCTCCTGTGAGAGGGCTGGGATCTCCTGTGAGAGGGCTGGGATCTCCTGTGAGAGGGCTGGGATCTCCTGTGAGAGGGCTGGGGGATCTCCTGTGAGAGGGCTGGGATCTCCTGTGAGAGGGCTTGGATGCACCATAGCGCCCTCTGGTGAAAGGAAATCCTCCCCCTCCTCTTAGTGTGATCAATATTCTTCAACTCTTCATGGAGTTGGAGGAACTCCCTTATCAACTGGGTTGTTTTTATCCTTTCTCAGTCTATATGCTCCTCCCCTCTCTCTCTCTCTCCGTCTGTCTCTCTCTCTTCCTGTGTCTCTCTCTTTATTACTCTCTAACTCTCTTCCTACCTCTCTCTCCCTCCCTCTCTCCCCCAGGTGACCAGCTGTGCCTGGGTACCGGATGGTTGTCAGCTGTTCACGGGCAGTAAGTGTGGAGTCATCACCGCCTACGGCAAACCGCTTCACCAGCACCACGGTGGGTTTCCATGGCGACGTGCTCCCCTCCCCCGCCCGCCCCTCTCTCCCTCCCTCTCCTCCAACCTTCCTCCTCCACATCAACACCCACCTACCTTCCATTATCTCTCCCGCTAGCCCACCGCTCCGCACACACACACGCTCCGCACACAACGCGCCGCACACACACGCTCCGCACACAACGCGCCGCACACACACGCTCCGCACACACACACGCTCTGCACACACACGCTCCTCACACACACGCTCCGCACACACACGCTCTGCACACACTCGCTCCGCACACAACGCGCCGCACACACACACGCTCCGCACACACACGCTCCACACACACACACGCTCCACACACAACGCGCCGCACACACACGCTCCTCACACACTCGCTCCACACACACACACGCTCCTCACAAACACACTCCGCACACAACACACACACACGCTCTGCACACACACACGCTCCACACACACACACGCTCCGCACACAACGCGCCGCACACACACACTCCGCACAAACACACCACGCACACACACACGCTCCGCACACACACACGCTCCGCACACACACGCTCCGGGCTTGGCTGTGGCAGCTTCATTAGTCATATCACAGTTGCCCTAGAAACACTGTTTCTCCTGGCCTGCAGGGCGGGGTGCGTCTGGAAGTTCAGTCATTAGAGAGGCTTTCAGTCTCTTACTGTGGTTACCCCTGAGTCTGTCTGACGGCTCCCTGCCCTCCGCTGCCACTCCATCTCTCTGTCTCTCTCTCTCTCTGTCTCTCTCTCTCTCTCTCTCTGTCTCTCTCTCTCTCTCTCTCTCTCTCTCTCTCTCTGTCTGTCTGTCTCTTCATCTCTCTCTGTCTCTCTGTCTCCCACTCCATCTCTCTCTGTCTCTCTCTCTCTCTGTCTGTCTCCTCGTCTCTCTCTCTGTCTCTCTCTCTCTCTCTCTCTCTCTCTCTCTCTGTCTCTCTCTCTCTCTTTCTGTGTCTCTCTCTATGTCTCTCTCTCTGTCTGTCTCTCTGTCTCTCTCTCTCTGTCTCTCTCTCTGTCTGTCTCTCTCTCTCTTCATCTCTCTCTCTCTCGCTCTCTTTGTCTCTCTCTCTGTCTCTATCTCTGTTTCTCTAGCTCTCCCTCGCTCACGCTCTCTCTCTTTGTCTTTTGTTCCCATACAAGGCCCTACACCCTTCTCTTTTCCAATCTCTCTCTTCCATTCAACCCTCTCTCTCCCATACAGCCCTCCCCCTCCTCTCTCTCAGATCTTATAGGTGTACTCAGCAGCCACACAGGATGAATCATACCGTCTGGTTTTCTGAAAAAGGCTGAACTGTTACTCAGAGCATATGTCTCATGGGAAAGCGACCAGTGAATGAATGGAATGTGAAGACACACTGAAACCTGTATCTACTGACACACTGAAACCTGTATCTTCTGACACACTGACACCTGTATCTTCTGACACACTGAAACCTGTATCTTCTGACACACTGAAACCTGTATCTACTGACACACTGAAACCTGTATCTACTGACACACTGAAACCTGTATCTACTGACACACTGACACCTGTATCTACTGACACACTGACACCTGTATCTACTGACACACTGAAACCTGTATCTACTGACACACTGAAACCTGTATCTTCTGACACACTGAAACCTGTATCTTCTGACACACTGACACCTGTATCTACTGACACACTGAAACCTGTATCTTCTAACACACTGAAACCTGTATCTTCTAACACACTGAAACCTGTATCTTCTAACACACTGAAACCTGGATCTACTGACACACTGAAACCTGTATCTTCTGACACACTGACACCTGTATCTACTGACACACTGACACCTGTATCTTCTGACACACTGACACCTGTATCTACTGACACCTGTATCTACTGACACACTGAAACCTGTATCTACTGACACACTGAAACCTGTATCTACTGACACACTGACACCTGTATCTTCTGACACACTGACACCTGTATCTTCTGACACACTGACACCTGTATCTACTGACACACTGAAACCTGTATCTACTGACACACTGACACCTGTATCTTCTGACACACTGACACCTGTATCTTCTGACACACTGACACCTGTATCTACTGACACACTGAAACCTGTATCTTCTAACACACTGAAACCTGGATCTTCTGACACACTGAAACCTGTATCTTCTGACACCTGTATCTACTGACACACTGAAACCTGTATCTTCTGTCACACTGAAACCTGTATCTTCTGACACACTGACACCTGTATCTTCTGACACACTGACACCTGTATCTTCTGTCACACTGAAACCTGTATCTTCTGACACACTGACACCTGTATCTTCTGACACACTGACACCTGTATCTTCTGACACACTGAAACCTGGATCTTCTAACACACTGAAACCTGTATCTTCTGACACACTGACACCTGTATCTACTGACACACTGAAACCTGTATCTTCTGACACACTGACACCTGTATCTACTAACACACTGAAACCTGTATCTTCTGACACACTGAAACCTGTATCTTCTAACACACTGAAACCTGTATCTTCTAACACACTGAAACCTGTATCTTCTGACACACTGAAACCTGTATCTTCTGACACACTGAAACCTGTATCTACTGACACACTGAAACCTGTATCTTCTGACACACTGAAACCTGTATCTTCTAACACACTGAAACCTGTATCTTCTGACACACTGAAACCTGGATCTTCTGACACACTGAAACCTGTATCTACTGACACACTGAAACCTGTATCTTCTGACACACTGAAACCTGTATCTTCTGACACACTGACACCTGTATCTTCTGTCACACTGAAACCTGTATCTTCTGTCACACTGAAACCTGTATCTTCTGTCACACTGAAACCTGTATCTTCTGTCACACTGAAACCTGGATCTTCTGACACACTGAAACCTGTATCTTCTGTCACACTGAAACCTGTATCTTCTGACACACTGAAACCTGTATCTTCTGTAAAGTGTCTTGGTCCCACGGGGGGTTCTTCAGTGTGTTTGTGAGGGGGACGTGGAAGTGTACAAGCTAAACTGTGTGTGTGTGTGTGTGTGTGTGTGGTGTGTGTGTGTGTGTGTGTGTGTGTGTGTGTGTGTGTGTGTGTGTGTGTGGTGTGTGTGTGTGTGTGTGTGTGTGTGTGTGTGTGTGTGTGTGTGTGTGTGGTGTGTGTGTGTGTGTGTGTGTGTGGTGTGTGTGTGTGTGTACAGCCCACTGAGATGGAGGTGGAGTCCCAGCTCCACCTGTACGGCCACACAGGGGAGGTAACCAGCCTGTTTGTCTGCAAGCCCTACAGCATCCTCATCAGTGTTAGCACCGACGGCACCTGCATCCTCTGGGATCTCAACAGGTGCGTGTGTGTGTGTGTGTGTGGACAGGGGCAGGACTACAGTGTTTTAATGCTAGCTTTGTTAAGCTGAGCACATATCATTCCGTACACGTGTCAACTCTCCAGTCTTCACACACCCTGTGTGTGTGTGCCTGTGTGTGTGTGTGTGTGTGTGTGTGTAGGTTGTGTTATGTGCAGAGTCTAACAGGACACAAAAGCCCGGTGACAGCCGTGTCTGCCAGCGAGACGTCGGGGGACATCGCCACCGTGTGTGACTCAGGTGAGGACCGACCGCCGGCTAGCTCTCTAGCCCACTGGCTAGCTCTCTAGCCTACTGGCTAGTTCTCTAGGCTACTGGCTAACAGTCTAGCTCTCTAGCCTACTGGCTAACTGGCTAGCTCTCTAGCCTACTGGCTAACTGGCTAGCTCTCTAGCCCACTGGCTAGCTCTCTAGCCTACTGGCTAGCTCTCTAGCCTACTGGCTAACTGGCTAGCTCTCTAGCCTACTGGCTAACTGGCTAGCTCTCTAGCCTACTGGCTAGCTCTCTAGCCTACTGGCTAACTGGCTAGCTCTCTAGCCTACTGGCTAGCCTACTGGCTAACTGGTTAGATCTCTATCCTACTGGCTAGCTCTCGAGCTAACTCTCTAGCCTACTGGCTAGCTCTCTAGCCTATTGGCTAACTCTCTAGCCTACTGGCTAACTGGTTAGATCTCTATCCTACTGGCTAGCTCTCTAGCCTTCTGGCTAACTGGCTAGCTCGCTAGCCTACTGGCTAGCCTACTGGCTAACTGGTTAGATCTCTATCCTACTGGCTAGCTCTCTAGCCTTCTGGCTAACTGGCCTCCGTCAGGTAAGATGGTCGCGGCGGATGCTAACCCTCGCGGTGTTTCCCGTGTTTAGTGGGCGGCGGCAGCGACCTGCGCCTGTGGACTGTGAACGGCGATCTGATTGGCCACGTCCACTGCAGAGAGATCATCTGTTCCGTGGCATTCTCCAACCAGCCGGAGGGCGTGTCCGTCAACGTCATCGCTGGAGGGCTCCAGAACGGAGTGGTCAGGTGAGGGGCACATGATCATGATGATGAGTGTGGGAGGGTGTGGGAGGGGACATATCAGAACGGAGTGGGGTCAGGTGAGGGGCACATGATCATGATGATGATGAGGTGTGGGAGGGCAGGTGAGGGGCACATGATCATGATGATGATGAGGTGTGGGAGGGCTTCAGAACGGAGTGGTCAGGTGAGGGGCACATGATCATGATGATGATGAGGTGTGGGAGGGCTCCGTCAGGTGAGGGGCACATGATCATGATGATGATGAGGTGTGGGAGGGCTTCAGAACGGAGTGGTCAGGTGAGGGGCACATGATCATGATGATGATGAGGTGTGGGAGGGCTTCAGAACGGTAGTGGTCAGGTGAGGGGCACATGATCATGATGATGATGAGGGTGGGAGGGTCAGACGAGTGGCGTGGGGGCACATGATCATGATGATGATGAGGTGTGGGAGGGCTTCAGAACGGAGTGGTCAGGTGAGGGGCACATGATCATGGTGTGTGGGTGTGTTAGAAACTATCTGTGCTTTTCTAAATGCTGCTATTCAAACAAACTGAATGAATGTTTTGTTTGTGTGTGTGTGGTCTCCTCAGACTGTGGAGTACCTGGGACCTGAAGCCAGTGAGAGAGATCACCTTCCCCAAGTCCAACAAGCCTATAATCAGGTACAGTATAAACACACGACACTTACCCTAACCCTAAACACACGCAGATCAGAAGATTGCAGGTTCAAATACCTCCCCTCTTCCCCCTCACCCCGTATCTCACTTTGAATAAAAGCGTCTGCTAAATAAACAAGTGAATACATAATAATCTACAAAATAAGATGCTGTTGCCGTGGTGCTGTTGCCGTGGTGCTGTTGCCGTGGTGCTGTTGCCTTGGTGCTGACCGTGTTCCCTCCCCGCCGTGTGTCTCCAGCCTGACCTACTCGTGTGACGGCCACCACCTGTACACCGCCAACAGCGAGGGCACCGTGATGGCCTGGTGTCGCAGGGACCAGCAGCGCATGAAGCTGCCAATGTTCTACTCATTCCTCAGCAGCTACGCTGCAGGCTGATCTCTCCACCTGCTGATCTCTCCTCCTCCTGATCTCTCCTCCTCCTGATCTCTCCACCTGCTGATCTCTCCACCCCTCCTGATCTCTCCACCTCCTCCTGGATCTCTCCTCCTCCTGATCTCTCCACCTGCTGATCTCTCCTCCTCCTGATCTCTCCTCCTCCTGATCTCTCCTCCTGATCTCTCCTCCTCCTGATCTCTCCACCTGCTGATCTCTCCACCCCTCCTGATCTCTCCACCTCCTCCTGATCTCTCCTCCTCCTGATCTCTCCACCTGCTGATCTCTCCTCCTCCTGATCTCTCCTCCTCCTGATCTCTCCTCCTCCTGATCTCTCCACCTGCTGTGTCTCCATGAGCAGCCTCTCTGTGTCTCTCTCTCTCTGTCACTCTCTCTGTCTCTCTCCCTCTGCTTCTCTGCCCATCTCTCTTTCCGGGAGACAGACGGGCCAGCATGCTCCGGACGCCCCCCAGCCCCCCCCTCCGCCCCAGCAGCCCTCCCCCAGCCCCCCCCTCCGCTCCAGATCTGAAGCCATTCCCCTCCGAGCAGAATGGAGACGCTCAGAGCATCAAGCAATCACATGAAAATAGTGTTATTTGTGTATATATATATATATTTATAGATATGCAGGAGCAGAACGGAAGGGCAGGATGGATCACAGACAGCAGCTGAGGTTGCCATGGACACATGTTCTCTTGGACTTGATTCCTCTCATGTCCGGTGTTAGTGTTTCCTTCTCTCCTTCTCACGTTCTGATCCACGGATGTTTGGACTGGCCACGCCTCCAGTCTGAAGTCCACGCCTCTCTCCCATGGCCACACCTCTCTCTCCCTCATGGCCACACCTCTCTCCCATGGCCACACCTCTCTCTCCCTCATGGCCACACCTCTCTCTCCCTCATGGCCACGCCTCTCTCCCATGGCCACACCTCTCTCCCATGGCCACACCTCTCTCCCCCATGGCCACACCTCTCTCCCATGGCCACACCTCTCTCCTCCATGGCCACGCCCCTCTCCCCCCGGCCTGGTCCTCTGCCCCGGCCTCCAGCGTCGAGGCAGAGCCCCCCTCCTGGATCCTGGCTTCATGGAGGGGGTCGGGGGAGGTGTGAAGAATCGCTGCTGCCTATGTGCTGCCTGTGTGCTGCCTGTGTGCTGCCTGTGTGCTGCTCTCGCTTGCTAGAACCAAGAAGACAGTGTGTGTGTGTGTGTGTGAGTGTGTATCTGAGTGTGACCCTGGGTTGGAGATGGTTCACGCCAGCCTGTTTCCTTCACTAACTTGGTTGTTGTTTGTGTTGAGCTACTCTCACTGCTGTCAGATGCTGACAGACATCTTTATTATTATATTTATTATCAATGAAAGCAACAAAAAAAAACAGTATTTCTTTTGTACTTGTATTTGTCCCTCTGTCCTAAAATGGATCAAGTGTGCTGGAGCAGAGGCTCCTGTCCTCTCTGTCTGCAGGATAGAGGACAAGGATCAGATTGGTAGTTCAGGGTGGGGAAAGTACAGGCACACACACACACACACACACACAGACAGGGATTACAGCCCCCTGCGGGGGGGGTACAGCCCCCCGGGACCCCTAATCCCCTCCTCTGATGATTAATCTCTCACACAACTGAATGAGTCATCACTTAGAGGAGGCCCTGGAGATGCTGTGTCATCACTTACAGGAGGCCCTGGAGGTGCTGTGTCATCACTTACAGGAGGCCCTGGAGGTGCTGTGTCATCACTTACAGGAGGCCCTGGAGGTGCTGTGTCATCACTTACAGGAGGCCCTGGAGGTGCTGTGTCATCACTTACAGGAGGCCCTGGAGATGCTGTGTCATCACTTACAGGAGGCCCTGGAGGTGCTGTGTCATCACTTACAGGAGGCCCTGGAGGTGCTGTGTCATCACTTACAGGAGGCCCTGGAGGTGCTGTGCCTGCCGTCGCACTGAGCACTTACAGCCTCATGAACATCTGTCTGCACTGAGTCTCAACAAGTACAATCACTCTCTCAGGTCCACAGCTCTCCCTGGGTACACCTGCGCTGCAAGGTGACCTCTGCGCTGCAAGGGTGACCTGCACTGCAAGGGTGACCCCCCCCCTCCCCCCCTCTGCACTGCAAGGTGACAGCAAAGTGCTGCGGGTGAAACAATCCATCAGATCTCCTTCAAGATCCTTCAGGATTCTGTGGGAGGTTACGCAATATTCTCTCTTGCATTTCTATAACTAACATTCCTTTCACATGTGCGCTGAGGTGCGTTAAGGTTTATTTAGCCTTGGTCTTCTCTTGGTCTGAGAAAACAAAATGACGTCTTACATGCCACGCCTGTGCTGATGTTCACGCCTGTGCTGATGTTTACGAGAAAGGGGACTTTGTTTCCTGTCATTTCAACACGGGTTCATCCCTTAAACGTGACTTGACCCGTTGTCTGGGCGACCAGAGAAGATGAGAAGGAACTGAAGCCTCAAGAAGAGAGGACGCGACTGACCTGCTCTCAAGATGTTTACAGCTTTGTTTTTTTTGTTTTTTTGCTTTGCTTTTCTGGCTTGTATCTGTTCCCTTTGTACAGTATGTGTGCATGTGCATCTCCGGGACATTCTGCCTGAACATCTTCAGGGTGTGTGCAGACTCATCACAAGACTGGTCTTTCTGAAGGGCCTGGTGAGGGGCCTGGTGAGGGGCCTGGTGAGGGGCCTGGTGAGGGGCCTGCTGAGGGGCCTGGTGTTAACTTGCATGGATGCTGTTCGGTGACGAGGCTCGTTTACCAGGAGAAGTTTGGAAAGCGGGGTGTGTCATTTGTTTTGTGACAGAGAAAGATGAAATTAAAGAATGTTATTTTTTGTTGTTGTAAAGTTTAAGATTATTGTTTTATTTTATTAAAGCTGTTTATTAATTTTTCCCTTTGGTGGGTGTTGGCCCGCCTGTCACTTGGTTTCAAGCCCTGTTATGTTTTTGTAAATGTGTATGGACAAACCAAGTGATCAGTATATATAATACAAATATAAATATTTAAGAAACTTTACATTGAGTGTCTGTGTATTGTCCCTGTGTTTCGGGTGTTTATTTCTCTCTAATATTTATAGAGAAAGGTTAAGATTCAGACCAACAATTTTACAGCTCATTCATACCAAACCTTTGGGTCACACCGTGGTCATCCTGTTTCTAGAAGAATATGCTTTCATGGAGCAGGCTGTGCTGGACCCATCTGGGCCGACACTGAGACCAGTGATGTCCAGTTAGCAGCGGAGTGTCCGGTCCCTCGAGGGCCCTGCATGACTACACGCAGATTCAATGTGTCATACGTCCCATAATTTGCCCAAGCAGAGAAGAAAGGGAGATATCACCGGAGTGTGTGATTTTAGATATTTATAAATACTATCAAAACGATGCATGGCGAATACGTTCTGCATTTGGATGGTTCTGTGGCACCAGTGATCTGATCGCCTGCCTCCCCATACTGCCTACGTTCCGCCGTTTAAAAACGTTCGTTCCTCATCTACAGTGGTTTTCTGCCCCATATTCCATCGTCATAAAGAGGTTTCCCCCCCTGCTGTATGAGTAATTTCTCCAGGTCCAGCGGCGGTAGTGGGTGCTAATCGAGGTCTGGCTGTGCAGACAGTAGACAGACCATCCTTGAACGGAATATGCGTAATTCACGGCACATTTTGGGGCGAGACGCGGCACAGCACGCGGCTAAAACAGCATCACCGTCAATAAATATAAACAGTCGCGGTCAAGACGGGGTTTCCTCGATCCTTCACTCGTTTCGAATTTGACAGATCCTTTTGTTGGGTGGAGTCAACCCAGAAATCTCAATCTTGGAATCATTGACATATTTCAGGTAGGCTATTTCGCTCAGGTTATTCTTTTTTTCCCCCCTCAATATTCGATGATGACTGGTGTATGCTATCTTATTTGCGTTTTAATTTCAAGCGAAATGATGCATGTTGATTGTAAATGTTGATTGTGAGGATTTGTGTTTTTCCTTTTCTATAGTATATCTGCTACAACAATTGCGACGGGCAGCTACACGCAGGTATTGCTTATTCTACGGTTAATATTGATTACTTAAATGTAATAATATAACGCCTTTCCACTACCACAGCGCACGGCTGTGATATTAAATGTAAATATCACGTCCTCTGTGATTCGTTTGTTTATTAAGACCAATCGTATGCCTACAAAAAATCCGACTCACAAATATGGAGACGGAGATATGACCGAGGCTATGTAATTCGTTATTAATTGGTTATAAGCCCTTTTGGGCGCGACCTGGAAAATATATGTCGTTGAATAGTGTATTCTCTGTTACCGAACCGCACGTTATTGTCATTACAAGCACTAGCAGGCCAGGTAATAATGTTCAGTGACTGATCCCGTCATCAAAAAGACTGCATAACAGAGTGATTTTGATTATAAGGATACGAAATACACGTAACGGTTTCTTTAGCGATGAATAGGCCTATTCATCAAGGCCTTGTGGTGAGCTGGCTTTTAACGCATGGGTCACGAGGTAAGATTATTGAGTGTGCGAGTCCAATCCTCGGAAGGTTTCTTTCTTTCTGAATGCAACAACACCCAACCCAACCCAACCACCTGTGAATGACTACCTGACCCCCTCTGGAGAGGACCTCACCAGCATCTCTCCTGTACCTTCCTCAGAGACCAACCTCGAGAACAAGAGAGGGAAGACCAGCCTTCAGCGTGTCAAAAAGAGATGTAAGCATTCTTTACCATTTGCGGCCCAAATTGCAGCCTGTTCATGTACTGCTTGATACTGAAATTGATTTAATCAGAGTGGCTATCACAAGTGACATCATTTTGAATCTCCATAGTCACACACGTGTTCAGGCTGAGCCAGAGATGAACTCAGAGGCTGCAAGATGTCTTTCCAGTCTGCAGAACAGCAGGAAAAGAGCAGCCTTAGTGCCTTCAGAACCCATCAGAGCTGTGACCAGTCAGTGGCCCTGAAAGAGCATCTCAGTAGAAAATCTACAGAAACAATGATTAAACTGATCCTCTTGAGATAAGTGCCCCCCCCGTCTATGACACAGACGTCTCACGGGGGCGTAGGCTGGGTCTCCCTGAGGGCGGAGGCTGGGTGGGTCTAATGGAAGGCATATTGGCTCCATGGCTCATCTGTGCTCCTCTTCATCCCCCTCTCCACCCCCCCCTCCATCCCCCGCAGGAGCGCCATGAAGGACGGCATCGCCAACAACAGCACAGCCAGCATCTCCCAGGCCAGGAAAGCAGTGGAGCAGCTGAAGATGGAGGCTTGTATGGACAGGATAAAGGTAAACCCCACACATCTGTGCTCGACTACTACAGTCTGGAGTGTTAGGGTAAACCCACATCTGTGCTCGACTACTACAGTCTGGAGTGTTAGGGTAAACCCTCATCTGTGCTCGACTACTACAGTCTGGAGTGTTAGGGTAAACCCTCATCTGTGCTCGACTACTACAGTCTGGAGTTTTAAGGTAAACCCAGATCTGTGCTCGACTACTACAGTCTGGAGTGTTAGGGTAAACCCACATCTGTGCTCGACTACTACAGTCTGGAGTGTTAGGGTAAACCCACATCTGTGCTCGACTACTACAGTCTGGAGTGTTAGGGTAAACCCAGATCTGTGCTCGACTACTACAGTCTGGAGTGTTAGGGTAAACCCACATCTGTGCTCGACTACTACAGTCTGGAGTGTTAGGGGTAAACCCACATCTGTGATCGACTACTACAGTCTGGAGTGTTAGGGTAAACCTTCATCTGTGCTCGACTACTACAGTCTGGAGTGTTAGGGGTAAACCCACATCTGTGCTCGACTACTACAGTCTGGAGTGTTAGGGTAAACCCACATCTGTGCTCGACTACTACAGTCTGGAGTGTTAGGGTAAACCCACATCTGTGATCGACTACTACAGTCTGGAGTGTTAAGGTAAACCCACATCTGTGATCGACTACTACAGTCTGGAGTGTTAGGGTAAACCCACCTCTGTGATCGACTACTACAGTCTGGAGTGTTAGGGTAAACCCACATCTGTGCTCGACTACTACAGTCTGGAATGTTAGGGTAAACCCACATCTGTGCTCGACTACTACAGTCTGGAGTGTTAGGGTAAACCCACATCTGTGCTCGACTACTACAGTCTGGAGTGTTAGGGTAAACCTTCATCTGTGATCGACTACTACAGTCTGGAGTGTTAGGGTAAACCCTCATCTGTGCTCGACTACTACAGTCTGGAGTGTTAGGGTAAACCTTCATCTGTGCTCGACTACTACAGTCTGGAGTGTTAGGGTAAACCCAGATCTGTGCTCGACTACTACAGTCTGGAGTGTTAAGGTAAACCCACATCTGTGCTCGACTACTACAGTCTGGAGTGTTAGGTGTGTGTTGTGGGTGGCGGCTGATGTTTGCTACCTTATAATTGTTCTTTGATGGATTATTGTTGGAACATTTTACGTACGTGACTGATTTAGTTGTTGTTGATGCAAGGCTGCCTTAGTGGATGTTTACCATTAAATATGTAATATTATTAGCGGATGTTTGGGTTTTCAGTACATGTATATGTGCTACCAGTTTATGCATACTTGCAGTCCAAAGGAATTAATTGCAAATTCAATAGCATCATTCTGATCATGGGCCCATTTGGTATTTCAACAAATCCTACAATATTGAATGAAAGTCAGGCGATACTAAGAACCAGATTCCAGCTAAAACATTCCTTACTAAACAATACTTTCCATTTAGTTCTGTTGCTCTTAATTTCTTAAGGCTGGACACAAGGTAATGGATATTTTGATCATTAAATGTTATCAGATTAACATTTTTAAAAATCCTTTTATCCTCCTAGAATAGTTACAATGGTTAATGTAGGGAGTTTCTTAGATTTGCGACGAGCTGTTATCAAATGAAATAATACATGTATCAAAGATATTGACAAACTGACCACCACCATGGCCTGGTTCACCCTGAAAAGGGTTCCCTTTCATCAGACCAAAACAACCACATATATACAAGAGGAATTCCCTTCTGCTCTAATGGGGAATATATCAGTTCCTTAAACATTTGGACTGATGAAGTCAGTCAGGGTGTGTCCGTTAGTCTTGAGCTGCTTCAGAGGACACACTGTGTGAGCTGGGCTGGCTTCTGGCACTTTCATTCTTAGCAAAACAGATTCTAAAATAATAAATAAATATAGTAAACTAATATTTAAATGATCAAATAGCACAGAGAGAGCAGAACATGTGGCTTCTTTTCTGTGGAGACTGACGGTTGAGGAAGACACTCTCTGTCGCTCGCTCTCGTCTCTCTCTCTCTCTCTCTCTCTCTCTCCTCTCTCTCTCTCTCCTCTCTCCTCTCATCGTCTCTCTCTGTCTCCTCTCTCTCATCTCTCTCTCTGCTCTCTCTCTCTCGTCTCTCTCTCTCCGCCTCTCTCTCTTCGCCTCTCTCTCTCCTCTCTCTCTCTCTCCTCTCTCTGTCTCTCTCCCTCTCTGTTTCACTCTCTCCCTCCCTCTCTTTCTCTCCACATACTGTGAGGATGCAATAAAGATTTTGACACTCCCTCTATTTTTATCTCCCTCTTCTGGGATTGTATCATTTTGCAGACTGCAAACATTTCTCTAGTGAAATAGGAGATAGTCATTGACTTGCACTTTTCCTGGTACATGCATCCACTCTCCAAGTTTATATATATATTTTGCAGAATAAGGTATTTTAAGTGTCTGTGTGAAGAATCAACACACAAACTTTGGTCTCAATCGTTCTTTCCCTAAATACATTCCAAACACGTGCGTTGAGAAGATGGTGTTCGCCGGACTGAGCTAACTAAGTTGAACTTGTTGTGTTTTTTTTCTGTCAAAGACATAATGGTTCTGCGCCCCCCGAGCTCACGACATCATCTGATTCCGTGTGCTGCTCATGTGCTCAGGGAGTGATCACCCTGGAGCCGGGGAGAAGGCTAAGATATAAACACTCTCTCTAGATAGAGAGAGATATGATCGATAGATATGATATCGAGACTCTCTATAATCTTATCGATAGTATATTAAATTATATTGTAGAGGTACGTAGTCTATATATGTATATCTATTCTGTCATAGATCTTAGATTATGCTAGAACTGAGAGCAGCCAGTGAGATGAGAGATGGTAGCGATGATATAGAGAGATGAGAGATAGATAGTCGCGAATCAGATAATCTACTATTATCTATCTCTCTCGTCTGTATATTCTATAGTAACTATATATATACTAGTCTAGCTATGATAATATAGATATCATAGTATACTGATATATATCTATCTGTATATATCTCTGTCGTCCTATATCATGTTCTATCTACTATACTATCTCTATCGATATCTATATATATATATATATATAATGTATATAGTCCTATCAGTCTCTTATTCTGTAAATTCTTTCCCCCGTCTCTCTCTCTCTTCTCTATGTATCTCTTCTCTCTCTCTCTGTCGTCTCTATACTCTCTCTCTCTCTCTCTCTTCTCTCATCTCTCTCTCTCTCTCTCTCTGTCTCTCTCTCTCTCTCTGTCTCTCTCTCTCTGTCTCTCTCTCATGTGCTCAGGGAGTGATCACCCTGGAGCCGGGGATCTGGGCTCAGCTCGCTAGCCTGGTCTGGAGAGCTGCCATCCAGCATCGTTCAGTTCAGCTCAACAATGCTGGCTTACATGAACAACCACCTCCCCTCTGTTGGAGAGAAAAACGATTACCTCGGGGAAAAAATGTGTGTATGGGGGCAACATTAATTACCTCTCCTTGAAGTCCTTCTAGAAAGTTCTAGTCCTTAGTCTTTCTCGTCCTGGTGAGCCCTACCTGAACATGGAGGCTCTCCCTTCACTCAAGGAGATGACCTCTTCACCACTGCTGGAGAAACACAGCTTCTGAGGAACATGTGGAATGACAGAGAGAGGGGGGGGACTGATGAGCCAGGGATAAACATCTGGTAGAGCGAGGTAGACAGAGTCTGAGGGAGAGAGGGAGGAGAGGAGGGGGATAGAAAGAGAGGCAGAAGAAAGAGACAAGGAGGAGAGGGGGAGAGAAAGAGAGGCAGAGGAAGGAGAAGGGAGGAGAGGGAGGGAGAGGGGGAGAGAGAGGCAGAAGAAGGAGACAGGAAGGAGAGGGGGAGACAAAGAGAGGCAGAAGAAAGAGACAGGGAGGAGAGGGGGAGAGAAAGAGAGGCAGAAGAAGAAAGAGACAGGGAGGAGAGGGGGAGAGAAAAGAGAGGCAGAAGAGAAAGAGACAGGGAGAAGAGGGGGGAGAGAAAAAGAGGCAGAAGAAGAAAGAGACAGGGAGGAGAGGGGGAGAGAAAGAGAGGCAGAGGAAAGAGACAGGGAGGAGAGGGGGATAGAAAGAGAGGCAGAGGAAAGAGACAGGGAGGAGAGGGGGGAGAGAGAAAGAGAGGCAGAAGAAAGAGACAGGGAGGAGAGGGGGGAGAGAAAGAGAGGCAGAAGAAAGAGACAGGGAGGAGAGGGGGGAGAGAAAAGAGAGGCAGAAGAAAGAGACAGGGAGGGAGAGGGGGAGAGAGAGAGGCAGAAGAAGGAGACAGGAAGGAGAGGGGGGAGACAAAGAGAGGCAGAGAAAGAAAGAGACAGGGAGGAGAGGGGGAGAGAAAGAGAGGCAGAGGAAAGAGACAGGGAGGAGAGGGGGAGAGAAAGAGAGGCAGAAGAAAGAAGAGACAGGGAGGAGAGGGGGAGAGAAAGAGAGGCAGAGAAGAAAGAGACAGGGAGGAGAGGGGGAGACAAAGAGAGGCAGAAGAAAGAGACAGGGAGGAGAGGGGGAGAGAAAGAGGAGGGGGAGAAGAGGGGGGAGAGAAAGAGAGGCAGAAGAAAGAAAGAGGGGAAGAAAGAGGGGAACGGCGTCGAGGGGAACGGGCGCCGAGGGGAACGGGATCTCCGTGCAGCTGATTGAGGGGTCGCCGTACTCATTAATTGCTCAATCAGCCAAAGGAATGTGATCCTGCTAATTAGGAGGGTTCTCCTCTCGTCACGTGGGGGGGCTCTGTAATCACAGCCTGCTGTTTTTGATGACATGGCTTGTCTTGGCTTGATGACTCGCCATGCCCCGCCCCCCTGTTCCCTGATCTCTTCTGAAAAGCAACGATTTGGGGGTGAATATTAATACACCTCGTCTGGCTTTTTCTTTCTTTTTTGAAGGGTCGCAATTTTGTTCATAGAAAAATGAATAACTTTGTGTTTCCGATCATGCTTAGACATGCTTTCGAGATGGTGTTTGTGTCCATTTGTATCGCGCACACCACACTCTCACACACACTCACACAACACACACACTCTCACACACCACAAGCCAGTTGTAATCGATGTCACTGCTACTCGTCGTGTCGTTTACAGCAGGAATAAAAAGCTTTTCTTTTCAGTATCGCATGACCGTTTGGGTATCACACCCTGTCTGTCCATCAAAGTCGCAGAAATTGAGATTTGCAGCCAGAATTGTGTGAGTTGTTCCCCAGTGAGGGAACAGGTCATTCAGAGAGACGGGCAGATGGTTTAGGCCTCAACTCATCTCCCAAAGCCACAGTGTTTCCTGCCACACAGCTGCTCCTCCCCTCTCCCTCGCTGGGCTACCCTTCCACAACACGATCCAGAGGGGAAACCGAGCCAGACTGTTCATTCAGTGAGGTATGGATCCGAAGTGTGATCTTAGTGACAGCCTGCCATGCCTGATCACCTTTATCTCCCTGCTCTGCCTCTCTCCCCGCTCTGCCTCTCTCCCCGCTCTGCCTCTCTCTCCCCAATCTCCCTCTCTCCCCTCTCCGCCTCTCTCCCCGCTCTGCCTCTCTCCCCGCTCTGCCTCTCTCCCCGCTCTGCCTCTCTCCCCTCTCCGCCTCTCTCCCCTCTCTACCTCTCTCCCCTCTCGCCTCTCTCCCCTCCCTGCCTCTCTCCCCGCTCTACCTCTCTCCCCGCTCTGCCTCTCTCCCCGCTCTGCCTCTCTCCCCTCCCTGCCTCTCTCCCCTCCCTGCCTCTCTCTCTCGTCTCTCCTCTAGGTGTCGAAGGCGGGCAGCAGACCTGATGGCGTACTGTGACGCACACATACGTGAGGATCCCCTCATCATCCCGGTCCCAGCCTCAGAGAACCCCTTTCGAGAGAAGAAGTTCTTCTGCACCATCCTCTGATTGGCCGACGCCCCGCAGGCCCAGGCTCACCGCTGTCCGGCTTGTCTGTCTCTTCCTGAAGCTACTGGCCGTGGGCGTGGAGTTGAGGAGTTGAGGAGTTGAGGAGTTGAGGAGTTGAGGAGTTGAGGAGTTGAGGAGTTGAGGAGTGAGGAGTTGAGGAGTTGAGGAGTTGAGGAGTTGAGGAGTTGAGGAGTTGAGGTGGCCTAGAGGACTGTGTCGTCCCAGGGAGGGGGGGGGTCTGGAGGGCCAGCCGCTACACTGGCACCAAGTGAGCTTGTCATGTTTTGTTTAATAGGTTTGTTATTGCTTCATTATTAGAGCCTTGCTCAGTGCTTAATGAGATGAAAGATGTTTTATATTTCTTTCTTTGGTTGTGCTAGATTTCACATGGCTCAGGAAACAAACAAGGTCCTTTTTTTGTGTGAGTTAAAAAATAAATAACGATAGCCCTCGTCATTCTCATGCTAAAATATTTCTTCTAATTCTAATCAGATTTTTTCTCATCTTAAAATAAATTCCCTATTCCAACGACATCTTCCCAAAAAATCTGAAAATATTAGCATTTAAATTATGCCAATTTAATTAAATGGATAAAATGTTCTGTTTGTCTTCAGGAAGGCTAAAGATGGAAGGTACTAGAAGCATGATCTATGTGTTTCCTGTAATGTTTAACATTAGTTACAAGGCAACAATTTGAAATTTTTCTAGTTTATTGATCATCAATTTTAAACTAGACAAACACCCTCAAACAGAACTCCAATCCTGTTCCAATAAATCTGACCTTTCTCAGGCCATAACAATGTGGTTCCTCTTCCCCCAAACATACACCAGTGAATCATGAGTGAACTAGAACTTGTAGATAGCTACATTTGTGAAAAAAAAGTGATCTAAACTTGTATCTCTCTGTTCCACTTTCCGTTTTCATTTTATTTGACATTTCCACATGTTTATTTGTTTCCTGGCCTTGTTTTCTTTTGCCTGTTGGACTGAATGGCACGGCCTTTGACCCCAGAGTCATCAGAGGCCTGCATGTTAATCCTTAACTCAGCCTCCTTGGATTCTAAGGGGCCTCTTGTAGACTGTACAGTATGTTACCAGTGCCAATATCTGTGAGAACTGTGTATCTCACTCCCACAGGCTTTCTATCTCACGTTCGTTTGTTTGGATAAAAGCACAATGTCAAATGTTTCCTTTACATGGTAGTCATTTTTACAGCATTTTGAATTGTTAATTATTATCGTTATTATTGGTAGTTTATGAAATATCTGTTGCACAGCACTGACATCCTTGTGAAGTAGTGCTACCTTAGCTTGTATGATACTTAGGTGAAACATTTATAATATGTGCAATTATTAATACGATTTGAGTATTTTTTAACAAAACACACTGATAAGGGTCTGTTTACATGTTATGATCCCTTCTATGGTTCAGGTTCTTTTGCATCAGATTTTTTTGGTTCTGTACAACAACAAAAAATCACTGTTGGTATTTGAATAGGCATTCTTAATAATGATCACACACCCTACTTAGAATTTTAGCTAAAACTGAAACTATCCGATATCAAGATTTTGCTCCATATGTTTCGTTTGCAGAATAGTCCTGTTTTTCTGTGTTGTTAACCTGAGACTGCCTCAGGGTCCTTTCACAAACCTCAGTGAAAAGGTGGTGCCAAATCTCAACATGAAGTATGGATTTCATGGCCTAACATGAATTTTGCATGGAATGATTTCTGATTATGTGTAACAGGGAATTAACTCTAATGTTATTTCATTAGTGCTTTTCTGTCAGACAGAGATGTCTGTATCTGCTGTTCAGAAATAATAAATGAAGTCTTTGACAAAGAAAAGCAGTAAAATCGCAGGTGTTTGTAAACCCCTGGATTGACCCAAAATGAATTAAAGGAAATGGCAACCCAAGTTCTCTGTTTTGTTTTTATTAAATGCTTTTAGACGGTTGAAAAGTGAATGAATCGTGTTTGACTCTTTTGTGTGAAGTAGAGGCCTCTTGTGGCTCAATGGACATAATTGCTCTATTTGCATCATCAGGAGATTCGGTATTAACTTCAGAATGACATTCTGGTTTTTGACTATAATAATGTCTGACAGGTCTTCCTGTATCAGTCCTTCTATTATGTGCAAACCAAGATCCATATCAGTGATCGGGGAGCAGATTTAAGCGAGTCAGTCATGTTGCTGCGTCTACTCTGTTAACAAGAACGGTACAGGATATCAGTAGCCTATACTATAAAAACTATTAAATACTTAATATTGACATTCAAACACCACCGAATTTGTTGGGTTTGAATTCACCTCTTTAAAATAGAAATATGAATTTAATTAAATGTTTTTTTAATTAAAATCTGATCCCCCATATATTTCAGAAATTCAAATAGAACCAGATTCAGGCTGCTCAAATTCGAATGTGGAAATTCAGATCGAAAAACATTCTGATTGCAACATCCGTGAACCAAGGAGATAGGTAAGGCAATCGAGCCTGAATGCAATCGAACCACCTCACTTCTCCGAGAAGGGTCCAACTGCAGCCCTCCCTCCTCAGGCCCCTCTCATACAGGTAATGCAGCAGGCAGTCATGCAATCACAGCCTGGGGTATTGCAATCTGAATTTAAAACCAACAAATTCGGTGGTGTTTAAATGTCGATACTTTCAATGCCTTCTAAATTCTAAACATGATGTCACTGATTTGCTTCCATCAACATTCTTAAAAATGTATCAATTTTGTTTGATTTAACTTCCACGTCCGTCCCGTCGAATTACTTGACCAAATATGTTGTTTTGGTTATACTCACTTTGCCGACCTCGAGAGGAAAATCGAGTCGAAAAGGAGTTTAATTCGGATCACAACGACGGAAAGGAGAATTAAAATAAATAGAACTACATATCCCAGAAGGCAAAGCATTTCAACCGCTGCACTCCCATTGGCTGTTACCCGCCATCATCATTTAACACAGGAGGCAGACATGAGACAGTCGGAGCAGAAATATGTTTCAGCCTCACATTCAGTGTTCGGCTGCACGTGGGTAAGTCTCAGCGAACAGAGCCGGTGTCAACCTGTTAAACTCTGGGATCTTTACCAAGGAGTTTGTCCATGCGAAGCCTAGCTTTACTTCTGCTCCCGTGTGGTGTTGCGGTCGTGGTACACTTGTGGTTGGTAACAAATCGAGCGACCATCCCGTTGGATCCCAAAGATACTGGTACGGTTTCTCCCTCACTCTCTGAACTTTTTTAATGCGTTATCTAACTTCCATGAATGCGCTTTATGAAATTATGTCTAGTACAAGATGTTGAGGATTGCTGTCTGAATCCATATATTCTTACTACATGATTGTAATGGCATGCCGTTGTGTCAGTGCAAAGGGGTTGGGCGTTGCTTGAGGTGTTGAGAGGACGAAAGTATGTTTTGTGAACATTGTCTCTGAACATCAAACCATGTTGGCGATTGCCTCTACATTGTAACTTATGTAAATAAGAACCTTTTATTATGATGCTTTCACTGTGTAAACCTAGGATACAGTGTCGTGCGTGTGTATAAGCGGCGTTCTGTTTGATTTGGATTTTGTTACCAAGGGGGTCAAATTCTCATGAATGCAACATTGCAGATTGAAGTAACTTTGTAATATTTTCTCCAAATGTCATTTCTAGATGAGGATAATTTAAATAATAATATAATTTATTGTGACAGATGAGTTGCCGGCCTATGACGTTCTGGTGGGAGTGTTGTCCGCGCGACACCATCATGACCTCAGACAGGCCATAAGAAGCACGTGGGGGGGGGCTACCTCCGAGATCACCCGCGCTTCCAGCATCGGTGGGTTTATTACATCAAGTTCTATTTCACTAGACCGAAAAATATCATGTCTTTGTCCAAGAGAGAAGGAGGGAAGGGGAGGGAGGGGGGGGAGAGAATATTTTGGGATGGACAACAGCCTTCTTGCATCATCAATAAGTCATGACATTGCACTTGCTTTAAGCTTGTATCTGGCAAATCGAAAGCCAAAGTCCGTCTGTGATGCGATGCACTTCATCACGTCCGCGTACGTTACAGAACCATCGGATGGCCTCTCTCCAACCCGCGTAACCATGGTAACCGAGGACGAACAGCTAGATGAATGGATGGATGAAAGGATGAATGCCATTTCGAAATCACATCGTTTGAACCTTTCGCTTGGATTCTGTAGCGTTTGTATGTTTTTCATTTTAGGGTGGGGTTGAAGTTCATCATAGGTGAACATGGATGTCCTATCCCGGAGGAGGACAGAGAGGACCCATACTCGTGTTCCCTGCTGAATGTCTCTCGCCCAGGTAACCCCCGACTACGACAGACCACCCAGAGGACTGCTGTGGGCTCGGTGCAACACACACACACACACACACATACACACACACATGTGCAGGGAGGCTCTGTGCTGTCTGGGAGTCCTTCAGGGGCTGTTGGAGAGAGCAGGGCTGTTGCAGAGAGCAGGGCTGTTGCAGAGCAGGGCTGTTGCAGAGCAGGGCTGTTGGAGAGAGCAGGGCTGTTGCAGAGAGCAGGGCTGTTGCAGAGCAGGGCTGTTGCAGAGCAGGGCTGTTGGAGAGAGCAGGGCTGTTGCAGAGCAGGGCTGTTGGAGAGAGCAGGGCTGTTGCAGAGCAGGGCTGTTGCAGAGCAGGGCTGTTGGAGAGAGCAGGGCTGTTGGAGAGAGCAGGGCTGTTGCAGAGCAGGGCTGTTGGAGAGAGCAGGGCTGTTGCAGAGCAGGGCTGTTGGAGAGAGCAGGGCTGTTGCAGAGCAGGGCTGTTGGAGAGAGCAGGGCTGTTGCAGAGCAGGGCTGTTGCAGAGCAGGGCTGTTGGAGAGAGCAGGGCTGTTGCAGAGCAGGGCTGTTGGAGAGAGCAGGGCTGTTGCAGAGCAGGGCTGTTGGAGAGAGCAGGGCTGTTGCAGAGCAGGGCTGTTGGAGAGAGCAGGGCTGTTGCAGAGCAGGGCTGTTGGAGAGAGCAGGGCTGTTGCAGAGAGCAGGGCTGTTGCAGAGCAGGGGCTGTTGGAGAGAGCAGGGCTGTTGCAGAGCAGGGCTGTTGGAGAGAGCAGGGCTGTTGCAGAGCAGGGGCTGTTGGAGAGAGCAGGGCTGTTGCAGAGCAGGGCTGTTGGAGAGAGCAGGGCTGTTGCAGAGCAGGGCTGTTGGAGAGAGCAGGGCTGTTGCAGAGCAGGGCTGTTGGAGAGAGCAGGGCTGTTGCAGAGCAGGGCTGTTGGAGAGAGCAGGGCTGTTGCAGAGCAGGGCTGTTGGAGAGAGCAGGGCTGTTGGAGAGAGCAGGGCTGTTGCAGATCAGGGCTGTTGGAGAGAGCAGGGGGCTGTTGGAGAGAGCAGGGCTGTTGGAGAGAGCAGGGGGCTGTTGGAGAGAGCAGGGGGCTGTTGGAGAGAGCAGGGCTGTTGGAGAGAGCAGGGCTGTTGGAGAGAGCAGGGGGCTGTTGGAGAGAGCAAGGCTGTTGGAGAGAGCAGGGGGCTGTTGGAGAGAGCAGGGGGCTGTTGGAGAGAGCAGGGGGCTGTTGGAGAGAGCAGGGGGCTGTTGGAGAGAGCAGGGCTGTTACAGAGAGTAGGGCTGTTGGAGAGAGCAGGGGGCTGTTGGAGAGAGCAGGGGGGCTGTTGCAGAGAGTAGGGGGCTGTTGGAGAGAGTAGGGGGCTGTTGGAGAGAGCAGGGGGCTGTTGGAGAGAGTAGGGGGCTGTTGGAGAGAGCAGGGCTGTTGGAGAGAGCGGGGGGCTGTTGGAGAGAGCAGGGGGCTGTTGGAGAGAGTAGGGGGCTGTTGGAGAGAGCAAGGGGGCTGTTGGAGAGAGCAGGGGGCTGTTGGAGAGAGCAGGGGGCTGTTGGAGAGAGCAGGGGGCTGTTGGAGAGAGCAGGGGGCTGTTGGAGAGAGCAGGGGGCTGTTGCAGAGAGCAGGGCTGTTGGAGAGAGGAGGGCTGTTGGAGAGAGCAGGGGCTGTTGCAGAGAGCAGGGCTGTTGGAGAGAGCAGGGGGTGTTGGAGAGAGCAGGGGGCTGTTGGAGAGAGTAGGGGGCTGTTGGAGAGAGCAGGGGGCTGTTGCAGAGCAGGGCTGTTGGAGAGAGCAGGGCTGTTACAGAGAGTAGGGCTGTTGGAGAGAGCAGGGGGCTGTTGGAGAGAGCAGGGGGCTGTTGGAGAGAGCAGGGGGCTGTTGCAGAGAGCAGGGCTGTTGGAGAGAGCAGGGCTGTTGGAGAGAGCAGAGGGCTGTTGGAGAGAGTAGGGCTGTTGGAGAGAGCAGGGCTGTTGTAGAGAGCAGGGAATGGAGGAAAGAGAATGTTTAGAAGTGGAAAACAGGCCCATTCAGGCTCACCCACATCTCAAGGACACAGCTATTCAGATTGAGACCAAAGACCGCGGTGGAAATAACTGTCTCTCGAGGCAACGCTTTCCTTCTACTAACTGACTTTCACTTACTCACTTGATGACTTGATGAGTGTGTTTATTCTTGACAAATTTGGGGGAATGAGGTATAGATCGACTCATTCTAGCGGCAATGAATTTCATTATGAAAGAACAGTTTGCCTGCAGCCGTGTGTTGGTTCTGCTAATTATACATCGCTCCCGGCCCGCGACAACACACTCAGATGATTGTAGGCCTATTTTATTTATGGGATTGTTTTATGTGGCTTCCGCTTCTCTGTTCACTTAACCGTCACTCCAGCATTTCTCCATCCGTCTCCGAGTCGCGTCGCCCGAAACTGGTTCTCATCCAGAACACTTGATAGTGCTGCGCTGTTAGTCGAAATGGGTGTTTTCCGACATTTGGCTTGGCAGCCACAGTGCTGTTATTTTCCCATCCGTTCTGTATAATGTTAATGGTTCTAAGTGTTGGCATGATTGGCCTCTGAAACAGACAGGTCAGAAAACCAGCTTTGGCTGTTGTGGCTTCGTGTGATTGAGAGAGACGCATTAAAACAGCTGTTTTAAAACGCAATTATGCTTCTGACTCAGGATTCAGGTCAAAGCGCACGCTAAGTGGATTAATTGTCGCAGAAGTATTTTTCTTTTCCCCCCCCTCTTCTCCACGGGCATGGTTTGTTGGTTATAATACGCGCGTGGCTAGACTACTGAAATGCGCACGCTAATTAGCCTTTTGACTTAAAAAATCCAGGTAAAACTAAATGCATCTTGATCACCGTTTCCTCCAGCTAAAGTAGACATCTGCTATTGTAAACCTGACACGGGTTGGAATATATTGCCTGTAATTGGCTTTCGTCGAGGGATGAGAGAGAGTCGGACTTGTTAAAAGCCTGCTTCGTTTTAACAGCCTTTTCGTGAATCTCCAGGGTAATAAACAGCTCTTTTCTAATTAAGAAACCCCTCCAACTACTTGAAGCTACCCCACAAGAAGATCAGTCTCAAAGTGCTGATGGTGCAGGTTATAAACCGCACGACCAAACGACTGCTTGGGTGAAACATGCCCCGCCCCTCGTCTCAGACACAACCCCAGCGCTGCAAAGACACAGTCAGCACTCCTCCGAGTCCCGCATGTATGAATGTATGTTTAATGTCCTCCCCTTGTGCCTCCCCTCCAGTGGCAGGGCTGGAGGTGGAGGTGGTGGGTGTGTCGGACCCCACGTTGCTGGCTCCTGCTGGGGTCTCTGCTGTGACCCTGGACTTCAAGGTGCTCCACCCTGTGGTGATCACCAGGCTGGGGGTGTTTCCCGGAGGACCCGACCAGGAGATCCAGGGGAACATGACGGTGAAGCTGCTGCAACTGGACCAGGAGGTAGGTGGACCAGGAGGTAGGGCTCTGTAGGTGGACCAGGAGGTAGGGCTCTGTAGCTGGACCAGGAAGTAGGTGGACCAGGAGGTAGGGCTCTGTAGAGGACCAGGAGGTAGGGCTCTGTAGAGGACCAGGAGGTAGGGCTCTGTAGGTGGACCAGGAGGTAGGTGGACCAGGAGGTAGGGCTCTGTAGGTGGACCAGGAGGTAGGGCTGTGTAGCTGGACCAGGAGGTAGGGCTCTGTAGGTGGACCAGGAGGTAAGACTCTGTAGCTGGACCAGGAGGTAGGTGGACCAGGAGGTAGGGCTCTGTAGAGGACCAGGAGGTAGGGCTCTGTAGCTGGACCAGGAGGTAGGGCTCTGTAGCTGGACCAGGAGGTAGGGCTCTGTAGGTGGACCAGGAGGTAGGGCTCTGTAGCTGGACCAGGAGGTAGGGCTCTGTAGAGGACCAGGAGGTAGGGCTCTGTAGGTGTACCAGGAGGTAGGGCTGTGTAGCTGGACCAGGAGGTAGGGCTCTGTAGAGGACCAGGAGGTAGGGCTCTGTAGGTGGACCAGGAGGTAGGGCTGTGTAGCTGGACCAGGAGGTAGGGCTCTGTAGAGGACCAGGAGGTAGGGCTCTGTAGAGGACCAGGAGGTAGGGCTCTGTAGGTGTACCAGGAGGTAGGGCTCTGTAGGTGTACCAGGAGGTAGGGCTCTGTAGCTGGACCAGGAGGTAGGGCTCTGTAGGTGGACCAGGAGGTAGGGCTCTGTAGCTGGACCAGGAGGTAGGGCTCTGTAGCTGGACCAGGAGGTAGGGCTCTGTAGGTGTACCAGGAGGTAGGGCTCTGTAGGTGGACCAGGAGGTAGGGCTCTGTAGGTGGACCAGGAGGTAGGGCTCTGTAGGTGGACCAGGAAGTAGGGCTCTGTAGGTGGACCAGGAGGTAGGACACCGTGGCTGTTGGTGCACCTGGACATGGGGGGGTCAGACAAAGATGCAGCCACTGAACTGAATGATCATGCTTGTCCTACATACTCATAATGTGTTCATGTAGCAGAAGCTTTCATCCAATTCCTCTTGATCTGCATTCAAATACTCTAACCACTGAGCCATACCCTCCCCCCACACCAGAGTTCATGTGTTACCTACAGAGACTCTAGTGTCCATGCTGCCCCCTCTGTAGTGTCGATGCTGCTGTACCGTGGAATGACCAGCAGCTCTGGGTTGAAAGCTCCCGTGCAGATGTGGTCTGAGACACTGTTTATAGTCTAACTTACGGGAGGAGGAAATAGTTTGGTATGTATTTGGCACCGTTGCTGGAAGGGGATGTTTTCCTGACGTGATGTCTGTGTGACAGGAGGCCGTGGTGACGGCGCGCTTCAGTGGAGCTGGAAGTGGGACGATGGTGAAAGGGGTGTGGTATAAACCCGTGGAGCAGTTCATCCTACCGAAGGTGAGTCTCACCCCAGCCTGCCCTCCCTCTCTCAGGCCCTCTACCCTCTGCGAATGATCGTTATCCTTTCTTTGTTGCCCTTTCCCCTCATCTGGGTGACGTGGACGTGTCTGTCCTCTGCAGGGCTTCGAGGGGACGCTGGTCTGGGAGAGTCTGGACTCAGCTGGGCTTACCACCATCAACGCCTCCAAGGTCACGCTCAACGATGGAGGAGGGGTCCTGAAGTTCTCCTCTGTAAGTGTGAACACGCTGTGATGTTTGTTTTGAAGCGTGTAGTGCATTAAAGTGTTGCTGCATCATGCGTGTGTGTGTGTGTGTGTGTGTGTGCAGATTGCAGAGGGCATTTTGCCTCACCGAAGTGCGCTTGGTTTCCCTGGCTTGGCTGGAGGGTTCACATTCACGATCTATGGTGGGTCTAGTGACATATCACTTTCTAAGTTCTTGGGAACAATAATCTTTGTGTCCCTTCTCTTTCTGAAACCCAGTCGGCATGTGAGATCTGGGGACAAAGCTGAGGGAAGTGAATCAGAGAACATTGTTCTCTTTGAAGTCTCATCAGATTAACTTTATCTATTGTGGCCTAGGAAGTAAGCTCGGTGTAAGAGAGATCTCTCTCTCTACCCCTCATCTTTTTCAGTTCTCTTTCCATGTGAATGTTTCAAATTGTAAGATATTCTCTCTCCCTTCTATCATTTGTATTTATTTCTGTTAAAATGTAATCTTCTCCTGTGGTGGTTCAGACACGCCAGCCCTGTGTGAGCTGCTGGAGGGGAGAGCAGGGCGGCTGGAGAGACACGGCTCCCAGCTGAGACTGGAGGACTCGGCCCTGCAGCAGGAGAGTCTCCAGCACGGGGACATGGTGTTTGTGGACGTGGTGGACACTTACAGGAACGTGCCGTCCAAACTGCTGCAGTTCTACAAGTGGTGGGTAGTTAGCATGGGCGTATCTAGCCCTATTATGGGGGGGGCTGGAGCCTAAAATCTAAATTAGTTCATTTCTCTTCCTAAAACCCACTAGCGCACACTATTTAAAAGGATATTTTCCAAAATTTCTTCTGGGGGAAAATGCCCCCAGACCCCCCTAATTTTGCTGGGTCACAGGAAAATAATAGGTTTTATCTAGGGGCTTAGCCCCCCCAAAAGTGGGAACCTAGATTCGTCCCTGGTAGTTGGTACAGCTTGTCTGGGTCCTCCCCAAAACCACCAGCTGAGAAGCAAGACTGAGAAAGCTGAATGTTCCTGCTGTGAGCGTGATGGAGTCTCGGGTTCTAATGCCCCCTCTCCGGTACAGAAGAGACGGATGATAGTGTGCTGCTTCTCCTGAGTTGTTCCAGCCCTTCCCTTTAGCTTGACTGATACTTGACTGCAAGTCTTCACCGAAGCTCTCAGGAATCACTGTGGCTTCACCAGTTGAAGTTTTAATTAAGGTTGCAAATTCCCCCTTCGATAGGTCCGTGGGAAACGCTGACTTTAATCTGCTCCTGAAGACGGATGATGATTGTTATATCGATGTGGACACAGTATTAATGAAGATTGACCACAAGGGCTTGAAGAGAAGCAATTTTTGGTGGGGGAAGTAAGTAGACTTCTTGTGATACAGTTGACCTTTCTGTTAAGTAATATTGACATTTAAGTCTCCTACTGGTTCCTGTTGAGAAAGACTGCTTCGTTTTGATAGGCTTGCACACGACCTATAGACTGCAGAGCACTCGAAGCAGATGGACATGTTTGCTCTTTAATCTACCTGCAGAACCCCCTGTTCCCATTGGTCCTTTTGTTACTTCGTAAAAATGTTTTGGACCTAGTTAATCCCAGAATAGTGCTGTCAACCCATTCCGTTGTCTGCGGTCCTGGGAAAGATCAAAGTAGTTGATCTAGTACCCTGGCATGTGATCTAGTATCCTGACATGTGATCTAGTACCCTGACATGTGATCTAGTACCCTAACATGTGATCTAGTATCCTGACATGTGATCTAGTACCCTGACATGTGATCTAGTACCCTGACATGTGATCTAGTACCCTGACATGTGATCTAGTACCCTGACATGTGATCTAGTACCCTGACATGTGATCTAGTACCCTGACATGTGATCTAGTACCCTGACATGTGATCTAGTACCCTGACATGTGATCTAGTACCCTGACATGTGATCTAGTACCCTGACATGTGATCTAGTACCCTGACATGTGTTCTAGTACCCTGACATGTGATCTAGTACCCTGACATGTGATCTAGTACCCTAACATGTGATCTAGTATCCTGACATGTGATCTAGTACCCTGACATGTGATCTAGTACCCTGACATGTGATCTAGTACCCTGACATGTGATCTAGTACCCTGACATGTGATCTAGTACCCTGACATGTGATCTAGTACCCTGACATGTGATCTAGTACCCTGACATGTGATCTAGTACCCTGACATGTGATCTAGTACCCTGACATGTGATCTAGTACCCTGACATGTGATCTAGTACCCTGACATGTGTTCTAGTACCCTGACATGTGATCTAGTACCCTGACATCATGTGTGACCCAGTTTCAGGCAGAGTTGGGCGGTGGATCGCATCGGGAAGTGGCAGGAGCTGGAGTACCCCAGTCCAGCGTACCCCGCGTTCGCTTGTGGCTCGGGGTACGTCGTCTCCCAGGATCTGGTCCGCTGGCTGGCAAGCAACGCTGACAAACTCAAAGCATATCAGGTAACCCCACCAAGCTGCCAAAGTTATTAAACATTAAACAACTTCTTCTGAACGAAGCGAAAGGAAGGATTTCTGTTCTGACATGTTTGAGGTGAATGTGTCAGGCGTTTGATGTGTGTTCTTTGGATGTCCAGGGTGAAGATGTGAGCATGGGGATCTGGATGGCAGCTGTCGGGCCACAGAAACACCAGGTAGATAAACCACTGTGTCGGCCATCTTGTGAAACACCACTGTGGGGTTTGCCGGGGTAAAACCTGGCTAAAAAACGTGACCTTGTGGGGCCCTTCTTCTAGACCCCATAACCTCAAGTGCTTTTCTCACGGGTTTTAGGGTTAGAATAACAATTCGGGTTAGTGGTTAGAGAACACAATTTTGAATGAAAGTGAATGTTTGAGCCCCATCAGGATGAAAAACATTACATTTACATTTATTCATTTAGCAGACGCTTTTATCCAAAGCGACTTCCAAGAGAGAGCTTTACAAAAGTGCATAGGTCACTGATCATAATAACAAACCAAACATTTACATTTAGCAGATGCTCTTATCCAGAGCGACTTACAGTAAGGACAGGGACATTTTCCCAGAGGCAAGTAGGATGAAGTGCCTTGCCCAAGGACACAACGTAATTTTGCACGGCCAGGGAATCGAACCAACAACCTTCTGATTTATAGCCCGACTCCCTCACCGCTCAGCCACCTGACCCCCCACCGTGTGTTCCAGGACGCTGGCTGGCTGTGTGAGAAGGAGTGCTACGTGGACATGCTGTCGTCCCCTCAGCACACTGCGGAGGAGCTGCACGACCTCTGGGACAGGAAGCAGGCCTGTGGTGACCCCTGCAGCTGTCCCTGGGGTCACCTCTGACCCTGCCCCCTCTGACCCCGCCCCCTCTGACCCTGCCCCCTCTGACCCCGCCCCCTCTGACCCCACCCCCTCTGACCCCACCCCCTCTGACCCCGCCCCCTCTGACCCCGCCCCCTCTGACCCTGCCCCCTCTGACCCTGCCCCCTCTGACCCCGCCCCCTCTGACCCCGCCCCCTCTGACCCTGCCCCCTCTGACCCTGCCCCCTCTGACCCCGCCCCCTCTGACCCCGCCCCCTCTGACCCCGCCCCCTCTGACCCTGGGGTCACCTCTGACCCCGCCCCCTCTGACCCCGCCCCCTCTGACCCCGCCCCCTCTGACCCTGCCCCCTCTGACCCCGCCCCCTCTGACCCCGCCCCCTCTGACCCTGCCCCCTCTGACCCTGCCCCCTCTGACCCTGCCCCCTCTGACCCTGCCCCCTCTGACCCCGCCCCCTCTGACCCCGCCCCCTCTGACCCCGCCCCCTCTGACCCCGCCCCCTCTGACCCCGCCCCCTCTGACCCCGCCCCCTCTGACCCCGCCCCCTCTGACCCCGCCCCCTCTGACCTTGGGGTCAACTCTGACCCTCGGGTCACCTCTGACCCCGCTCCCTCAGCCCCCCCCCCTCACAGAGACCACACCCCGGCTTCTACCTACACCTGAACCACTAGACACTAGGCAACCGTTTTTGGAGGTGCTTGAAGGATTGTGATTGGGTTTTCTGTAGTGTTTATGGAGCATGTCATCCAAGCCTTGCCTGTGAGCAGAGAGGGGGAGAGAGGGGGAGAGAGGGGGAGAGAGGGGGAGAGAGGGGGAGAGAGGGGGAGAGAGGGGGAGAGAGGGTGGGAGAGAGGGGGAGAGAGGGGGAGAGAGGGGGAGAGAGGGGGGAGAGGGGGGGTGTCGGTGTGGGCTGGTGCCGATGCTGAAACAGGAAGCATGGTAGATGTTTGAGCTTAATGGTTACCATGCAGCAGCTACTGAAGAGGTCGTGGTTTAAGGTTTCTGGTTGTGAAGCTGACTCTTGTACTTGCTTTTACTTGTAAATTATTCTCTTGACTACGACATTCTCCACAGTATTTGTAGAATACAAATCTGATCTAACACAAGGTTTGTGACACAAAGCACTGTAACAACTTTCATTGTGAAAATAGTGTGGCCTTAATGTATTGTTAGAATACCAAATGTAAACATCTGTGATATAATGGAAGGTTTTTGGAGATTGAATTTATTTAGAATATTTAAATGAAAGTTGTGCAAAACATTGTGCGATTTGGACAGGATTTCAAATGGGGCTCATTAAAGTAGCACTTATTTTATGAAACACACCCAATGGTTTGTAAATAAAGATACCATCTAGAAACAAAAGGCTTGTTTTTTTTTGTACTTTCACTGTTGTCATCACCAGAGATGGGAAGTAACGAAGTACAAATACTTAGCAAACAGCACAAAAGAGTGATGACTGGTTACGGAATAAATTACATTTGTAAAATGTCTGCTTTATGAAGAAAAGTTTCTCATATTGTCCCAACTTTTTAATGTCAGATGTTCTACCTGGGTACAGGTAAGCAATTTGTCTGAGCCTGACATTTGGGCCTGTTTCTCTCGCTTCCCTGCTCTCCTTAGTCACGCTCCTCCATCCCCTCGTCTATCGTCTTCCTGTGAACAGCATGATAACACTATCGTTTTCTAATCTATCCAAGTCTTCAACAGATAAGAAAAACATGTCGCGTCTCATCAGCATTCACTGATTTGGCTCGGACACCGCGTGTATAAGATGTCAGGGAGAAATCGGGAGTGAAATATGAATGGACAAAAGATTTCGTTTCGGCGCCAGTGAGTACAAGTCTCGTAGCCTATACTGACTTTGATGGCTTTCTTAATGCTATTTAGAAGTATATAATTCTGATATGAAGGTTAAACGATAGTTTTAAGTCAAGATCAGTTTGTTAACATCTGGGATATCAAGGACAGGTAGAGCAATCGAGCATCCTGAGCAGCTCCAATCCAGGGGCCTGAGGAGAGAGTTCCGGTTTAGAGGGGCCTGAGGAGGGAGCGCTGCAGTTGGATAGGTCAGAAGTTGGTTCGATTGCATTGATGCTCGATTGCTCTACCTGTCCTTGATATCCCGTGATGTATATGTTAAAAATCTTTTTTATGGTTGAATTTTTTAAGATCTAATTTTTAGGCTCGAATTTGAGCAACCTGAATTTTATTTTACATTGAAATATATTCAGATGAGAATTCAGTGTTGTTTAAATTTCAATATTAAGTATTCGATTTTTAAAATTCAAAACATTATGGCACTGATTTGCTTCCATACCTGATTTAGCTCCATACCCCTACGCAAAATCGGGGCCAAAAGTATGAAGCCGTAAAAAAAAAGTTTTGAATCTGAAAACATGAAACGTGAAACTGTGAAAATTAATAACTTATTCAAAATAATTCCCGAATTTAATAGAACATTTAGTCAACCTCAAAAAAAAATGAGTACACTTATTTTTTCTTTGAAATACATGGTTTTATTTTTCAAGTTTTCGACCAAGCTTTAGTTTTTCAACCATAGATTTTTTTCCCCCCAAAAAAACAAAACATCTGGCCCTGATTTAGCTCCATATACCAGCACCGATATTATTTGTCTAACCGGTTTGGTGTGGTAGCCAACACCTCAGTCCAGAGAGAGCAGCTAGCCTCCAGATCCAGAGACAGCAGAAGAACTCTTCCTGTCTCTACAGTTATTCCACACATCTCAAACTTTACTTTTCTCCGAGTGGATTACATGGGGCTGTCAATCAGCCCTTCTCCAACCACCCCCTCCTCTTGCCAAAAGAGGAAGAAATCATGTATTCATGACACCCAGCATCCAAACCCAGCATCTCTGATTATGAGTCATAGGCATGATGGGAGATATTATTAGGCACAGCGACGTCCTGGTGGAACATTTTCATTCCCCAATTTGAGATCTCACCGACAGTTTTCTCATTAACATACTAACTACAATATCTTACTTTTCTGCCCCACATTTGCAAACGTTTACTGCTATGAGTCGTTAGGATGTAAAGTCTGTTATCTGTAAGAGTGAAGATATCTCTGTAATCCTAGTGTGTAGGCCCACACCAGCTGACTAGCAGCACGGGGTAAACACGACACTGCAGACGGTCACTTCATTAAAACTGTGACATTGTTTATTTACTTTGACGTGTTTGAGTCATTAGGATCAGTGTGATGAACTATTCATGTCCTAGTTTCTCTTGTTTAGCTTTACCAGCTGAAGAAACACCACAGTACAGAATCTTAATTAAAAGAACATGATTAATTTTAGACTCAGTGGGGTACTTAACCCGTGTAGCAATCACAAATGTAATGAAAGAACCAGAGATGAAATATTGCCAAACCATTTACCGTCTATCCTGTCGTAATAACTACCTTTCTGAAGTATGATATCAACGTCCTCATATTTGAGGTGATGCGTTAATGATGAGGCCTGATGTAACCTGATGCAAAACCATCAAATATACTCCTTAAACTGGTTTAAAATCATCAGCCAATCTGCCTGAATTAATGCCACGTTAAGTCTCTCTGGTCATACATGTATTCATGTTCATCTTCAACAGTTTTGTGAATGATCAGGGTCTATAAAAGCACACCACGATCACAACGACTCTGAAGTTGTATTTTGGGAGTTGATCTGTGAGTGAGGTAACAAGGCCGTCCTCAGACAGAGCTGAGATGTGCGTCTGACAGCCTGATGGACCAGAAGGGGGCGACGCCAGACACGAGTCACACAGGAGATGCAGGGAGAGTGGTCGGGAGGTATGTTGTGTTATTTATAAATCTTTTCTCCTTTTTAAATTTTGACGACATTGTCACAATGATGATCCCTAACTTGGTAGGAACGGCAAGCCTCACACTGTAGCTTGTTCAAAGGAACATTACCCACCATGCAGTATTGACCACATTAACCACCATGCAGTATTGACCACATAAACCACCATGCAGTATTAACCATATTCTGTCCAGGGACAGACGCATTACAAATACAATTTATTATTATTAATTTATTATTAATGTTTCAACAGCTCTGGTACTGATGGACATGCTGCCAGGCTACGTGTGCAGAGTGAAGTGTGCAGTGTGCAGTGTGCAGTGTGCAGTGTGCAGTGTGGAGTGTGATGTGTGCAGTGTGCAGTGTGCAGTGTGGAGTGTGATGTGTGCAGTATGATGTGTGGAGTGTGGAGTGTGATGTGTGCAATGTGCAGTGTGAAGTGTGCAGTATGCAGTGTGACGTGTCCAGTGTGAACTGATAAATGTGATGTATGCCTTCATCTTTTCACATCTGAATTTTCAAACACTTCAACAAGAAAGAGGTTTTTATGATCTGGCATCTGCATAAAACCTTTACACTTTGTGTGAAACTCACTGCAGACAGCTGTGCCTGCATGTACACACAGTCTAACATGTGATGTGTAGTAGCTGTGCCTGCATGTACACACAGTCCAACATGTGATGAGTAGTAGCTGTGCCTGCATGTACACACAGTCCAACATGTGATGTGTAGTAGCTGTGCCTGCATGTACACACAGTCCAACATGTGATGTGTAGTAGCTGTGCCTGCATGTACACACAGTCCAACATGTGATGAGTAGTAGCTGTGCCTGCATGTACACAGAGTTGAACATGTGATGTGTAGTTGGCAGCTAGAGAACCGCTGAACCCAGTTTCCAACATTTGTATAAATGGCAAGCGAAGAGGCCAGCTCACAAAGCACTTCTGGGGTCATTTAAATATCGTTGTGTGAGCGTTGTGTGAGCGTTGTGTGGAGAGGAAACTGCTGGTTTGTGATTGCCAAGTCTGTCTGGCAGACATGTCTGCATCCACAACAGAGCTAGTGTAGTGTAGTGTACAGTTTGTTACTGCCATTGACAGTTACAGCAAACAGAAGTGTTGCATTTGCAAATGCGTTTTTGGTAGCAGGCTTGGGTCATATACATTTTTGTTCACAACAAAACTTTTCATGATAGAGGATTTTATTGAGCAAATTCACGTAACATTTTGCAGTATTTACTTATATAAAAGGTAATAAAAGATTCTTTATAATCACATAGTTCCTGTAAGCATCGATTCAGTTTCCACCCTGCAGGACACACAACACTTCACATACATGAGGATCTCCCACAGAGAGATGGGAGTCATGTGGGAGTCATGTGGGAGTCATGTGGGAGTCATACACGTCAGTTCAGGGCATCCATTCATTTTCACAATAATCCACATGCACTTTAATATGTCTCAAACAATCACTTTCTTTTTTTTTACATCAATTTCACTGTGTAAGTTTCTGTAGAGACTCTGATGCTCAGCCTAGGCTTACCCTGAAAGGCCATGTCATTTTGTCTGGAGTTACTATATCCATAAGGACATTGTTAACGCCCTGACAATAATAAATCTTCAGCACACTGGTTACACTGCGTGGTTTGAAGAACAGCAGAACAGACAGGTCACCTGACAGGAACATGGTGGTGTGTCTCCGAGCTGTGAAGCGATCTGGAGAGCTGTTGAGCCGGTGTTGAGCACCTGGTCTGGGTTATGAGGTGGGAACTAGGTGACTGATGATGAAAGCTATGAAAAAGGGATAACCACACTTGCAGAGAAATGTCATGCTTTTCTCCCCCGTTCACAACAGAGACTCGAGCTCTACTGGGTGTTGTTATTCCACACTTCAGTCTGTTGCCATGAGTGGAAACAATGCTGTGTTTCTCTGCAAGTGGGGGGTAATCTTTTCCACATGAGAGCTGCCTACAACTTGGCACTCTGTTCTGTGGAGTAATAGAAGTGGAGCCTGCCAGCTCCTCTGGTGATGCATCGCTCTGTAAAGGTCACGGGGAGGTCGGCTGGCTCTGGATGCAGCCCTGGCGTGTCCCTGCCCTGGGGTACATGAGGGTGTGTGTGGTAGTAGCAGGTTTTTGTGAGGTCAGTGATTCTCCAGGCTGCTCTCCAGCCCAGCCCCGGCCCCGGCCCTTGCCCCAGCCTCGACCCCAGCCTCAGGCTCCTGGTACATGATACTCAAGTGCTTGATCAGACTCTCTAACTCGGGGTTCCCCCCCAGGTCAGCGATGAGGCGGTAGGCCTCGGCCTCCAGGCTTCGCAGGGTCTGCCTGGTGTAGGAGAAGGAGCCCACCTTCTCCAGGTAGTCCACGCAGTAGCGCTTGATGTCCATGTTCTCCGTGCGTTGACGCAGGATGTTCTGCACCTGCGTGCTCTCGGGCCGTGACCAGATGGCGTGGATGGTGGGGAAGGAGAACTTGCCCTCCGTCAAGTCCTCGCAGAAGCTCTTGTTCTCGCTGTACTCTCGAGAGTTCAGGTTGGCGTAGTCGTCTCGGATCTGGAAGAGGAGCCCCAGGGTGTCCAGGAGGGGCTTGAGGTCACGCTGCCAGGAAGAGAACAGCTGCATGAGGCCCACGGCCAGGCCGAACAGGCCCCCGGTCTTCTGAAGGACCATGGTGCGGTACTCCTGCTCGCTGGGGCAGGTGTAGGTGTCCCTCCAGTGGATGTCCAGACCCTGGCCTCGATGCAGCTCCAACAGCTGCCTGGTGAACACCTGGAGACAGAGGTAGGCAGATACCCCATCCGGAGGAAAGGTTAGGCACCCAGTAGCTTACATCACACCAATACACACACAGGGATATAATAGCAAAAGCACAAGAATGACAAATTAAATAAAAACATTGCAGTGAAATGTCAAATGAATGTCTACCTTGACGGCTTCGGGGTGCTGTAAGGTGAGCACCTTCTCCAGACCCAGGATGTAGACGTAGTTGGCAGAGTTGATAACGGAGGGGACGCCGTAGATGCTGTGGGCCACGGGGAACCCCCGACGCAGCTTGGAGCCGTCCTCGATGTCGTCGATCAGCAGGCTGGCGTTGTGGAGCATCTCCGTCACCGCGATGATCACCTGCAGGAACACCGACACTCACCTTTACTGGACTGACTTAACACGGATGTGGGTCTGTAAAATAGATGCCTTTGAAAGTAGCCCTTAAGCTTTGCCTAGAGTATGATTATGCTAATTCTAGATGCATCACTAGACAAACTGGGTACAGAACAGACATGTTCCGTGTTTCCCAGTTCAGACCCAGAGCATCCAGCCTGTGATCCTTATGAGGCCGTTAGCTGCTGCGATGCACGGCTTCACCAGAAGAGGGCGCCAGGTGAGCAGACCGTCTCAGGAGGGAGGGGCCTGAGACTGACAGCAGATCTCAGGAGATGTGTAGGCTGGATAGGCTGACTTTGGTCTTCACCCAGACACCGTCTAACATGAACCAGTCTTAACCTAAACCCACCTTGTGTTTGCAGGGGTCAGTTAATCTGCTGTAGGTGAGTCAGACTGACATCCCCGGACAAACTGCTTTGTTGCCAGACGGACAGACAGACAGGCAGGCAGACAGACCAGAGATAGACAAGGAGGACAGACAGACAGACAGACAGACAGACAGACAGACAGACAGACAGACAGACAGAGCAAACGGACAGACAGGCAGGCAGAGACAGACGACAGATGGACAGGGCAGACAGGCAGGCGGGCAGACAGACAGACAGGGCAAACAGACAGACAGACATGCAGAGACAGACGACAGACGGACAGTGCTCAGCCAGCATATGGTGGGGATGACCGGGGGTTGTTAGGAGATGTAGTAACGTTAGGATAATGAACTACGACACTCCAGCGCTCAGGGCACTTTCTCTGGGGGGGAGTGGCACAGGCCTGCTGTGTCAGCATGTTCAGATAGCCTGACCCACAACTGACCCCCTCCCCCCTCCACACACACACGCACACACACACACAGGTTCTGCTATCAGAGTGGCTAGCCCAACACTCGTCAGCATTATCGAACACGTCCTTCAATCCTACCAGCTTTGTGGCTGTGTGTTTCTGTCTAGTACTACAGCTGGCCAAACGACAGCGTTGGAAACTAGGAGACCTGCTCTGATCTCAACCCAGACACACTCTCACAGCCAGGGGGCGTACCACCTAGGAGAACAGCTACAGGCACAACAGGAAGAGACGGAATGTGTTCTGGGGTAAGGCTGCAATGTGACAGAGAGAACTGTTTACTTTTAGTTTGTTTGATAAAGCTTGCTGCTGTGTCAGCCAGTCAGTCAGCCAGGTGTTTGTGTCATGGTGGGGCTGTGAGGACTAGCTGTGAGGACTGGTAGGAGGGGTGTCATGGTGGGGCTGTGAGGACTGGTAGGAGGGGTGTCATGGTGGGGCTGTGAGGACTGGTAGGAGGGGTGTCGTGGTGGGGCTGTGAGGACTGGTAGGAGGGGTGGTCGTGGTGGGGCTGTGAGGACTGGTAGGAGGGGTGTCGTGGTGGGGCTGTGAGGACTGGTAGGAGGGGTGTCGTGGTGGGGCTGTGAGGACTGGTAGGAGGGGTGTCGTGGTGGGGCTGTGAGGACTGGTAGGAGGGGGTGTCATGGTGGGGCTGTGAGGACTGGTAGGAGGGGTGTCGTGGTGGGGCTGTGAGGACTGGTAGGAGGGGTGTCGTGGTGGGGGCTGTGAGGACTGGTAGGAGGGGTGTCGTGGTGGGGCTGTGAGGACTGGTAGGAGGGGTGTCGTGGTGGGGGCTGTGAGGACTGGTAGGAGGGGTGTCGTGGTGGGGCTGTGAGGACTGGTAGGAGGGGTGTCGTGGTGGGGCTGTGAGGACTGGTAGGAGGGGTGTCATGGTGGGGCTGTGAGGACTGGTAGGAGGGGTGTCGTGGTGGGGCTGTGAGGACTGGTAGGAGGGGTGTCATGGTGGGGCTGTGAGGACTGGTAGGAGGGGTGTCGTGGTGGGGCTGTGAGGACTGGTAGGAGGGGTGTCGTGGTGGGGCTGTGAGGACTGGTAGGAGGGGTGTCGTGGTGGGGCTGTGAGGACTGGTAGGAGGGGTGTCGTGGTGGGGCTGTGAGGACTGGTAGGAAGGGTGTCGTGGTGGGGCTGTGAGGACTGGTAGGAGGGGTGTCGTGGTGGGGCTGTGAGGACTGGTAGGAGGGGTGTCATGGTGGGGGCTGTGAGGACTGGTAGGAGGGGTGTCATGGTGGGGCTGTGAGGACTGGTAGGAGGGGTGTCGTGGTGGGGCTGTGAGGACTGGTAGGAGGGGTGTCGTGGTGGGGCTGTGAGGACTGGTAGGAGGGGTGTCGTGGTGGGGCTGTGAGGACTGGCTGGTGTGTGCTGTGAGGAGGGGTGTCATGGTGGGGCTGTGAGGACTGGTAGGAGGGGTGTCGTGGTGGGGCTGTGAGGACTGGCTGGTGTGTGCTGGCAGGAGCTGATTTAGAGGACAAGTGGCGTGCCTGGGTAATGAAAGCTGTGTGTGTGTGTGTGTGTGTGTGTATGGTGGGTGTGTGTGTGTGTGTGTGGGGGGGCTGGAGCACAAAGACAGCCTCTGAAGGCCGGGCAGGAGGCCAAGGCCCCGGTTGTCCGGACGTTCATCCTCCAAACACAAGCTTTCACCCTGCAGCTCCCCTGCCACCACACCACGCACTATATACACACACACACACACACGATCGTACACACACACTACACACACACCCCCTCCCCCTCACAAACAGAGACAACACCCCCCACACATACACATGCACTACCCACACACACACTATACACACACACTATACACACACGGCTATGGCAGATCTACTACATAAAAAGCTTCCAGTCAATACAGAAGAGCTGCCAACAGCAGGCAGGACGGGGGATGAATCTCAACACTTTTTATTGCTGCCTTGGGATGAGATTATTTTCAGCGTACACGCATTCGAACGAGAAGCTTAGAGTTCCAAGTCCCTGTCTGATGAGAATAGACATGGGAGACAGAAATAATCACGTTTACAACATCGCCCCCCAGTAACAATGACTAAATACATATCCAGAAACGACCTCATTACTAAACAGAGAGAGCCTAGTTTGTCTGACGTGGCTCCCGTTCTGCAGGCGTGATGCTGGAGGCTGCAGGGCTGCAGGCCTCCCTCATACTTCATTGATTATTGAAGGTTATTGGCTGCGTAATTAGTCATATTTGCCAAGCTAACAATCAGCTCTCCATTATGAGACCAAAGGCCTCCAGAATGAGTAGTAAGAGCTTCAGAGATACTGACTCATATACTGAGAACCCCCCAAAAACATCTAAACTAAAAAGTACAGGCTTGTTTACAGCATCAGCCTGTTTCACTTGCAAGTGATTCTTTGGTGGCTGAATGAATCCCTGAAGGCATTACCAAACACACGAAGAATCTTTTAGGATGCTCCTCCTTCTCTGGCCATCCTTTTCAAAACAAAACAGCTAGGGCTTAACCCTTGGACAGGTCTAGAACTAGCCCCTAGTCCAGCCACAAAACTAGGACAGGCCTGTAACTAGCCCCTAGCAGCTCTCAGCCATAGGACAGGCCTGTAACTAGCCCCTAGCAGCTCTCAGCCAATAGGACAGGCCTGTAACTAGCCCCTAGCAGCTCTCAGCCAATAGGACAGGCCTGGAACTAGCCCCTAGCAGCTCTCAGCCAATAGGACAGGCCTGTAACTAGCCCCTAGCAGCTCTCAGCCAATAGGACAGGCCTGTAACTAGCCCCTAGCAGCTCTCAGCCAATAGGACAGGCCTGTAACTAGCCCCTAGCAGCTCTCAGCCAATAGGACAGGCCTGGAACTAGCCCCTAGCAGCTCTCAGCCAATAGGACAGGCCTGTAACTAGCCCCTAGCAGCTCTCAGCCAATAGGACAGGCCTGTAACTAGCCCCTAGCAGCTCTCAGCCAATAGGACAGGCCTGTAACTAGCCCCTAGCAGCTCTCAGCCAATAGGACAGGCCTGGAACTAGCCCCTAGCAGCTCTCAGCCAATAGGACAGGCCTGTAACTAGCCCCTAGCAGCTCTCAGCCAATAGGACAGGCCTGGAACTAGCCCCTAGCAGCTCTCAGCCAATAGGACAGGCCTGTAACTAGCCCCTAGCAGCTCTCAGCCATAGGACAGGCCTGCACTACGCCCTAGCAGGCTCTCAGCCAATAGGACAGGTCTGGAAGAAGCCCCTAGACCAGCCACACACTCAGGACAGGTCTAGATCTACCCCAAGGCAGAGAGGAGGAGGAGACAGAGAGGAGGAGAGGGGGTGAGACGAGAGGAGGAGAGAGACGAGAGGAGGAGAGAGGGAGTGAGACAGGGAGGAGGAGAGGAGGAGCGAGTCAGAGAGGAGGAGACAGAGGAGGAGAGAGGGAGTGAGACAGGGAGGAGGAGAGGAGGAGCGAGTCAGAGAGGAGGAGAGAGAGCAAGCGAGCGATGATTCAGAAAGGATGCCCAAATGATTCAGACACGGACGAGCCAGTCGCTGCCCGTTTCCTCGGGCAGCGTTTCCAAGGCGGCGACTTCCTGGCAGGCTGTTGTTAATGATGACAGCGAGCATGCTCAGTCTGGATGATGGGTTCAGCGAGAGTTTACGACCAAATAAACCACACAGCAGCAGCAGACGAAGAGAGAGAGAGGTAGAGAGTGGTAGAAGAGAGAGAGCGAGTAGAGAGAGAGAGAGAGAGGGGTAGAGAGTGGTAGAAAGAGAGAGAGAGGGGGTAGAGAGTGGTAGAAGAGAGAGAGAGGGGTAGAGAGTGGTAGAAGAGAGAGAGAGGGGTAGAGAGTGGTAGAAGAGAGAGAGAGGGGTAGAGAGTGGTAGAAAGAGAGAGAGGTGGGTAGAGAGAGAGAGCGAGTGAGGTAGAGAGAGAGGTAGAGAGTGGTAGAGAGAGAGCGAGTGAGGTAGAGAGAGAGATAGAGAGTGGTAGAGAGAGAGAGCGAGTGAGGTAGAGAGAGAGGTAGAGAGTGGTAGAGAGAGAGGTAGAGAGTGGTAGAAAGAGAGCGAGTGAGGTAGAGAGTGGTAGAAAGAGAGAGCGAGTGAGTGAGGTAGAGAGTGGTAGAAGAGAGCGAGTGAGGTAGAGAGAGAGAGAGAGAGAGAGTGAGTGAGGTAGAGAGTGGTAGAAAGAGAGAGCGAGGAAATAGAGAAGGCGGTGCTTGTTGGATATGGAAGTCAAGCTACTGTGTTCTGAATATTATGCTTGGCTGTTTGAGGAGGAGTAGCACGGTGTCTTCTACAAGCTCACAGGTTATCCACTCAGGAGAGAGTGGGCGAGAGACCTTTATGGTCACCCAAGCTAGAGGCTGTGCATCTGAAGATGCAAGCTATACAGACTACAAATCAATATGAGATGGGTATTAGCAAAGACCTTAGAGCCTAGATCGGACAAGAAGGCAGCGTAGAACTACCTGGAAGGACAGGCGTAACCGTGCACATGAGTTCTTCAGCCACAGAGAGGACACAGCTGCTGTGTACTCTGGGACCAGTGCAGACAGGTACTCTGGGACCAGTGCAGACAGGTACTCTGGGACCAGTGCAGCTGTGTACTCTGGGACCAGTGCAGCTGGTACTCTGGGACCAGTGCAGCTGTGTACTCTGGGACCAGTGCAGCTGTGTACTCTGGGACCAGTGCAGCTGTGTACTCTGGGACCAGTGCAGCTGTGTACTCTGGGACCAGTGCGCTGTGTACTGGGACCAGTGCTGTGTACTCTGGGACCAGTGCAGACAGGTACTCTGGGACCAGTGCAGACAGATACTCTGGGACCAGTGCAGACAGAGTACTCTGGGACCAGTGCAGACAGGTACTCTGGGACCAGTGCAGCTGTGTACTCTGGGACCAGTGCAGACAGGTACTCTGGGACCAGTGCAGCTAGTGTACTCTGGGACCAGTGCAGACAGATACTCTGGGACCAGTGCAGACAGTGTACTCTGGGACCAATGAAGCTAGGTACTCTGGGACCAGTGCAGCTAGGAAGCTGAGGGCTGAGTTTCAGGTCCTTTCTCTGGTGAAGATAAATGAAACTTTCAGGACTAAGACAGACCTATTGAACAGCCGACTTAATGCAACCTGACGGCTCAGTACCAGTACATCATGTAGCAAGGGCAGCCGAGATACAAAGACAAGATTAGCCTATCAGAAGAAGAGGTATGGTAATGCTGCCGGTCCAGAGAGGTCAGAAACGTGTCTTCAGCAAATGTAGATCAATGGTTCTTTGTTTTCTAACTTGAATTCACAGGAGACATTGCGTAGAGTAAGCTGAAGACCACCTCTCTCCTGGTCTGGCACCATGTTCTGATAGTGGGATTCTTGTATGACAGGAGACAGGATTTATACTGTTTCTTTTGTCCTTGTTTCAACTCACAGTCCACAGAGTTTCTCTCAGATTCTCTTCAGAATGCCATTACAAGAACAGAATCATGTGTATAATTCGAGGCCATCTGGACTAACATGGCACTCTTGCTTTCACTCTCCCCAGTAACACTACACCACTCTGAGGCACCAACTCAATTTTGGGGGGGCTGCACTCTAGAAATGGCCTGCAGTCAGATGGGTTAAGTGCCAAAATCCATTAGAATTGATTTTTTTTTGACAGAAAAGAAGAATAGGAACGCGTAGGTGGAGAGGGCAGGAGAAAGATGTTTTTCAACTAAAGTGAAAGATTGTGTACACACTATGAATGTTGAAAGGTCAGACATAAAACCAGACCAGAGGCTGGGAGAATTATTCTATACCCTTGTGGACGACAGAAAGGTAGAGGGAAGCAGAAAGGTTATTGCTTCCTGCGACCCAGACTGCTGCTGTGTACCCAGGCAGCTCACAAACTGGTGTTTCATGTTTGCCAGCTCTGCAGTATGCTGACCAATCACTTCCTGGTCACCTGACCAGTCTGGAGGCATGTCACATGACTACATGTAAGCATGAGGAAGTAAACTAGACATGGGAATGGACAGAAAATGTGTCTGAATATTTCCCTCTCAGACAGTGAGACAACAGCGCTCTGGATAAGAGCGTCTGCTAAAATGACTCAATGTAACAGAAGACTGCCAGTAATCACACTCTCTGAGGTTTGAAAATAAAGCAACTGCTTCAAATAACCAAAAAGTAATTTAGCGAATATATAGCCTGACAAAGAACAACAGGATAAGACGTAGTTTGGTGGCAACATCAATATATGCTCATGCTTTGCCAGTTCATGTCAATACAAGGTCTGAAAAAACAATGAACCCTTTTGTAAACCCTACCCTTTTGTAAATCTTTCAGAAAAAAATGGATTCAAATACCAAACTATTCAGTTAGTCGACAGGCGAGAGCAGAACGTGTTGAATCAATAAGTCACTCTTCAGAGGAAGCTGAAAGACATTTACAGGCCTCATTCATTTCAGTCACCTGCTTGTCGGAAAGCATTACAGAGGCCTGCCCTACATAGTGATGTTAGACTCTCTCTCTTCACTAAACCCCCATGTCAGATATAAATGCTAAATAGGCCAATAATTCCTTAAGAACACCAAACACAGGAACGCCTCAGACAACAATGTTTTCTTCAAACAACGCAAAGAACATCAACTTATTCAATATTTCTAGGTGGGAAGCAAGTCAATTACCACACCAGAACGAAAAGAAAAAGCAATTTCACCAGCCCACTTCCATCACAAGTTACGATGTACTGAAGTCTGGTCTTACCTGGAGCTTGTCATCCGGTACATTGAGCCAGTGGTTAAATGCTTGGGAAAGTTTCGTCCTAACTTGCTTTCCTGAAAAGATGAAAAATAACCAGAGACAAGAGGAGATGAGTTTAACAGACATTTCTACTCGCTGTACAAAACCAAAAGGACAATCTCTGCCTTAGAACTTCTCTCCACTGCCAACAGTCAAAGCCTTGCATCTTCAACACAGCAGCACAGACAGAGAAGTAATACTAGCTAGTAGCTACTCGATGCGTCTGAGAACTGGTTAGTATTCATATCATCAGTCTCCTGAGGATTTAAATGAAAAACATTTGTGGATACAAACTCAGCACACAGACTTTACACTCAAAGTGATACCCTGCCACTTCCCCATGTCCACCCACACAAGAGATTAGTATCAAACTTTAAAAGACTGAAGGGAAAGTACGGGAATCAGGTGGCTGAGCGGTTAGGGAATCGGGCTAGTAATCTGAAGGTTGCCAGTTCGGTTCCCGGCCATGCCAAATGACGCCTCGGGGGGAATGTCCCTGTATTTACTGTAAGTCGCTCTGGATAAGAGCGTCTGCTAAATGACTAAATGTAAATGTAAACGTAATACTTCAACAGAGTAAGGAGAAGACTCGTAGATGTTCCAGACACATCATAAGGAGTCAGAGCAGGATGCCAGGCCCAGTTAGAGGTTGCCAAGGTTACTGAAGAAATATCAATTTAAAACGGTTAAAAACGTAAATATAGTTTAAAAACCCATCAGAGCTTTCTGGAGACATGCCCAGCTGTTCATCCAGCTGATACGATGACTCAGAGAGACTTGAAGGGCATAAGGATGAATGTTTACTAGTCACTAAAGAACCTACAAATCAGAAATACTAGAATGTCATTATGTCCCGAGAAACATTGTGTTGGGCACAAATATCCAGAACATATGGCTCATGCACTGATGAGGGTATTTTATGCAGGTTAACTAGTAGATAAGTCATGCAATTATAATGGCTTATAATGGCTCAAAAGAAGAGCAAATTGTGTTGCCTACTGAGCTCCTCAGTGGTGTTATGTACAGGGAAAGATTCATCAAATTTACTTCCTAGCTGCACTGGTCCCAGAGTAACTGTCTGCATTGGTCCCAGAGTACCTAGCTTCACTGGTCCCAGAGTACACAGCTGCATTGGTCCCAGAGTACATGTCTGCACTGGTAAAAGTGGGTCGCATAACATTATGGCCTCTCTGCTCTTCAGAAGGGAGAACACTGCCTGTTCCCTCTAGAGAGATGCGTTTTAACAGCCTTTCAGACACCAGAAAACATCTCTGTTTCCTATTCAATTCATAGCATCTATGCAAGAGTAGCAGGTAAGGTAGTATCAACTCAATTATTCAAAGGCTTAGAAACATTTTACATGGCAGAGAAATACAGAGATGGAAATCTGCTTGCCGTGAAAGTGCCAACAGTGGACGGTCATAGTAGGCAGAACACGCATTTATGTCAATCGCGTGAGATTTGTGCAAAAGAGCACCATTCAAGGATGCCATTTCATGTATTTACCTGGCAGCTGCAGCAAATACTTGTATGGTTCCAGAAGAATCCGCTCAGAAGAAAGTTCCTTGGCACCATCCATTTCTAGCTGTCTCTACAAGTTAGTTGAACCTGCTGGATGAAAGATCTATAATTAAACACTATTACCCCTTTTTAACCAACGCTTTTTGGCTGCTGGTTCGGAGGCTGTGCTTGAACCAGTTCTTTGCTTTTCGACAGCATAAGAACCATCTAAGAAACTGAGAAACGGGTTCCGATTTAGCCACAAAAGAGAGCTGGACTAGAAGTAAGAACCGCGAGAGGACCGGTAACGTCAAGGGGGTTACTGTGACGATATGACCCACAGAAACAACCAACGTTTTTTAAAACATCGCTGGCTGTACTAGGAGCATACAATATGGACTTTAAAACAAACTAGCAGTGGTCCGTGGAGGTGTCTTGCCCTCTGGTCCACCACAGAGGTGCAGAGCAAATTAGAGGGAGCTTCGCAAACAAAAACAAAAGGGGGCGTGTCCGCGTGGGGAGGGCTAATTTCCTGTTCCATTGGTTCCGTGGAGCCATGACAACGTAGTTCAAACTCAGTTAGGCGAAACTAGCCTGGTCCGGGGTATAGGCTAACTGTCAGGGTTATCGCGTGTTGTTGCTTAACCAGTCGTTCCTGTAACACTGACCCAAAGAGAAAACGATGATTCATGCCATTAAAAGCTGAACTTAGATCATGTGACTTTTGGCACTGATTTGACTGTAGGCTCAAAGTGCAAAAATCCCAATCAATCTGAGCAAACGTCGCAAGCAATCTTCCATATCCTCAATCATTATTGCATAGAGCAGAGTAGAGCATCGTTTTCGGCCTTTAATGTTCGGTTTTAAATGACTCAACGTCCAACGTTTACAGAGACTTAAGTAAAAAATGCAACATGGAAGAGTGAAGCTATACACGCAAAGATGACAAGTTGGTTAGAATTAGGAAATGTTTATTGTGGACCAACAGAATCGAGTATTCAGCCATGTAATAATTTGTTACAGCTTGCTTTAAATCAGGCCTGGACTGGTAATCTGGCATACTGGCCAAATGCCAGACGCACTATATCAAGTGTTATGTTTTTTTATTTTCTTATGAACCTAATATTGGCCAACGACCGGCCCATAAAGCAGGCACAGCGGCCCATTGGTTCATTTTCCATACTGACACTGGGCTGGCCCAATCACATCTCTTAACAGTAGGGGTGGGAATCTTTTGGTACCTCACAATTCAAATCTTGACGTCACAATTCGATTAAAAGTCGATTCACGATTTGTAATCAAATTTCGATTTAACATATGCTTACATTTGATTCAAGTTTACCGTTTAGTGATACTTGTTTCTATTTGACTGTGATGGGCAGTTAAGTGTTTAATTAAGTAAGTTGAATTTGTGAATTGATGTGAATCGCTAGAAGACTGAATCGCGATTCATATGTGAATCGATTCTTTCCCTCACCCCTACTTAACAGGCTCCGCCCCTCCCCCTCTGTTTGTTTCGTCAGATGCTCTGTGGCTCAGAGTCCGACCGATTGTGGTGGGTCGGTCTGAGCAAAAATGCAATTCCCAGTCTAGCCCTGCTACAAATATCGTTCTTATGATTCCATAATGGTACGGTTGAAAGCTACACGTTAGCTCTTCTTCTGTGGCAAAGCACAGAAGTTAGAAACTCATGAGACACCTGCCGTAGCCTACTACATCCAAAGAAAAATGAATATATCGTGATATATATATATATAGCCTGCCGTTACCGTCCGTTCTACAAAATTATACCGTGATATACGGACATACTGCCCAGGCTACAGGGTAGTTACACTGCAGTAGCAAAATGAGTTGCCACTTATGTGGCTAGATTCATTTTCTTATGTAGGTGTTTGACTAACATTTTAAGTTCAAATGTCTTTTATTTTGGGGGGAGGAGGGGGAATATTGTTGAGGAAATACCATAGCTCCGCCCATCTCTGGGAGCTCGAGATAGCTACTTGGATACTCCACTTCCGTTTTCAAATGTACCTAGCATGCTAGCTAACTAGCCAATTTCCTATCAACAGAAAGCATATAGCTAGCTAACTGGTTAGCTAGCAAATTAACGCCATTTCATACTATTTTTTCACAGATGAAAAACATTCATAAGAATATAATTGATCTGATATGACTTACGTATTTGGTGTAAAATAACTGTCCTAAAATCAACTGTCTTTACATTCTTCAGGCCATAACATTGTTGGGATGTGATGAGTCGGCGAGACGTAAAGCTAGGATGACCAGGTCGAAATACAATGCTGCTCGCTCTAGTCAACGACAGTGCGCCATGGCTTCCTCACAGAGCAAGCGCAAAAGTGGGTGGGGAAGCGAACATTGGGTCCACACGTTTGTTTATACAGGAACGCACAACTCGGGATTAGGTGGGCAGAATTTTCGTTCCATATTTGTCGTCTAAGAGTTCCTAGTACAAATACGATTTATGCACGAACGTACTCAATATATTTCAAGATAAAATATTTTAAACCAGATACACTCCACTTCTATACTTTCTGACGTGACACTAGTTGTCCTTACTTTCTATGGTTTCCATCGCCGTTTACTTACCTGAAGCGTACACTGGAATTAAAATCTAATTAACCCTTTTTTATTCATTCCCATCACGTGGAGAATTTTGGGAGTTGAAGTTTGGCGGCAAGTATGATCTCCTATGAATGTATGCCTCGTGAAGTCTGTATGACTACATTTCCCTGCTACCCCTCAATTCGGCGTTTCCATGTCGTCATAAAAATGTTAGGATTTTATTTTTTTCAAGACCAACCAATAATATCGAGTATTGGGCGTTAACTCTAACGAGTTATCCAATGGAAAAACACAGTGTGGTTTGTGGGTGGTTTTGTTTTCTGTCAGTCAGTTTGAGAAAGGGGAGAGAGATCAGAGAAAGAGCAGGCGACCAACACAGCTTTGGAAGGCTAGTTAGCAACGACTTTGTCGAATCCTCACCAACCGGGTAGAACGGACGACGCTAAAAATTTGACACATTATTTACGTAAATGATCGTATGGATTAATTTCAACATTCAGTCAAAGAAGAAACCAGTTTCTCAACTTGACTGCATAGGTAAGTCATGTGGATTTTGTCAAGCATTGTGAAGAAATTGCTAAGAAGATTTCTAGGCTGATCCTCTATTTCTATGCTGAAAAGAAATATCCTAAAACTCAGTGGGGCAAGATTGACTAGGTTTGCCTAAACCTTGACTAGATGGTTACCCTAAAATAATGAATGAACTAGATGGCTAGCAAGGCTAGCTATTACTACATATATTTAATCAGTTAGTCAATTCGAACTTGTAGACTGCCAGCCATCATCATTTTGGCTACATGTTATGAAGCTAGGTAGACTAGCAATACTACTTTTTTCTTGTCGAGTACATTGTGGATTACGTTAGCCACAGTCGCTAGATAAATGCAGCGAGAGTCTAGCACACGACTGGTGGAATTCTCGAGTGTAGCTAGCAATGAAACGTTATTAAAAACAAACTATCCAACGCTGAACCGATTGGTCAAATGGTGTTTGTGTAGATAGCATGGACCTATCCCTTACGTAAGGGTACTTGGCTTCAGCGAAGGAAAGTATTTTCAGTGTTATTTCAAATAAGTTTGTTAGGTTGCACTGATCTGATCAAGACTTTTGAGAAGTCTCATTGAATGCCAGCTAGTCTAGACTCTTTTGTGCATTGTAACGTAAACGCTAGCTTCCGAGTGCAATGTAGCTAGACTAGCCACATTTCCAGCAGCGAACGTTAACTAATATTAGACCACAACATATTAAATCGCTGTGTGTACTACTGTGTAGGCACTATAGCTGGATATTTAATTTGGAATTTAGCAGAGCGGAGATATACTTCTGTTGTCCTAATCGTGGTCGAAATATGAGTGAGCAGAAATGGCTGGCACAGCCTCTCATAGTTATGGCCAGGGCAAGCTGTAATAGTTGACCGCTAAGCTGCAGGCTTCACTTCAGCTTGTTATGGGAAGGGGCGAAGAGAAGAGAATAACCTACTGAGGTTACTCCCGTCTGCAAAGCATTGACATGTTCAGACCGAGGACTAGACCAGAAAATTGTCTGGGTTGGGGTGACATTGTAGCCACTGCGAACATTCGTCTGGAAATGTGTTAAAAGTGTCGAATCTTCACCAATTTCCACGTATCCGATTGAAATTGGGGTTTGGAGTATAACATCACGACATGTTATTCTAAATCATTTGACCTTGTTGCTAGATGTTTTGTCAATTTGTTCCTTTGTCAGAGACAGCCCCGTGTAGCTCAGGCTACTCGTCGACCGTCAGCAAATTTGTAGCGATACTCGAAGAGATCAACATGCATGTGAAGACGGGAAGCGAAATATACCTTCACTCTGACCGTGATGTTACTTCAAGCAACTTTGTCGTGTTACAATACATATCATGTAACGTACAGTGTATTTAGCGTTAATAACGACTCGAGTCAGTTGTTAACCAAGTCTTGCTTGGTTTGTGTTAGCTCTACCAATATCGCACAACTGTGCAACGGAGTATGTGGAGGGCTGCGTACTGTGCCATGTTGATGGTGGGATTTAGTCGGACAATGATAAGTCAAACGCCATTTCCTCAATTACATTCCAAAACAATGTCACTACATAGCATAGAGCAATGGTTTTGAGAAACGGATTGATACCAATCATATTTCCGAATGCGATTGTTAGTGCTAGCGATCTTCCGACTATAGTGAACTGTTGTATTGCAGACTGGCAGCTACAGAAATGGCGTCATCCGTTGCCGTAGCCTGCCCAGTGCAGTATTACACACAGTACGCTAACCTGGTCAAAAAAAACAGGCTACTGTAGCTGTCGCTACATGATTCTCCTGGACACTTGCATTCATCTTCGTCCAACGATGACCCCCATTTTAAAAGCAAAAATGTCTTTGGCCATTTGTAATAAAAGAGGGGACCTATTTTGCTTTGCACAGGCTACTTTATTTTGATAGCTAACCTATTGCTTCGATTTGCAGGTTTCCACGCGCTCTTAGGGACTTTGACTACACGGCGAATTACATTAATGCTTTAACATTTTCACGTTTTAAATTAAATCATCCTGGAATACTATGGTCACTACACTTTTGTATGACTGTAAATGTTGTTACAAAGGTCAGAGAGAATCAAGCCAGTGGCAGTGTAGGGGAAAAGTTGATGTATGGAAAATTCGTGACTTTTCCTTTAAACATGAGCTGTAATGACAGCTCAAAACATCCATAACTTAAACACGCTGAGCTGTGAAATATGTTGGCGTTGTTCAGTTTCAAACATTTGTTTTGTTATTTGCGGTGTGAGGTTGCAGGTGCAACTTTGATTAGATTTATTGATGTCTAACAAATCCTTTCAACTTTTACATTTCAGCGTCAGATTCGCCATACTGGTCACTCGAAAGAGACACAGAGGACTTGGACGGAGATGAAGGTAATAACAGTAGATCTAATATTCTATCCTAATGTTTACATTTAGCAGGAGATGCAATTAGGAGTTGTGTATACCTTTGCTCTGTTTGAAGGATTTGTAACTTGTTATATTGAGCTGTTTGTACATTTCACGGCATATGGGCATCTTGCACATTTTTGTTCTGTTCAACATGGAGCGATCAACGTTCACAGGAAAGTTGCTGCTCTGTTTAGATTGTTATATACTTTAACGATAGCGGCTTTTTGCTCTTGTTTCTATGGTAACCATATGCAGGGTATGAGTTCTCATTGGTTGTCTCGGATGTTGTGTTTGGAGAGCACTGTCTTCTTGAATGTGCATATTACGTTCACGGCAACACCGATGCCCCGAACACAAAACATTCCGTTTTTTAAAGTGTGATATATATTTATTTGTTGTGGCTCAGTGCATCATAACTGCATCAGTTCAACGAACTGTTGTTTCCTATTAACCTAGCGCCAACTGCTGTGCAGTCTATTAAAATCAACAAGTAAGAAAAACATTTATTTTATAAGTCATCTAATGTATGCCCAGTTGTTAAATCTATGGCATTGCCATGGCAACCCCTGCCACCGAGGCGCTAGTGACTGGCCTGGACAAAGAGGTGATTGAAAACAGGATTATTGTACAGCGTGCGAGCTTGAGGGAGAAAGCTTCATTCTTTGCTGCATACCTTTTCCGTGTTCTTTTGTTTAGCGTTACAAACCCGTTCATTGTTGCACAATATGGGGGTGGATTCTCCCATGTCTGCCTTTTTGGGGGGTATTTTTAGCACGAATGTGGCAAATACTTTCCCCGTAGATGCCGCGAACGTCCGTGTTGCATTACGTGTTGGTTCTACTACATACACATTCTTTTTGGCAGTTTCAGTTCATTCTAAAAACGGCTGCACAGAGACATATATTGTTTGTTTTAGTCAGTGTGACTTTAGTCTGGTTCTCTTGTGGTGAGTTAACTTGAAGCATGTTTTGAAATACACGTTTTCAAAGTAATACTTCATATCGCGCAAAGTTATCATAAGAAAACAATCCAAATATTGAGTTAATTTAACTGAAGATATTGAGTTATAAGAGTTACAAGACTTTGTTGTTGCTGGGTTGTGAAAGGATGACATGAATCACACTGGACTGATGGATATACTGGAGTTTATTTTTTAATAGTGTGTCAATATTGTGTTGATAGTGTGTTGATGGTGTGTTGATAGTGTGTTGATAGTGTGTTGATAGTGTGTTGATAGTGTGTTGATAGTGTGTTGATAGTGTGTTGATAGTGTGTTGATAGTGTGTTGATAGTGTGTTGATAGTGTGTTGATAGTGTGTTGATAGTGTGTTGATAGTGTGTTGATAGTGTGTTGATAGTGGGTTGATAGTGGGTTGATAGTGGGTTGATAGTGGGTTGATAGTGGGTTGATAGTGGGTTGATAGTGGGTTGATAGTGGGTTGATTGTGGGTTTAGTAGTGTGTTGATAGTGTGTCGATAGTGTGTCGAATAGTGTGTTTTGCTAGTGTGTTGATAGTGTGTTGATAGTGTGTTTACCTGAAGTAGCTGGATGCTGTGCACAGTTGTTTAGCGTAAACAAATGCATTACTTGATTCCTTTGAACACAGTTCATGGGGATACAATGTTAACTGAGGTTTAAGACAGGTGTGTTCAGAGACAGGTGTGTTGTGGTGTGTTCAGAGACAGGTGTGTTGTGGTGTGTTCAGAGACAGGTGTGTTGGGTTGTGTTCAGAGACAGGTGTGTTGGGTTGTGTTCAGAGACAGGTGTGTTCAGAGACAGGTGTGTTGTGGTGTGTACAGAGACAGGTGTGTTGGGTTGTGTTCAGAGACAGGTGTGTTGTGGTGTGTTCAGAGACAGGTGTGTTGTGGTGTGTTCAGAGACAGGTGTGTTGGGTTGTGTTCAGAGACAGGTGTGTTGTGGTGTGTTCAGAGACAGGTGTGTTCAGAGACAGGTGTGTTGGGTTGTGTTCAGAGACAGGTGTGTTGTGGTGTGTACAGAGACAGGTGTGTTCAGAGACAGGTGTGTTGTGGTGTGTACAGAGACAGGTGTGTTGGGTTGTGTTCAGAGACAGGTGTGTTGTGGTGTGTACAGAGACAGGTGTGTTGTGGTGTGTACAGAGACAGGTGTGTTGGGTTGTGTTCAGAGACAGGTGTGTTGGGTTGTGTTCAGACACAGGTGTGTTGTGGTGTGTACAGAGACAGGTGTGTTCAGAGACAGGTGTGTTGGGTTGTGTTCAGAGACAGGTGTGTTGGGTTGTGTTCAGACACAGGTGTGTTGTGGTGTGTACAGAGACAGGTGTGTACAGAGACAGGTGTGTTGGGTTGTGTTCAGAGACAGGTGTGTTGGGTTGTGTTCAGACACAGGTATGTTGTGGTGTGTACAGAGACAGGTGTGTTCAGAGACAGGTGTGTTGGGTTGTGTTCAGAGACAGGTGTGTTGTGGTGTGTACAGAGACAGGTGTGTTGGGTTGTGTTCAGAGACAGGTGTGTTGGGTTGTGTTCAGAGACAGGTGTGTTGTGGTGTGTACAGAGACAGGTGTGTTCAGAGGCAGGTGTGTTGTGGTGTGTACAGAGACAGGTGTGTTCAGAGGCAGGTGTGTTGTGGTGTGTTCAGAGGCAGGTGTGTTGGGTTGTGTTCAGAGACTGGGGGGCAGGCTGGGGGGCAGGTGGTATGGCAGGCTGGGGGGCAGGTGGTATGGCAGGCTGGGGGGGCAGGCTGGGGGGCAGGTGGTATGGCAAGCTGGGGGGGCAGGCTGGGGGGCAGGTGGTATGGCCCGCAGGCTGGGGGGCAGGCTGGGGGGCAGGTGGTATGGCCCGCAGGCTGTGGGGCAGGCTGGGGGGCAGGTGGTATGGCCCGCAGGGGGCCGCAGTCCTGGCTGTCTGACGTTATCTTCTCTCTCCTTCTAAATGATTGTGATCTCTAGAAGACGTCAGCTGATTTGGAGCTGTGGGATGCATTCTGTGGTGGTGTTTGTTATTGACCAAATGAGGCCTAATCTGTTCTGGGTCTATTATGGGATGTAATCGGCCACAGATGTCAGGAGCCGAGTGTGTAACACCGCCAATTAGGGAACAGAAAACACTATTACAGTCGCCAGGGGTGCAATTATCAAAATAGGACTAGTTTATTGAAAGGAATGGTGATGAAAGTTAGCGACCTGTAGGTCTGTCATGCTATGGCTGACAAGATGCAAAACACTCTAATAAACACTATTAATATAATGTGTTACAATATGACTGTTGCTCAAATAAATGAAGAGCCGTACAGGGACTCCATCCTGCATCTGTCAGCCTGCTGGGAGAGGCTCCACCCCCAGGCCCCGCCCCCAAGCCCCGCCCCTTAGCCCCGCCCCCAGGCTCGACCCCCAGGGTTCAGCCAGCCAGTCTCTCCCTGCCTAGCCTGCCTCTGCCTGGGGTGTCTCAGACGACCAGGCTCCCTCTCTGGAGGCAGCTCTGCTCCCCAGGATCACAGCCCTCTCCAGGCTGAACTCAGGATCTTAGATGTGTCTTTGTGATGTTGTGGAATGCTAATATTAGGCTTTCCGCGTGGACTGTTCCAGAAATAGCATTGACGCGCTGACCGTTTCATGACTGTGTCTGTGATGTGCGGAGCCAGCTGTTGAAAAGGTCACGACCTGGAGATTGTCTTGTATTGAGCTGATCTGGTGCTGGGGTACTTGTCATGCTGATTCCACTGGATGTTGTTGTCTAAGTGAAGACAAAACATGTTGTAATCTAACCGGAGCCTGCCCACGGTCCCACTGCCTACACACACACACACACACACACACACACACACACACACACACACACACACACACACACACACACACACACACACACACACACACTGCCTCCTCATGCTTGTTTTATAACCGTAACATCTCTTCTGTTACTTTAATGCAGTCATGCAACATATTTGAGTTGTTGGCTCTGAGTGAAAGGGGAAACACCTAGACTGTGTTCTGACTGTGTTCTGACTGATCTGCTGGATGGTGAGGCTGTTCACCCAGACTGTGTTCTGACTGTGTTGTGACTGAGCTGCTGGATGCTTAAGCTGTGCACAGGGAAGGGGAACAACTAGACTGTGTTGTGACTGATCTGCTAGATGATGAGGCTTTGCACCTAGATTGTGTTGTGACTGAGCTGCTGGATGATGAGGCTGTGCACCTAGACTGTGTTCTGGATGTTCACAGGGAAGGCTCCTTAGCGTAGCGAGTGTCCTCACTGCAGCCTGTCCCCTCCATATATCCCTGATGAGCATACAGGAAACAGGTTGTGTTGCTAAACGATAATCAACGAAAAAACTATTTATTCATTAAAAAAAGCCACTGTAGTAAATCCAGCGAGATAAATGAAAGCTGACTGGAGCTGAGAACTTTCCTCTCGTCCCGCAGCGGGAGTGTGTGAAGAGATCGGCTGCTGCAGGTGCAGTGAGCTGGAGCCAGGATGCTGCTGCTCTGGTGTGATGCTGTCCCCGCACACACACACACACACACGCGGACGCACACGCACACGCACACACACACACACACACACAGCCAGACAGCAGGTGAGAGATGTTGGTGTTAAGGCGCTGGAGGTTTCAAGCTTATTAAGTCTGAAGAGCTCTGAGCTCTCTGAGTTTCAGCTCTGTACCAGAGAGAGTTTCAGCTCTGTATCAGAGAGAGTTTCAGCTCTGTACCAGAGAGAGTTTCAGCTCTGTACCAGAGAGAGTTTCAGCTCTGTACCAGAGAGAGTTTCAGCTCTGTACCAGAGAGAGTTTCAGCTCTGTACCAGAGAGAGTTTCAGCTCTGTACCAGAGAGAGTTTCAGCTCTACCAGAGAGAGTTTCAGCTCTGTACCAGAGAGAGTTTCAGCTCTGTACCAGAGAGAGTTTCAGCTCTACCAGAGAGAGTTTCAGCTCTGTACCAGAGAGAGTTTCAGCTCTGTACCAGAGAGAGTTTCAGCTCTACCAGAGAGAGTTTCAGCTCTGTACCAGAGAGAGTTTCAGCTCTGTACCAGAGAGAGTTTCAGCTCTGTACCAGAGAGAGTTTCAGCTCTGTACCAGAGAGAGTTTCAGCTCTGTATCAGAGAGAGTTTCAGCTCTGTACCAGAGAGAGTTTCAGCTCTGTACCAGAGAGAGTTTCAGCTCTGTACCAGAGAGAGTTTCAGCTCTGTACCAGAGAGAGTTTCAGCTCTGTATCAGAGAGAGTTTCAGCTCTGTACCAGAGAGTTTCAGCTCTGTACCAGAGAGAGTTTCAGCTCTGTACCAGAGAGAGTTTCAGCTCTGTACCAGAGAGAGTTTCAGCTCTGTACCAGAGAGAGTTTCAGCTCTGTACCAGAGAGTTTCAGCTCTGTACCAGAGAGAGTTTCAGCTCCTCTCCCGAGGATTCCCGGGTCCTGAGCGTGGCCGGCGTGGAGAGAGCAGCGCCTGCATGAACGGGGGGGGGAAGGGAGGAGGGGAGGGAGGGAGGGGTTGTGTCTGCAGAAATGAAAGTGAGAGAGGGAAGAGATGGGCTGTGGGGGAGCGCTACGGAGGAGGAAGCTAATCTGGAGCCTGGCTCTCTGAGATGTTGATGGTGCTCACATGTGGAATGTGCCCTTCATTCATATCACTGAGAAATGCGCCGTAAGCGCTGGTTATCTGTGGTAATTACTCACAAAACGACTATTCTAGCTGTCATGTGAGTACATGAAGAAATGCAAATCTGGCCTGGGTCTGTTATCAGACTTGCCTGGTTGAGTTTAAGAGCTCTAACAGACACATACTTCAAGATAACCTCCCAGCCTCGCCGCTCTAAGGGCGGGAGGAAGTGTGAAAGGGAAATGAGAGCATGGGTTGAGGGCAGGAGGTCGATCTCCTGTGTCCCAGCTCTGTGTTGGGTCTGACAGAGACAGACAGACAGACAGACAGACAGACAGACAGACGCTCTGTGTTGGGTCTGACAGAGACAGACAGACAGACAGCTCTGTGTTGGGTCTGACAGAGACAGACCGACAGACAGACCGCTCTGTGTTGGGTCAGACAGACAGACAGCTCAGTGTTGGGGTCAGACAGACAGCTTGGTGTTGGGACAGACAGACGGACAGCTCAGTGTTGGGTCAGACAGACAGACAGCTCAGTGTTGGGTCAGACAGACAGACAGCTCAGTGTTGGGTCAGACAGACAGACAGCTCAGTGTTGGGTCAGACAGACAGACAGCTCAGTGTTGGGTCAGACAGACAGACAGCTCTGTGTTGGGTCAGACAGACAGACAGCTCAGTGTTGGGTCAGACAGACAGACCGCTCTGTGTTGGGTCAGACAGACAGACAGCTCTGTGTTGGGTCAGACAGACAGCTCTGTGTTGGGTCAGACAGACAGACAGCTCAGTGTTGGGTCAGACAGACAGCTCTGTGTTGGGTCAGACAGACAGACCGCTCTGTGTTGGGTCAGACAGACAGACAGCTCAGTGTTGGGTCAGACAGACCGCTCTGTGTTGGGTCAGACAGACAGACCGCTCTGTGTTGGGTCAGACAGACAGACAGCTCTGTGTTGGGTCAGACAGACAGACAGCTCAGTGTTGGGTCAGACAGACAGCTCTGTGTTGGGTCAGACAGACAGACCGCTCTGTGTTGGGTCAGACAGACAGACAGCTCTGTGTTGGGTCAGACAGACAGCTCTGTGTTGGGTCAGACAGACAGACAGCTCTGTGTTGGGTCAGACAGACAGACAGACAGACAGGCAGGCTGCTGTAGATGGATGTTCCGTCATGTAGCGGTGTGTGAGCCAGCTGGTCATGAAGCTAAACTGCTTCCAGAGTAATGAAGTGTTTGTGTGAGAGCTGGAGGTGGAGCAGAAGAAGCGTGTGTGTGTGTGTGTGTGTGTGTGTGTGTGTGTATGTGTCCTGGTGTAACCGAGGCTCGCAGTGTGAGCACTGCCAGGGGCTGGCAAGCAAGTTTGTTTTGATTCTTTCTCAGTGAAATCCCTTCTGCTGAGGACAGCTCCCCTCCTGATGTCAGTCTGAATATGAAGCTGTACTGTAGCTTGTCCTCTCTCCTGATGTCAGTCTGAATGTGAAGCTGTACTGTAGCTTGTCCTCTCTCCTGATGTCAGTCTGAATGTGAAGCTGTACTGTAGCTTGTCCTTGATGTTTGTGGAAGGCCTTGGTGAATCACTACCTCGCTTGTTACTGGGTAGGTAGCTGATCCCCGCTGAGGAGTGGAATACATAGATTGAACAAAGCACACTTTTTACTGTCTGTGTCTACGCTGCCTTGGGGGAAGTGTACAAACATCTCGTCATCACACCAGACATTGAAGCTGTGCTCAGACTGAAATAGCTGCTGTGATGGTCACTAGTGGGCCATACGGTGCTGGTGTCTAAGACAGACCAACAGCAGACAGACTGAACTAGCTGCGGTGATGTGATGGTCAGTGTCACTAGTGGGCCATACGGTGCTGGTGTCTAGTGGGCCATACGGTGCTGGTGTCTAGTGGGCCATACGGTGCTGGTGTCTAGTGGGCCATACGGTGCTGGTGTCTAGTGGGCCATACGGTGCTGGTGTCTAGTGGGCCATACGGTGCTGGTGTCTAGTGGGCCATACGGTGCTGGTGTCTAAGACAGACCAACAGCAGATGGGATTAGTTTTTCCAGATGAAAAACAGGGGGTTGGGTTATGTTGGCTGCTGCTCTTTCTTCAATGCCTAACGAATCTATCTCTTTCTCTCCCTGACCCTGTATTTATGCTTGAGCAGCACTGGTTGAAGCCTGAAAATTTTGTAAACAATTGCTGCATATATGCAGGTAGCAACTGAACGAATACGCTGTGTGTTTTAAATAGTGTTATATGTGCAATATGTGGCGGCCGGTGTTGATTCTGTGGCGCATCGCCTCATATGAGTCTATGTGGGAAACACTGGGTCAGTTTCAGCTTGTCTGAAGACGTGTGCTCTGGAGGAAGCTGTTCCGGCCCTCAGAGGTGTGGGTCAGGGTCAGGCTCTCTGACCAAGCCTGAGGCACATCCTCCACTCTCAGACCTGCACACCTGAGCTCATGTTCCCCTAACCTCCCCCTCTCTCTCCCCCCAGTCTCTCAGACCAGCACACCTGAGCTCATGTTCCCCTAACCTCCCCCCCCTCTCTCCCCCCAGTCTCTCAGACCTGCACACCTGAGCTCATGTTCCCCTAACCTCCCCCCCCCTCTCCCCCCAGTCTCTCAGACCTGCACACCTGAGCTCATGTTCCCCTAACCTCCCCCCTCTCTCCCCCCAGACTCTGGAGGAACCCCCCTACCTGACAGTGGGGACGGATGTCAGTGCCAAGTACAGGGGGGCGTTCTGTGAAGCCAAGATCAAGACAGCCAAGAGGCTGGTGAAGGCCAAGGTGAGTCCTCCCAAGGTTTCTTACATTTTTTTCTCTTGCATTGAGTTTTTCTGGGAGTTTTTCCTTGTCTTCCTTGAGGGTTTAGGTTGGTTGAGAGGCAGGTCTATGGGCGTATGTGAAGCCCTGTGTGACATGCTTGCGTGTTAAAAAGGGCTATACAAATACATTTTGATTTGATTTGAGTCCTGTTCACCTGTTTCACACTCACCTGGCAGGTGAGCGGGTGGTGCTCATGGTTTGATGGCGCTACACCTGCAGGTGGGGTGTGTGTTGGTGTTAACTGCTTGTTGCTTGTAGTGTGCCACATTATTATTACTATTACTGCTTATTACAGATATCAATAATTTGACACAAAATATTAATTTAAAATCGCTTTTGCGAAAGTGTGTCCATAGCAACGGTGTGTTATTCCCAGGCTGGCAGTGATCTGCTATTCAGAAATAACAGGTTGTAGAATGCTGTAATTGACCAATCAGAATTGAGTCAACAAAGCAGTGTAATTACGGCTGTTAGAGACAGTATACCCCTCTAACCCCTAACCCCCGAGAGGAGATGGTCTCTCTGTCTGAGAGAGGAGATGGTCTCTCTGTCTGAGAGGAGAGGAGATGGTCTCTCTGTCTGAGAGAGGAGATGGTCTCTCTGTCTGAGAGAGGAGATGGTCTCTCTGTCTGAGAGAGGAGATGGTCTCTCTGTCTGAGAGGAGAGGAGATGGTCTCTCTGTCTGAGAGGAGAGGAGATGGTCTCTCTCGGAGAGGAGAGAGTCTCTCTGATAGGAGAGGGTCTCTGTCTGAGAGAGGAGATGGTCTCTCTGTCTGAGAGGAGAGGAGATGGTCTCTCTCTGAGAGGAGATGGTCTCTCTGTCTGAGAGGAGAGGAGATGGTCTCTGTCTGAGAGAGGAGATGGTCTCTCTGTCTGAGAGAGGAGATGGTCTCTGTCTGAGAGAGGAGATGGTCTCTCTGTCTGAGAGGAGAGGAGATGGTCTCTCTGTCTGAGAGAGGAGATGGTCTCTCTGTCTGAGAGGAGAGGAGATGGTCTCTCTCTGAGGAGAGGGTCTCTCTGAGAGGAGAGGAGATGGTCTCTCTCGGAGAGGAGATGGTCTCTCTCGGAGAGGAGAGAGTCTCTCTGATAGGAGAGGGTCTCTGTCTGAGAGAGGAGATGGTCTCTCTGTCTGAGAGGAGAGGAGATGGTCTCTCTCTGAGAGGAGATGGTCTCTCTGTCTGAGAGGAGAGGAGATGGTCTCTGTCTGAGAGAGGAGATGGTCTCTCTGTCTGAGAGAGGAGATCAGAATCAGAATCAGAATCAGAAAGGGATTTATTGGCCATGAAAGTTTGCACAGTCAAGGAATTTGCTTTGGCAGGAAGGTGCATACAATAAACATATAGTATCCTTAAATTTAAATATGTGGACTGTCTATACTAAATATCTATACTATATAACTATACTATCTATACTAAAGTGGAATTATATTTAAAATAAAATATACAATAATGGTCTCTGTCTGAGAGAGGAGATGGTCTCTCTGTCTGAGATGAGAGGAGATGGTCTCTCTCTGAGAGGAGATGGTCTCTCTGTCTGAGAGGAGAGGAGATGGTCTCTCTCTGAGAGGAGAGAGTGTCTGTCTGAGAGAGGAGATGGTCTCTCTGTCTGAGAGAGGAGATGGTCTCTCTGGCTGAGAGAGGAGATGGTCTCTCTCGGAGAAGAGAGGAGAGGGTCTTTCTGTCTGAGAGAGGAGATGGTCTCTCTCGGAGAAGAGAGGAGAGGGTCTTTCTGTCTGGAGCATCAGTGTGGGCTGTGTACAGAAGCACAGCCCAGTTTCATCTTCACACTCTCTGAACACTCTCTTAATAATGCACATGAAGAAGAGTGTTCCGTGTAGCCAGCAGTGCTGCAGCTGGAGCACCTGTCAGAACCAGGGGGCAGGAGAGAGAGTGTGCTGGGTACTGTGTCAGAACCAGGGGGCAGGAGAGAGAGTGTGCTGGGGCAGAACCAGGGGGCAGGAGAGAGAGTGTGCTGGGTACTGTGTCAGAACCAGGGGGCAGGAGAGAGAGTGTGCTGGGTACTGTGTCAGAACCAGGGGGCAGGAGAGAGAGTGTGCTGGGGCAGAACCAGGGGGCAGGAGAGAGAGTGTGCTGGGGCAGAACCAGGGGGCAGGAGAGAGAGTGTGCTGGGTACTGCCAGTCAGAACCAGGGGGCAGGAGAGGGAGTGTGCTGGGGCAGAACCAGGGGCAGGAGAGAGAGTGTGCTGGGTACTGCCAGTCAGAACCAGGGGGCAGGAGAGAGAGTGTGCTGGGTACTGTGTCAGAACCAGGGAGCAGGAGAGGGAGTGTGCTGTGTCAGAACCAGGGGGCAGGAGAGAGATTGTGCTGGGGCAGAACTAGGGGGCAGGAGAGAGAGTGTGCTGTGTCAGAACCAGGGAGCAGGAGAGAGAGTGTGCTGTGTCAGAACCAGGGAGCAGGAGAGAGAGTGTGCTGGGTACTGCCAGTCAGAACCAGGGGGCAGGAGAGAGAGTGTGCTGGGGCAGAACCAGGGGGCAGGAGAGAGAGTGTGCTGGGGCAGAACCAGGGGGCAGGAGAGAGAGTGTGCTGGGTACTGCCAGTCAGAACCAGGGGGCAGGAGAGAGAGTGTGCTGGGTACTGTGTCAGAACCAGGGGGCAGGAGAGGGAGTGTGCTGGGGCAGAACCAGGGGGCAGGAGAGAGAGTGTGCTGGGTACTGCCTGTCAGAACCAGGGGGCAGGAGAGGGAGTGTGCTGGGTCAGAACCAGGGGGCAGGAGAGAGAGTGTGCTGTGTCAGAACCAGGGAGCAGGAGAGAGAGTGTGCTGGGTACTGTGTCAGAACCAGGGAGCAGGAGAGAGAGTGTGCTGTGTCAGAACCAGGGAGCAGGAGAGAGAGTGTGCTGTGTCAGAACCAGGGGGCAGGAGAGAGATTGTGCTGGGGCAGAACTAGGGGGCAGGAGAGAGAGTGTGCTGTGTCAGAACCAGGGGGCAGGAGAGAGAGTGTGCTGGGTACTGTGTCAGAACCAGGGAGCAGGAGAGAGAGTGTGCTGGGTACTGTGTCAGAACCAGGGAGCAGGAGAGAGAGTGTGCTGGGTACTGTGTCAGAACCAGGGGGCAGGAGAGAGAGTGTGCTGGGTACTGCCAGTCAAAACCAGGGGGCAGGAGAGAGAGTGTGCTGGGGCAGAACCAGGGAGCAGGAGAGAGAGTGTGCTGGGTACTGTGTCAGAACCAGGGAGCAGGAGAGAGAGTGTGCTGGGTACTGTGTCAGAACCAGGGGGCAGGAGAGTGTGCTGGGTACTGTCAGAACCAGGGGGCAGGAGAGAGAGTGTGCTGGGTACTGCCAGTCAGAACCAGGGGGCAGGAGAGAGAGTGTGCTGGGTACTGCCTGTCAGAACCAGGGAGCAGGAGAGAGAGTGTGCTGTGTCAGAACCAGGGGGCAGGAGAGAGAGTGTGCTGTGTCAGAACCAGGGGGCAGGAGAGAGAGTGTGCTGGGGCAGAACAAGGGGGCAGGAGAGAGAGTGTGCTGGGTCAGAACCAGGGGGCAGGAGAGAGAGTGTGCTGGGGCAGAACCAGGGGGCAGGAGAGAGAGTGTGCTGGGTACTGTGTCAGAACCAGGGGGCAGGAGAGAGAGTGTGCTGGGTACTGTGTCAGAACCAGGGGGCAGGAGAGAGAGTGTGCTGGGTACTGCCAGTCAGAACCAGGGGGCAGGAGAGAGAGTTTGCTGGGGCAGAACCAGGGGGCAGGAGAGAGAGTGTGCTGTGTCAGAACCAGGGGGCAGGAGAGAGAGTGTGCTGGGGCAGAACCAGGGGGCAGGAGAGAGAGTGTGCTGGACACTGTGTCAGAACCAGGGGGCAGGAGAGAGAGTGTGCTGTGTCAGAACCAGGGGGCAGGAGAGAGAGTTTGCTGGGGCAGAACCAGGGGGCAGGAGAGAGAGTGTGCTGGGGCAGAACCAGGGGGCAGGAGAGAGAGTGTGCTGGGTACTGCCAGTCAGAACCAGGGGGCAGGAGAGAGAGTGTGCTGGGGCAGAACCAGGGGGCAGGAGAGAGAGTGTGCTGGGTACTGTGTCAGAACCAGGGGGCAGGAGAGAGAGTGTGCTGGGTACTGTGTCAGAACCAGGGGGCAGGAGAGAGAGTGTGCTGGGGCAGAACCAGGGGGCAGGAGAGAGAGTGTGCTGGGTACTGCCAGTCAGAACCAGGGGGCAGGAGAGAGAGTGTGCTGGGTACTGCCTGTCAGAACCAGGGGGCAGTAGAGAGAGTGTGCTGGGGCAGAACCAGGGGGCAGGAGAGAGAGTGTGCTGGGTACTGCCAGTCAGAACCAGGGGGCAGGAGAGAGAGTGTGCTGGGTACTGTGTCAGAACCAGGGGGCAGGAGAGGGAGTGTGCTGGGGCAGAACTAGGGGGCAGTAGAGAGAGTGTGCTGGGTACTGCCTGTCAGAACCAGGGGGCAGGAGAGGGAGTGTGCTGTGGCAGAACCAGGGGGCAGGAGAGAGAGTGTGCTGGGTACTGTGTCAGAACCAGGGGGCAGGAGAGAGAGTGTGCTGGGTACTGTGTCAGAACCAGGGGGCAGGAGAGAGAGAGTGTGCTGGGTACTGTGCCAGAACCAGGGGGCAGGAGAGAGAGTGTGCTGTGTCAGAACCAGGGGGCAGGAGAGAGAGTGTGCTGGGGCAGAACCAGGGGGCAGGAGAGAGAGTGTGCTGGGTACTGCCAGTCAGAACCAGGGGGCAGGAGAGAGAGTGTGCTGGGGCAGAACCAGGGGGCAGGAGAGAGAGTGTGCTGGGTACTGCCAGTCAGAACCAGGGGGCAGGAGAGAGAGTGTGCTGGGGCAGAACCAGGGGGCAGGAGAGAGAGTGTGCTGGGTACTGTGTCAGAACCAGGGGGCAGGAGAGAGAGTGTGCTGGGTACTGTGTCAGAACCAGGGGGCAGGAGAGAGAGTGTGCTGGGGCAGAACCAGGGGGCAGGAGAGAGAGTGTGCTGGGTACTGCCAGTCAGAACCAGGGGGCAGGAGAGAGAGTGTGCTGGGTACTGCCTGTCAGAACCAGGGGGCAGTAGAGAGAGTGTGCTGGGGCAGAACCAGGGGGCAGGAGAGAGAGTGTGCTGGGTACTGCCAGTCAGAACCAGGGGGCAGGAGAGAGAGTGTGCTGGGTACTGTGTCAGAACCAGGGGGCAGGAGAGGGAGTGTGCTGGGGCAGAACTAGGGGGCAGTAGAGAGAGTGTGCTGGGTACTGCCTGTCAGAACCAGGGGGCAGGAGAGGGAGTGTGCTGTGGCAGAACCAGGGGGCAGGAGAGAGAGTGTGCTGGGTACTGCCAGTCAGAACCAGGGGGCAGGAGAGAGAGTGTGCTGGGTACTGTGTCAGAACCAGGGAGCAGGAGAGAGAGTGTGCTGGGTACTGCCAGTCAGAACCAGGGGGCAGGAGAGAGAGTGTGCTGGACATTGCCGTCACATGCAAGATTATCAGTGACTGATCAGATTATGACAAGCTCACCACGGTAGTGGAGGGGAGGTAGGTGGGGGAGGGGAGTGAAGGGGTGGGGGAGGGCTGACCAGCGGGGGCTGGCAGGAAGAGCCCCCACCACCAGGGTGAGGTGACAGTGAGCTCCCTGCTCCTGACAGCCCTATCATGTTAAGCCTGGCTATCGATCCAGAGAGATAAACCAGAGACCCCCCCCGCAAGCCCCCCCCCGGCCTGAGACCCCAGCAGTCAGGAGCTGGGCACGCTGTGTGTGTGTTGTGTGTGTGTGTGTGTGATGTGGAGGAGTTGTGTGTGTTATGCCTTTTTGGAGAAGTATTTGTTTACTATGGTTACTGATTCCTCTCCCTCCCCCCAGGTGACCTTTAAACCAGATCTGTCCACAGCGGAGGTCCAGGATGAACACATCAGAGGGCCTCTAAAGGTGAGGCTGGGGCCGGGGCTGGGGCCGGGGCTGGGGCCGGGGCTGGGGCTGGGGATTCAGCACACTGCTCTGTTACTTTAATCCCGTACTCATCACAGGGTTCAACACAAGCAGCTAGTTTGAACGTGATTGGGAGAGGAGGTGCTGTGTCAGGTCTGCGTCTACGAGACAGGAAGGTTCAGTCAGGTCTGCTTCTACGAGACAGGAAGGTTCAGTCAGGTCTGCTTCTACGAGACGGGAAGGTTCAGTCAGGTCTGCTTCTACGAGACAGGAAGATTCAGTCACAGGTCTGCTTCTACGAGACGGGAAGGTTCAGTCAGGTCTGCTTCTAGAGACAGGAAGGTTCAGTCAGGTCTGCTTCTACGAGACAGGAAGGTTCAGTCAGGTCTGCTTCTACGAGACGGGAAGGTTCAGTCAGGTCTGCTTCTAGAGACAGGAAGGTTCAGTCACAGGTCTGCTTCTACCAGACAGGAAGGTTCAGTCAGGTCTGCTTCTAGAGACAGGAAGGTTCAGTCAGGTCTGCTTCTACGAGACAGGAAGGTTCAGTCAGGTCTGCTTCTACGAGACAGGAAGGTTCAGTCAGGTCTGCTTCTACAGACAGGAAGGTTCAGTCAGGTCTGCTTCTACGAGACAGGAAGGTTCAGTCAGGTCTGCTTCTACGAGACAGGAAGATTCAGTCAAGGTCTGCTTCTACGAGACGGGAAGGTTCAGTCAGGTCTGCTTCTACGAGACAGGAAGGTTCAGTCAGGTCTGCTTCTACGAGACAGGAAGGTTCAGTCAGGTCTGCTTCTACGAGACAGGAAGGTTCAGTCAGGTCTGCTTCTACGAGACAGGAAGGTTCAGTCAGGTCTGTTCTAGACGGAAGTTCGTAGTCTGCTAGAGACAGGAAGGTTCAGTCAGGTCTGCTTCTACGAGACAGGAAGGTTCAGTCAGGTCTGCTTCTACGAGACAGGAAGGTTCAGTCAGGTCTGCTTCTACGAGACAGGAAGGTTCAGTCAGTCGCTTCTAAGACAGGAGGTTCAGGTCTGCTTCTACGAGACAGGAAGGTTCAGTCAGGTCTGCTTCTACGAGACAGGAAGGTTCAGTCAGGTCTGCTTCTACGAGACAGGAAGGTTCAGTCAGGTCTGCTTCTACGAGACAGGAAGGTTCAGTCAGGTCTGCTTCTACGAGACAGGAAGGTTCAGTCACAGGTCTGCTTCTACGAGACAGGAAGGTTCAGTCAGGTCTGCTTCTACGAGACAGGAAGGTTCAGTCAGGTCTGCTTCTACGAGACAGGAAGGTTCAGTCAGGTCTGCTTCTACGAGACAGGAAGGTTCAGTCAGGTCTGCTTCTACGAGACAGGAAGGTTCAGTCAGGTCTGCTTCTACGAGACGGGAAGGTTCAGTCAGGTCTGCTTCTACGAGACAGGAAGGTTCAGTCAGGTCTGCTTCTACGAGACAGGGAAGGTTCAGTCCAGGTCTGCTTCTACGACACGGGAAGGTTCAGTCAGGTCTGCTTCTACGAGACGGAAGTTCAGTCAGGTCTGCTTCTACGACAGGGAAGGTTCAGTCAGTCTGCTTCTACGAGACAGGAAGGTTCAGTCAGGTCTGCTTCTAGAGACAGGAAGTTCAGTCAGGTCTGCTTCTACGAGACAGGAAGGTTCAGTCAGGTCTGCTTCTACGAGACGGGAAGGTTCAGTCAGGTCTGCTTCTACGAGACAGGAAGATTCAGTCAGGTCTGCTTCTAGACGGGAAATTCAGTCAGGCTTTTAAGACAGGAGATTCAGTCAGGTCTGCTTCTAGAGACAGGAAGATTCAGTCATGTCTGCTTCTACGAGACGGGAAGGTTCAGTCAGGTCTGCTTCTACGAGACAGGAAGGTTCAGTCAGGTCTGCTTCTACGAGACAGGAAGGTTCAGTCAGGTCTGCTTCTACCAGACAGGAAGGATCAGTCCTTCACTGTGAGGCTCTGTCTTGTTTTGGAAACAGATCATTACTGAATCTTTTTTGGGATGCTTTCTTTTATACGGCCTGGGTCCAGAGCTCTGCGGCTGGCTGCTCATATAGCTGCTCATATAGCTGCTCATATAGCTGCTCATATAGCTGCTCATATAGCTGCTCATATAGCTGCTCATATAGCTGCTCATATAGCTGCTCATATAGCTGCTCATATAGCTGCTCATATAGCTGCTCATATAGCTGCTCATATAGCTGCTCATATAGCTGCTCATATAGCTGCTCATATAGCTGCTCATATAGCTGCTCATATAGCTGCTCATATAGCTGCTCATATAGCTGCTCATATAGCTGCTCATATAGCTGCTCATATAGCTGCTCATATAGCTGCTCATATAGCTGCTCATATAGCTGCTCATATAGCTGCTCATATAGCTGCTCATATAGCTGCTCATATAGCTGCTCATATAGCTGCTCATATAGCTGCTCATATAGCTGCTCATATAGCTGCTCAGATCCAGCAGCACATGTTTACCAGAGATGTTTACCAGTGGTTTTACTACAGCAACAGCTCCTATGTCAACACAGAAACACCACAGCAGCATTTCCATCACAGTTTGACGCTTTAGTTCCTGTATAAGACCGTTCTAGCAGCATTATGAGAGTGTGTCGGGGTGAGCGAGTGTGAGAGTGTGTCCAGGTGAGAGTGTGTCCAGGTGACAGGTGTCTGTGTGATTCTTCAGGTGGGAGCTGCTGTGGAGGTCAAGAACCAGGATGGAGTTTATCAGGAAGCCACCATCAACAAGCTGACAGATGCCAGTATCTACACTGTGGGTGAGTCTGAGGAGAGCTCCTCCCCCTCTCCCCCTCCTCCCCTCCCCCCCCCTCCCAGGGGGCAGGTCGGGGGCTGCGCTCCCTGTCCTATCTTCTGACGCTCCAGTTGAGGGATCCTTGAAGTGATATTAAGCAGTGAGCTGGAACCCACTGTGATTGCTTGGCTGTGTGTTCCTGAAGAACAACAGTTGTCATGGCAGGGTGGAAACAGGAAGCAGCGGGCTGTATTAGAGCATGGGCGATTCTGGAACAGAGATGGAGGAGTGTGTCGCTGCTATGGCCCTGGAGGGTAGTGGTGTATGTCTGTGTGTGTGTGTGTCTGTGCATGCACATGTGTGTGTCTGTGTGTGTGTTGTAACTGTCTGTGTGTGCACATGTGTGGTGTGTACATCTGTGTGTGCACATGTGTGGTGTGTACATCTGTGTGTGTGGTGTGTACATCTGTGTGTGTGTGTGTGGTGTGTACATCTGTGTGTGTGGTGTGTACATCTGTGTGTGTGTGTGTGGTGTGTATATCCGTGTGTGTGGTGTGTACATCTGTGTGTGTGTGTGTGGTGTGTATATCCGTATCTGTTTGTGTGTGTGTGGTGTGTATATCTGTGTGTGTGTGGTGTGTATATCTGTGTGTGTGTGTTCAGACACTGTGTCCTACATTCAGCTGTTTCCTCGTCTGTGTCTCTGCAGTGTTCGACGACGGCGATGAAAAGACCCTCCGCCGCTCCTCCCTGTGTCTGAAAGGAGCGCGTCACTTTGCAGAGAGCGAGGCGAGTCGCCCTGCCTCCGCAACACGTCCCTGCCTCCACCCCCTGCCTCCACAACACGTCCCTGCCTCCACCCCCTGCCTCCACAGCACCTCCCTGCCTCCACAACACGTCCCTGCCTCCACCCCCTGCCTCCACAGCACCTCCCTGCCTCCACCCCCTGCCTCCACAACATGTCCCTGCCTCCACCCCCTGCCTCCACAGCACCTCCCTGCCTCCACCCCCTGCCTCTACAACACGTCCCTGCCTCCACAACACGTCCCTGCCTCCACAACACGTCCCTGCCTCCACCCCCTGCCTCCACAACACGTCCCTGCCTCCACCCCCTGCCTCCACAACACGTCCCGGCCTCCACCCCCTGCCTCCACAGCACCTCCCTGCCTCCACCCCCTGCCTCTACAACACGTCCCTGCCTCCACAACACGTCCCTGCCTCCACAACACGTCCCTGCCTCCACAACACGTCCCTGCCTCCACAACACATCCCTGCCTCCACCACACGTCCCTGCCTCCACAACACGTCCTTGCCTCCACAACACATCCCTGCCTTCACCACACGTCCCTGCCTCCACAACACGTCCCTGCCTCCACAACACGTCCTTGCCTCCACAACACGTCCCTGCCTCCACAACACGTCCCTGCCTCCACAACACGTCCCTGCCTCCACAACACGTCCCTGCCTCCACAACACGTCCCTGCCTCCACAACACGTCCCTGCCTCCACCCCCTGCCTCCACAACACGTCCCTGCCTCCACCCCCTGCCTCCACAGCACCTCCCTGCCTCCACCCCCTGCCTCTACAACACGTCCCTGCCTCCACCCCCTGCCTCCACAACACGTCCCTGCCTCCACCCCCTGCCTCCACAACACGTCCCTGCCTCCACCCCCTGCCTCCACAACACGTCCCTGCCTCCACAACACGTCCCTGCCTCCACCCCCTGCCTCCACAACACGTCCCTGCCTCCACCCCCTGCCTCCACAACACGTCCCTGCCTCCACCCCCTGCCTCTACAACACGTCCCTGCCTCCACAACACGTCCCTGCCTCCACAACACGTCCCTGCCTCCACAACACGTCCCTGCCTCCACCCCCTGCCTCCACAACACGTCCCTGCCTCCACCCCCTTTCTGCTAGACATGCAGATCAGTTTCCTCTCAGGCAGGAGTAGATGATCCCAGCTCGTTTGCTTGGGTCTGATTAGATGTTGACTCTGTGTTCCAGACCCTGGACAGGCTGCCTCTCACCAACCCAGAGCACTTCGGGACTCCCGTCATCGGCAAGAAGGGAAACCGTGGCCGGCGCTCAAACCCAGTGTGAGTAGAACCCTGCCAGCCAGAGTCACCACGGGAGGGGAGAGGGGGGGGAGAGGGGAGAGGGGGGAGAGGGGGGAGGGGATGGGAGGGGAGGAGGCGGAGGACGGTTCTGAGCTTGGTGCTCTCGCTCTCTCTATCTCTCTCTCTCTCTCTCTCTCTGTGTCTCTCTCTCTCGCTATCTCCCTCTCTCTCTGTCGACCTTCCTGTAACAGTCCCCCAGGCTGGGGGAGGAGTTCCTGCCTTCTTCGTTTGGAGTCTGTGTGTGTGTGTGTGTGTGTGTGTGTGTGGAGAGAGAGTGTGTAAACCCATTATTGTGTGTGTGAGGGAGATAATAAAGCACAGCCGCACAGCTTCAGTCTCAGGGAGGACCAGGACTGTCTGCATCTTACTGTCCCTCCTTAGACATTCTCTACAGAGTGGCTCTGGAGTGCTAGGCTCCTCTCTGCACCACAGTTACACCCCAAGCTTCCTGAGCCACAGGTGGTCACAGGTGCTCTGTCTCTGACATAGTGAACCAGGATGGAGAGGAACTAGCTAGCTCTGCTAGCTCTGTTAACTCTGCTAGCTCTGCTAACTCTGCTAACTCTGCTAGCTCTGTTAGCTCTGCTAACTCTGCTAGCTCTGTTAGCTCTGTTAGCTCTGCTAGCTCCACGTGTGTGTGTGTGTGTGTTGTCGGTGCTTGGCACAGCTGACTGTGTTTTCGTCACAATGAGCTCCACTGTCTGAGCTCCTCTGTATCTCTGCTGTAATGAGCCGGGAGTAAACAACTGGGGCTGTGCTGGTTGTTACAGTAACACTGTTACACTGTTACACTGACACTGTTACAGCAACACTGTTACACTAACGCTGCTACACTAACTCTGACTGTTAACACTAACTCTGACTGTTACACTGAAACTGCTACACTACCACAGTTACAGTAACACTGTCTGCTTGGATACGTTGCTGTCTCCCTGCTGCAGCGTGTTATTGGCCTGTTTGGGTGTAGACGTGGTGCTGTGGCGTGGTTCTACACCCACTCCAGGCAGGCAGGGGAGGTGGTGGAGGTGTTTGGGTGTAGACGTGGTGGAGGTGTTTGGGTGTAGACGTGTCTGGGTGTAGACGTGGTGGAGGTGTTTGGGTGTAGACGTGTCTGGGTGTAGACGTGTTTGGGTGTAGATGTGGTGGAGGTGTTTGGGTGTAGACGTGGTGGAGGTGCTTGGGTGTAGACGTGGTGGAGGTGTTTGGGTGTAGACGTGTCTGGGTGTAGACGTGTTTGGGTGTAGACGTGTCTGACAATGTGTGTGCTCCCTCACAGCCAGGAGGAGGAGTCATCTTCATCCTCCAGTGAGGAAGAGGAGGGGGACCAGAAACAGAATGAGGATCTGTTCGGGAAGGTGGTGTGTGTGGAGGCTGTCGTCACGGGAGACAAAAAGAAGACCACGTGGTACCCTGCTCTGGTGAGTGACCACACACACACACATGCTTACACACACATGCTTACACACACACACACACACATGCTTACACACACACACATGCTTACACACACACACGTGCTTACACACATGCTTACACACACTAACACACGTGCTTACACACACATGCTTACACACACACACACACGTGCTTACACACACACATGCTTACACACACACACACGTGCTTACACACACATGCTTACACACACTAACACACATGCTTACACACACACACACACACACACACACACACACACACACACGTGCTTACACACACACATGCTTACACACACACACACACACATGCTTACACACACACACGTGCTGCCGGTTGGTCTCACCCCCTGGCGTTCTCTTCGGCCTCAGGATTAGAGTGTGAACTGGACTGTTACGTAATCTCTCCAAACTGGCTGCTGTGTCAGAGCTGTTAGCTGTTGCTATGGGCTAGGCAGGCTGTTGCTATGGGCTAGGAATGCTGTTGCAGTGGGCTAGGCAGGCTGTTGCAGTGGGCTAGGCAGACTGTTGCAGTGGGCTAGGCAGGCTGTTGCAGTGGGCTAGGCAGGCTGTTGCAGTGGGCTAGGCAGGCTGTTGCAGTGGGCTAGGCAGACTGTTGCAGTGGGCTAGGCAGGCTGTTGCAGTGGGCTAGGCAGGCTGTTGCAGTGGGCTAGGCAGGCTGTTGCAGTGGGCTAGGCAGGCTGTTGCAGTGGGCTAGGCAGGCTGTTGCAGTGGGCTAGGCAGGCTGTTGCAGTGGGCTAGGCAGACTGTTGCAGTGGGCTAGGCAGTCTGTTGCAGTGGGCTAGGCAGGCTGTTGCAGTGGGCTAGGCAGGCTGTTGCAGTGGGCTAGGCAGTCTGTTGCAGTGGGCTAGGCAGTCTCCTCTGTAAAGATGGTTAAAAAAACAAACACACTAAAGTGCCTCAATTTGATTGATTTGCAGAAAAGCAGTATTGGTTTGGATGACTGAATCCTGCAGCAGCTGCTCTGCAAGCGCATTGGAACCGATAGCTGAAATGACTTAGAGCTGGCTTGTGTTTTGATGTGAAAATCATCATTCAGTGTTAGCCCTTCCCTGCCACCCTACACCCTGGATCAGTGCTACTCTGCGTGGGGGGAGAGCACACAGGGAAATGGTGACAGGGCTTGTTTGTTTATGTAAGTGGTACAGGCGGAACAGCGGAGACACAGACGCTGGCCCTTTAAGTGTTCCTGTGTAGTCAGCAGGCTCCGCCTCCAGGGTTTGTTGTTCTTGGCGTGCTGCTGCTGCTGCCGTCCGCCGCCACACTGCCTCCTGGTGGCGGCCCACGGTACTGCAGAGCCCTGCTGTAGCGCCGCACAGCATGCTGGGAGCTGTTGCTACGGCGAGTTGAGGAGGAGGAGGAGCCAACAGATGTCTTGGAGCTTAGGTGGGACGTAAGGAGGGAGGCTGAGAGGGAGAGGCTGAGAGGAGGAGGCTGAGAGGAAGAGGCTGAGAGGAAGAGGCTGAGAGGGAGAGGCTGAGACTCACGACAGAGACACAGGGAAGGAGAGAGCGAGAGAGCAGCAGGAAGGAAATGAAAGATGAGAAACAAGGAAACAGCGATGTGGGCGGAGATGAGCTAAAGGCTTGGTTGTGTATCAGACCTCCAGGAGGTGGGTAGTGTCCTGTGGTCTGGAGTATGGAGTATGGAGTATGGAGTATGGAGTATGGAGTATGGAGTATGGAGTATGGAGTATGGAGTATGGAGTATGGAGTATGGAGTCTGGAGTCTGGAGCCTGGAGTCTAGTCTGGAGTCTGGAGTCTAGTCTGGAGTCTGGAGTCTAGTCTGGAGTCTAGTCTGGAGTCTGGAGTCTAGTCTGGAGTCTAGTCTGGAGTCTGGAGTCTAGTCTGGAGTCTAGTCTGGAGTCTGTAGTCTAGTCTGGAGTCTGTAGTCTAGTCTGGAGTCTAGTCTGGAGTCTAGTCTGGAGTCTGGAGTCTGGAGTCTAGTCTGGAGTCTAGTCTGGAGTCTAGTCTGGAGTCTGGAGTCTAGTCTGGAGTCTAGTCTGGAGTCTGGAGTCTAGTCTGGAGTCTGTAGTCTAGTCTGGAGTCTGTAGTCTAGTCTGGAGTCTGTAGTCTAGTCTGGAGTCTGTAGTCTAGTCTGGAGTCTGTAGTCTAGTCTGGAGTCTAGTCTGGAGTCTGTAGTCTAGTCTGGAGTCTGTAGTCTAGTCTGGAGTCTATAGTCTGGAGTCTGTAGTCTAGTCTGGAGTCTGTAGTCTAGTCTGGAGTCTGAGTCTGGAGTCTGGAGTCTAGTCTGGAGTCTGGAGTCTGGAGTCTGGAGTCTAGTCTGGAGTCTAGTCTGGAGTCTGGAGTCTAGTCTGGAGTCTGGAGTCTAGTCTGGAGTCTAGTCTGGAGTCTGGAGTCTAGTCTGGAGTCTGTAGTCTAGTCTGGAGTCTAGTCTGGAGTCTGGAGTCTAGTCTGGAGTCTGGAGTCTAGTCTGGAGTCTAGTCTGGAGTCTGGAGTCTAGTCTGGAGTCTGGAGTCTAGTCTGGAGTCTAGTCTGGAGTCTAGTCTGGAGTCTGGAGTCTGGAGTCTGGAGTCTAGTCTGGAGTCTGTAGTCTAGTCTGGAGTCTGTAGTCTAGTCTGGAGTCTGTAGTCTAGTCTGGAGTCTATAGTCTGGAGTCTAGTCTGGAGTCTGGAGTCTAGTCTGGAGTCTAGTCTGGAGTCTGGAGTCTAGTCTGGAGCCTGTAGTCTAGTCTGGAGTCTGTAGTCTAGTCTGGAGTCTGTAGTCTAGTCTGGAGCCTAGTCTGGAGCCTGTAGTCTGTAGTCTAGTCTTGAGCCTGTAGTCTAGTCTGGAGTCTAGTCTGGAGTCTGTAGTCTAGTCTGGAGTCTGTAGTCTAGTCTGGAGCCTGTAGTCTAGTCTGGAGTCTAGTCTGGAGTCTAGTCTGGAGTCTGGAGTCTGGAGTCTAGTCTGGAGTCTAGTCTGGAGTCTAGTCTGGAGTCTAGTCTGGAGTCTATAGTCTGGAGTCTAGTCTGGAGTCTGGAGTCTAGTCTGGAGCCTGTAGTCTAGTCTGGAGTCTGTAGTCTAGTCTGGAGTCTGTAGTCTAGTCTGGAGTCTATAGTCTGGAGTCTAGTCTGGAGTCTAGTCTGGAGTCTGGAGTCTAGTCTGGAGCCTGGAGTCTAGTCTGGAGTCTGTAGTCTAGTCTGGAGTCTAGTCTGGAGTCTAGTCTGGAGTCTGGAGTCTAGTCTGGAGTCTAGTCTGGAGTCTGGAGTCTAGTCTGGAGCCTGGAGTCTAGTCTGGAGTCTATAGTCTGGAGTCTAGTCTGGAGTCTGTAGTCTAGTCTGGAGTCTGTAGTCTAGTCTGGAGTCTGTAGTCTAGTCTGGAGTCTATAGTCTAGTCTGGAGTCTGTAGTCTAGTCTGGAGTCTATAGTCTGGAGTCTAGTCTGGAGTCTGTAGTCTAGTCTGGAGTCTGTAGTCTAGTCTGGAGTCTGTAGTCTAGTCTGGAGTCTGTAGTCTAGTCTGGAGTCTATAGTCTGGAGTCTAGTCTGGAGTCTAGTCTGGAGTCTGGAGTCTAGTCTGGAGCCTGGAGTCTAGTCTGGAGTCTGTAGTCTAGTCTGGAGTCTAGTCTGGAGTCTAGTCTGGAGTCTGGAGTCTAGTCTGGAGCCTGGAGTCTAGTCTGGAGTCTATAGTCTGGAGTCTAGTCTGGAGTCTGTAGTCTAGTCTGGATCCTGTAGTCTGGAGTCTGGAGTCTGTAGTCTAGTCTGGAGTCTATAGTCTGGAGTCTAGTCTGGAGCCTGTAGTCTAGTCTGGAGTCTAGTCTGGAGTCTAGTCTGGAGTCTGTAGTCTAGTCTGGAGTCTGTAGTCTAGTCTGGAGTCTAGTCTGGAGCCTGTAGTCTAGTCTGGAGTCTAGTCTGGAGTCTGTAGTCTAGTCTGGAGTCTGTAGTCTAGTCTGGAGTCTAGTCTGGAGCCTGTAGTCTAGTCTGGAGTCTGTAGTCTAGTCTGGAGTCTAGTCTGGAGCCTGTAGTCTAGTCTGGAGTCTAGTCTGTAGTCTAGTCTGGAGTCTGTAGTCTAGTCTGGAGTCTGTAGTCTAGTCTGGAGTCTGTAGTCTAGTCTGGAGCCTGTAGTCTGGAGTCTATAGCCTGGAGTCTAGTCTGGAGTCTGTAGTCTAGTCTGGAGCCTGTAGTCTAGTCTGGAGTCTGTAGTCTAGTCTGGAGTCTAGTCTGGAGCCTGTAGTCTGGAGCCTGTAGTCTGGAGCCTGTAGTCTGGAGCCTGTAGTCTAGTCTGGAGCCTGTAGTCTGTAGTCTAGTCTGGAGTCTGTAGTCGAGTCTGGAGTCTGGAGTCTGTAGTCTGTAGTCTAGTCTGGAGTCTAGTCTGTAGTCTGTAGTCTAGTCTGGAGTCTGTAGTCTAGTCTGGAGTCTATAGTCTGGAGTCTAGTCTGGAGCCTGTAGTCTGGAGCCTGTAGTCTAGTCTGGAGCCTGTAGTCTGTAGTCTAGTCTGGAGTCTGTAGTCTAGTCTGGAGTCTGGAGTCTGGAGTCTGGAGTCTGTAGTCTGTAGTCTAGTCTGGAGTCTAGTCTGGAGTCTAGTCTGGAGTCTGTAGTCTGTAGTCTAGTCTGGAGTCTGGAGTCTAGTCTGGAGTCTGGAGTCTGGAGTCTGGAGTCTAGTCTAGAGCCTGTAGTCTAGTCTGGAGTCTGGAGTCTGGAGTCTATAGTCTAGTCTGGAGCCTGTAGTCTAGTCTGGAGCCTGTAGTCTGGAGTCTAGTCTGGAGCCTGTAGTCTGGAGCCTGTAGTCTAGTCTGGAGTCTATAGTCTGGAGTCTAGTCTGGAGCCTGTAGTCTGGAGCCTGTAGTCTAGTCTGTAGTCTAGTCTGTAGTCTAGTCTGTAGTCTGGAGCCTGTAGTCTAGTCTGGAGTCTAGTCTGTAGTCTAGTCTGGAGTCTCTAGTCTAGTCTGGAGTCTGTAGTCTAGTCTGGAGTCTATAGTCTAGTCTGGAGTCTAGTCTGGAGTCTATAGTCTAGTCTGGAGTCTAGTCTGGAGTCTATAGTCTAGTCTGGAGTCTATAGTCTGGAGTCTAGTCTGGAGCCTGTAGTCTAGTCTGTAGTCTAGTCTGGAGTCTGTAGTCTAGTCTGGAGCCTGTAGTCTAGTCTGTAGTCTAGTCTGGAGTCTGTAGTCTAGTCTGGAGTCTGTAGTCTAGTCTGGAGTCTGGAGTCTAGTCTGGAGTCTGTAGTCTAGTCTGGAGCCTGTAGTCTGGAGCCTGTAGTCTGGAGCCTGTAGTCTAGTCTGGAGTCTAGTCTGGAGCCTGTAGTCTAGTCTGGAGTCTGTAGTCTAGTCTGGAGTCTGTAGTCTAGTCTGGAGCCTGTAGTCTGGAGCCTGTAGTCTGTAGTCTGTAGTCTAGTCTGGAGTCTGTAGTCTAGTCTGGAGTCTAGTCTGGAGCCTGTAGTCTGGAGCCTGTAGTCTAGTCTGGAGTCTAGTCTGGAGCCTGTAGTCTGTAGTCTGTAGTCTAGTCTGGAGTCTGTAGTCTAGTCTGGAGTCTGTAGTCTGTAGTCTAGTCTGGAGTCTAGTCTGGAGCCTGTAGTCTATAGTCTAGTCTGGAGCCTGTAGTCTGGAGCCTGTAGTCTAGTCTGGAGTCTAGTCTGGAGTCTAGTCTGGAGTCTGTAGTCTAGTCTGGAGCCTGTAGTCTGGAGCCTGTAGTCTGGAGCCTGTAGTCTAGTCTGGAGTCTAGTCTGGAGCCTGTAGTCTGGAGCCTGTAGTCTAGTCTGGAGCCTGTAGTCTGGAGCCTGTAGTCTAGTCTGGAGTCTAGTCTGGAGCCTGTAGTCTGTAGTCTAGTCTGGAGCCTGTAGTCTAGTCTGGAGTCTAGTCTGGAGCCTGTAGTCTATAGTCTAGTCTGGAGTCTAGTCTGTAGTCTAGTCTGGAGTCTGTAGTCTAGTCTGGAGTCTAGTCTGGAGCCTGTAGTCTGGAGTCTAGTCTGGAGTCTAGTCTGGAGCCTGTAGTCTGGAGCCTGTAGTCTAGTCTGGAGTCTAGTCTGGAGCCTGTAGTCTGGAGTCTGGAGTCTGGAGTCTGTAGTCTAGTCTGGAGTCTGTAGTCTGGAGCCTGTAGTCTAGTCTGGAGCCTGTAGTCTGGAGTCTGTAGTCTGGAGCCTGTAGTCTGGAGCCTGTAGTCTAGTCTGGAGCCTGTAGTCTGGAGCCTGTAGTCTAGTCTGGAGTCTAGTCTGGAGCCTGTAGTCTGGAGTCTGTAGTCTGGAGCCTGTAGTCTGGAGCCTGTAGTCTAGTCTGGAGCCTGTAGTCTGGAGTCTGTAGTCTAGTCTGGAGTCTAGTCTGGAGCCTGTAGTCTGTAGTCTAGTCTGGAGTCTGTAGTCTGCCGTGGGCCAGACCCCTGCTGTCGTCCTCACACACAGTAAACATCAGAGTGAAGCATGCTGGGAGACGTGATGACTCACAGCATCACTCGCTCTGTCTTCCTTTGTTTTTGATTTGATGGCTTATTTTGAGCTCAGGCCGTCACCATCGATACAGCGTCACCAGAGGCCTGATTTAGTATTTTATTTATTTAATTGAGTTATTTTAGATTGTGGGTCAGGTAGTAGTGATGTGTTTTTAGAACGGCAAAATAATTCTGTATCTCTCACTGACTAACATCCGTAGGAACCAGTGATAAAGCTGAAAAGTCAATAAACGCTCCCTGAGACTGAAGCTGTGTCCTCACTCTGACTTTTTCTCCTCGACAAGGTCATCTCCCCGGATTGCCATGACGACGTCACCATGAAAAAGGACAACATCTTCGTCCGCTCCTTCAAGGACGGAAAGTTGTAAGTCCTCAGTCGCTCCGTGTGTGTGTGTGTGTGTGAGTGGAGGGACAGCTGTGCTGCGGTCCTGGGCTTGGCTCAGGAGCGCCCTCTACAGGCTGATCCTGGAGCTGCCGCTAGGCACAGCACAGGCAGAGCGCCCTCTACAGGCTGATCCTGGAGCTGCAGCTAGGCACAGCACAGGCAGAGCGCCCTCTACAGGCTGATCCTGGAGCTGCAGCTAGGCACAGCACAGGCAGCAACACCGTTAGGAACAGACTTCTCTGAGACCCAGACTTTCAATAGTTGTTTATATTGTATATTGTGACAACGCTGTTGTCATGGACCTGCCTCCCTGGTCCAGCACCACGCTGTTGTCATGGACCTGCCTCCCTAGTCCAGCACCATGCTGTGTTGTCATGGACCTGCCTCCCTAGTCCAGCACCATGCTGTGTTGTCATGGACCTGCCTCCCTAGTCCAGCACCATGCTGTGTTGTCATGGACCTGCCTCCCTGGTCCAGCACCATGCTGTGTTGTCATGGACCTGCCTCCCTAGTCCAGCACCATGCTGTGTTGTCATGGACCTGCCTCCCTGGTCCAGCACCATGCTGTGTTGTCATGGACCTGCCTCCCTGGTCCAGCACCATGCTGTGTTGTCATGGACCTGCCTCCCTGGTCCAGCACCATGCTGTGTTGTCATGGACCTGCCTCCCTGGTCCAGCACCATGCTGTGTTGTCATGGACCTGCCTCCCTGGTCCAGCACCATGCTGTGTTGTCATGGACCTGCCTCCCTGGTCCAGCACCATGCTGTGTTGTCATGGACCTGCCTCCCTAGTCCAGCACCATGCTGTGTTGTCATGGACCTGCCTCCCTGGTCCAGCACCATGCTGTGTTGTCATGGACCTGCCTCCCTGGTCCAGCAGCACTCTGTGTTGTCATGGACCTGCCTCCCTAGTCCAGCACCATGCTGTGTTGTCATGGACCTGCCTCCCTGGTCCAGCACCATGCTGTGTTGTCATGGACCTGCCTCCCTGGTCCAGCAGCACACTGTGTTGTCATGGACCTGCCTCCCTGGTCCAGCACCATGCTGTGTTGTCATGGACCTGCCTCCCTGGTCCAGCACCATGCTGTGTTGTCATGGACCTGCCTCCCTGGTCCAGCAGCACTCTGTGTTGTCATGGACCTGCCTCCCTAGTCCAGCACCATGCTGTGTTGTCATGGACCTGCCTCCCTGGTCCAGCAGCACTCTGTGTTGTCATGGACCTGCCTCCCTAGTCCAGCACCATGCTGTGTTGTCATGGACCTGCCTCCCTGGTCCAGCAGCACTCTGTGTTGTCATGGACCTGCCTCCCTGGTCCAGCAGCACTCTGTGTTGTCATGATAAAAGCCCCCAGTTCAGCTCGCTAACACTAGGAGTCTCACTAGCTGTTGTGTATGTTCACCCTTCTATCCCTCATGTCACGTAGCATGAGGCCCAGACAGATGAAACACATGTTTCTCATCATAATCTGGGCTCTTGAAGTTGAAAGTGTTTTTCCAGCAGCCAGCCCCATACCACCCAGCGTCTGCAACAGGAGGACAGGGTTGGACTGTGTCTCAGTGTTGGACTGTGTCTCAGTGTAGATCAGGTGTAGCTGTGTCTCAGTGTAGCGCAGGTGTAGCTGTGTTCCTCTGCTGCCCCCCCTCTCTCTGCCCTGCTGCAGCAGGCTGGCCTGGCTAACACTGTGTGTGTGTCTGTGTGTGTGTCTGTGTGTGTGTGTGTGTGTGTGTTGCAGTTACACCGTGCTGAGGAAAGACGTGAGGGAAGTGGATGGTCGCTCTCCCCCCAGAGCAGATGCAGTGCTGAAGCCAGGTGAGTCCGGAGGGAGGGAGGGAGGGAGGGAGGGAGGGGAGGGAGGGAGGGAGGGAGGGAGGGAGGGGAGGGATGGGGGGAGGGGAGGAACGCTCCTCTCTGTCTTTGAAAGCCTCTCTGTATGACACCCCTGTTCTCTGCTCATAATTACTTGTGGATTCAGCTTATCAGCCCCTTAGAATTCACCCAGGCAGTCGGCTGCTGACTGTGATGTTATGCTGTGTAAAAGAGACAGTGTTGTAGAGCTTGTTAGGTGCTACTTAAGACCCACCTGAGTGGCTGAATGCAGATGATGATGATGCTGCTGCTGGTGGTGTAGAGGTGAACATCTATCTCTCTCCCGCTTGATCCCCCTGCCCCTTTCTCCCTCTCCCTCTCACTCCTTCCCCCTCTCTCTTCTCTCCCCCCCTCCCTCCCCCCCTCCTCAGCTTATCAGCTGGTCTCTCTGTGTCTAGTCGGGTTTTCCTTCAGGTAGTTCAGTGTTGATCCAGGGACTGAGGCATAATTGAGAGTCTCTTCTGTTGAATCCTTGTTGAAATGATAGTGCTGTCATTCACAGTGATTCCCAGACATTCACCCAGCAGGCATGTCCCTTCTCTGTGGAGTGTTATTGTAGAGCAGTTATATTATAGTTTCGAAAGGTTGAACAAAATGTGTGTGTGTGTTAGCGCTGGACGCGGCTCTGGAGTTCCAGCGGCAGGCTTCTGTCCCCTGCGCCTGGAGGACGGAGGTGAAGGACGAGAGCTCCAGCAGCGAGGAAGATGAGGAAGACGAGGAGGAGGAGGAGGAGGCCAGCAGCGAGGAAGAGGAGGTAACCCTCATCTCTCTCCACCTCCTGCAGACACACACACACCCAGTCACTCCTGACACACAAGCACACACACACACCGAGTCACTCCTGACACACAAGCAGACACACACACACACCCAGTCACCCCTGACACACAAGCAGACACACACACACAGTCACTCCTGTCACACAAACAGACACACACACCCAGTCAGTCCAACCAGACAGCTCTTTGTAGAAGACCTTCTCACCTGCTCTCTCTCTGTGCGTGTGTGTGTGCGTGCTCCTGTGTGTGTGTGTGTGTGCAGGAGGAAGTGGAGCCCTACCCAGAGGAGAAGGAGAACTTCCTGCAGCAGCTGTACAAGTTCATGGAGGACAGAGGTGAGCAGATCCTCCACTAGCAGAAGCAGCGGTGGGATTCCCCCCTGGGGAACCTCCACCTGGGTCATGGCTCCCCCCTCCCAAGTCACCTGTGTCTCCCCACCAGCAAACTCTCTGGGGCTGTTTGATGTACTACCACCCTCAGTGCCACCTCACAAACTCAGAAACACTTCAAAACGATATTGTAAAGGTGTATATGAGTGTATCCTGTGTGGTGTGGATATGCTGCAGGGTTCATGGGTTCATACACTCAGCAGCTCCCCTCTGTGTCTGCAGGAACCCCCATCAACAAGAAGCCGGTGCTGGGCTACAGGAACCTCAACCTCTTCAAACTCTACCGGCTGGTGCACAAACTGGGTGGCTTTGACAGTGTGAGTAGTCCAGGGCCGCACACACACACAAATCAAACACACCTCTTTTGGTCACTGTTTTATTTAGATAATCTTTTGATTACTTCTTGCCTGTTTTAAATGATTTTTCTACTGTGGAGTTTTAGCTCGTGTGTGAAGTCTCTCTCTCTCCATGTCTCTGGGCAGATCGAGAGCGGTTCTGTGTGGAAGTCTGTTTACCAGGACCTGGGCATCCCTGTTCTCAACTCTGCAGCTGGCTACAATGTCAAATGTGCTTACCGCAAGTACGTACCTCCCCTCTCCTCTCCTTCCTCTCATCTCCTCTCCTCCCCCCCCTCCTCTCCTCTCACCAGCTGTTCTCTCTCTACCAGCTGTTCTCTCTCTACCAGCTGTTCTCTCTCTACCAGCTGTTCTCTCTCTACCAGCTGTTCTCTCTCTCTACCAGCTGTTCTCTCTCTCTACCAGCTGTTCTCTCTCTACCAGCTGTTCTCTCTCTACCAGCTGTTCTCTCTCTACCAGCTGTTCTCTCTCTACCAGCTGTTCTCTCTCTCTCTCTACCAGCTGTTCTCTCTCTCTACCAGCTGTTCTCTCTCTCTACCAGCTGTTCTCTCTCTCTCTCTACCAGCTGTTCTCTCTCTACCAGCTGTTCTCTCTCTACCAGCTGTTCTCTCTCTACCAGCTGTTCTCTCTCTACCAGCTGTTCTCTCTCTACCAGCTGTTCTCTCTCTACCAGCTGTTCTCTCTCTACCAGCTGTTCTCTCTCTCTCTACCAGCTGTTCTCTCTCTCTCTACCAGCTGTTCTCTCTCTACCAGCTGTTCTCTCTCTCTACCAGCTGTTCTCTCTCGTTGTGTGTGTATGTGTGGCCCTGACCTCCAGTGTGCTGCTGTTGTGTAGGTACCTGTACGGCTTCGAGGAGTACAGCACCTCCACATCCATCACCTTCAGGATGGACCTGCCACTCAAGCAGGGGCCCAAGGGAGAGGCCAAGGTGGAGGGGGAGGCTGGGGGCCCCGCGGGGGCCATTGGGCCCCCTGCAACCTCCAGCACCGAGGAGAAGACAAACCCAGAGGGGGAGCACAGCCTGGCCACGGCCTCCGTCAGCAAGGTACACCTCCTCCCCACACACACCTCCTCCCCACACACACCTCCTCCCCACACACACCTCCTCCCCACACACACCGTCCTCCCCACACACCGCCGCCCCACACACACCTCCCGCCCCACACACACCTCCTCCCCACACACACCGCCTCCCCACACACACCTCCGCCCCACACACCTCCTCCCCACACACACCGTCCGCCCCACACACACCTCCTCCCCACACACCGCCTCCCCCACACACACCTCCTCCCCCACACACACCTCCTCCCCACACACACCGCCTCCCCCACACACACCCTCCTCCCCCCACACACACCTCCTCCCCCACACACACCTCCGCCCCACACACACCTCCTCCCCACACACATCTCCTCCCCCCCACACACCTCCTCCCCCACACACACCTCCTCCCCCACACACACCTCCTCCCCACACACACCTCCTCCCCCACACACACCTCCTCCCCCACACACACCCTCCTCCCCACACACACCTCCTCCCCACACACACCTCCTCCCCCACACACATCTCCTCCCCACACACCTCCTCCCCCACACACACCTCCTCCCCCACACACACCTCCTCCCCACACACACCTCCTCCCCACACACACCTCCTCCCCACACACAGCTGCCTCTTATCTGTCCACGTCTGGTGACTGCCACCATCACTTCTGACCTTCCTTTAGACATGCCTATACCCCTCTCCCCCGAGGCTAGGTCTGTCACAGCTAACCTCTGCACACTGTGAGAGCAGTGGAGGATATGATGTCATAAATCCCCCCTCTCCCCCCCCACAGGAGGAGAAGTCAGAACCAGGCAGGAACAAGCCGGGTCTGGACCCTCCCAAGGCTGAGCTGAAGGATGGAGGCCAGGAGGAGGAGGAGGAGGAGGAGGAGGAGGAGGATGACGGGCCGCAGAAGCGCGAGGCTGACAAGGGCTTGTCTGCGTGTCGTCTGGGTGCGGAGAGCGTGAAGCAGGAGGAGGAGGAGCAGCAGGAGGAGGAGGAGCCGGCTGGCAGGGTCGTCTCTAGGTAGGTGGAGCTGTGCGACGCTGCATCCCTACCCCCCTCCTGCAGTGCAGCGCAGGTCACTCCTCAGAGACCACGGACCAGAGAGCTTCTGTCCCGCTTGGTCATCAGATTATCAGCAGATTAGCTCCAGAAGTCTGTCTCTCTAAAGGGGCAGATTCATTCCTAGAGTCATTTATATCAATGTTTCCTAATATGATCATCTGTGATGATACCGTTTGTAGTGGAATTATACAAACGTAAATAGTTGCTGAGATAAGAATTTTATTGTCCTGTAAATGTACATACATTCTGGCAACACCGCACAGGACACAAATAAAGAACAACTAAAATGATGTGGCCCTCAGACAGTGAAGCAGAATGATGTGGCCCTCAGACAGTGAAGCAGAATGATGTGGCCCTCACAGTGAAGCAGAATGATGTGGCCCTCAGACAGTGAAGCAGAATGATGTGGCCCTCAGACAGTGAAGCAGAATGATGTGGCCCTCAGACAGTGAAGCAGAATGATGTGGCCCTCAGACAGTGAAGCAGAATGATGTGGCCCTCACAGTGAAGCAGAATGATGTGGCCCTCACAGTGAAGCAGAATGATGTGGCCCTCAGACAGTGAAGCAGAATGATGTGGCCCTCACAGTGAAGCAGAATGATGTGGCCCTCAGACAGTGAAGCAGAATGATGTGGCCCTCAGACAGTGAAGCAGAATGATGTGGCCCTCAGACAGTGAAGCAGAATGATGTGGCCCTCAGACAGTGAAGCAGAATGATGTGGCCCTCACAGTGAAGCAGAATGATGTGGCCCTCAGACAATGAAGCAGAATGATGTGGCCCTCACAGTGAAGCAGAATGATGTGGCCCTCAGACAGTGAAGCAGAATGATGTGGCCCTCAGACAGTGAAGCAGAATGATGTGGCCCTCACAGTGAAGCAGAATGATGTGGCCCTCAGACAGTGAAGCAGAATGATGTGGCCCTCAGACAGTGAAGCAGAATGATGTGGCCCTCAGACAGTGAAGCAGAATGATGTGGCCCTCAGACAGTGAAGCAGAATGATGTGGCCCTCACAGTGAAGCAGAATGATGTGGCCCTCAGACAATGAAGCAGAATGATGTGGCCCTCACAGTGAAGCAGAATGATGTGGCCCTCACAGTGAAGCAGAATGATGTGGCCCTCACAGTGAAGCAGAATGATGTGGCCCTCAGACAGTGAAGCAGAATGATGTGGCCCTCACAGTGAAGCAGAATGATGTGGCCCTCAGACAGTGAAGCAGAATGATGTGGCCCTCACAGTGAAGCAGAATGATGTGGCCCTCAGACAGTGAAGCAGAATGATGTGGCCCTCACAGTGAAGCAGAATGATGTGGCCCTCACAGTGAAGCAGAATGATGTGGCCCTCAGACAGTGAAGCAGAATGATGTGGCCCTCACAGTGAAGCAGAATGATGTGGCCCTCAGACAATGAAGCAGAATGATGTGGCCCTCACAGTGAAGCAGAATGATGTGGCCCTCACAGTGAAGCAGAATGATGTGGCCCTCACAGTGAAGCAGAATGATGTGGCCCTCAGACAGTGAAGCAGAATGATGTGGCCCTCAGACAGTGAAGCAGAATGATGTGGCCCTCAGACAGTGAAGCAGAATGATGTGGCCCTCAGACAGTGAAGCAGAATGATGTGGCCCTCACAGTGAAGCAGAATGATGTGGCCCTCAGACAGTGAAGCAGAATGATGTGGCCCTCACAGTGAAGCAGAATGATGTGGCCCTCACAGTGAAGCAGAATGATGTGGCCCTCAGTCAGTGAAGTAGCTTTCCTCTTCTGAGGAGTGACCCGTGCCCTAACCCCTCCGCTGACCTGCCTGCCCCTAACCTGGGGGCTCCCCCCCCCCAGCCCCTCCACTCTGCCCCCCCCCCTCTCTCTTCCCATCTCGCTCGCTCTCTAGGCCCCTCTCTTCTTCTCATGGCTGAACAAGCACCTACAAACAGAGAGGGCTTAGTGCAGCAAAGCCTGACAGCGTTTAGCTCAACAGCACACCAAACCCATGTCCTCTGCCTGGTCACAGCTCTTTAAACATGGCCTCTGGCCTGCTTGGCTGGACGGCTGGTCTGGCCTGGCTGGTCAGCTTGCTTGCTCTCTTTCAGTCTGTGAGAACTCCATAGAGCAGAGAAGTGAAACATGACGATCCTCTCTACTCTGAGTCTCTCTCTGTCTCGCTCCTCTGAGTCTCTCTCCTCTGAGTCTCTCTCTCCTCTGTCTCTCTCTCTTCTCTCTCCTCTGTCCCTCTCTCCTCTGAGTCTCTCTCTCCTCTGTCTCTCTCCTGTCTCTCTCTCTTCTCTCTCCTCTGTCCCTCTCCTCTGAGTCTCTCTCTCCTCTGTCTCTCTCCTGTCTCTCTCTCTTCTCTCTCCTCTGTCTCTCTCTCCTGTCTCTCTCTCTTCTCTCTCCTCTGTCTCTCTCTCCTCTGAGTCTCTCTCTCCTCTCTCCTCTGTCCCTCTCTCCTCTGAGTCTCTCTCTCCTCTGTCTCTCTCCTGTCTCTCTCTCTTCTCTCTCCTCTGTCTCTCTCTCCTCTGAGTCTCTCTCTCCTCTCTCCTCTGAGTCTCTCTCTCCTCTCTCCTCTGAGTCTCTCTCTCCTCTCCTCTGTCTCTCTCCTCTGAGTCTCTCTCCTCTGTCTCTCTGCTCCAGACCTTCCTGTCCTCAGCTGTCTCCTTCCTCCTCTGGCTTTCGGTGTGCAGCTTGGTCCTGTGTTTCATCTCTGTGGCGTGTCTCATCCAGCTCTGGGCTTCATGCAGGCCTGTGAAGGCGTGAGAGTAGCGCCTCCTACTGGTGTGGCTGGCCCACTGGGGAATGATTTGTCTTTTGATTATGAACTACTACGGATGTTGTTCTAGTCCTACCTCAGTATAGTCCTCGCTTCACATATGCTATGCGTTCAGTGTTAACCCAACAACTTGGGCTTTAGCAGATTCAGTGAAGAGTGACAGTAAGAGATTGAGTGCGGAGTATCAATTGTCGTGACCTTTTGTTTTATGATGTCTGCAGAGACCGCCTTGGTAAGACTCCTGCCCCGCAGTTAGAAGAGTTGACCCGTCTCACGCAGTTTCCACTGGTCTAACCCACTCAGAGAGAGCAGCCAGGGGCACAGCTGGTATCTTCAGAGCAGGGGCACAGCTGGTATCTTCAGAGCAGGGGCACAGCTGGTGTCTTCAGAGCAGGGGCACAGCTGGTGTCTTCAGAGCAGGGGCACAGCTGGTATCTTCAGAGCAGGGGCACAGCTGGTAACAGAGCAGGGGCACAGCTGGTATCTTCAGAGCAGGGGCACAGCTGGTAACAGAGCAGGGGCACAGCTGGTGTCTTCAGAGCAGGGGCACAGCTGGTATCTTCAGAGCAGGGGCACAGCTGGTGTCTTCAGAGCAGGGGCACAGCTGGTATATTCAGAGCAGGGGCACAGCTGGTAACAGAGCAGGGGCACAGCTGGTATCTTCAGAGCAGGGGCACAGCTGGTATCTTCAGAGCAGGGGCACAGCTGGTATCTTCAGAGCAGGGGCACAGCTGGTATCTTCAGAGCAGGGGCACAGCTGGTATCTTCAGAGCAGGGGCACAGCTGGTATCTTCAGAGCAGGGGCACAGCTGGTATCTTCAGAGCACGGGCACAGCTGGGAGCAGTGAATTGTGCGCTACAGTGTTTGTCGCCCTCAGTCCACTGGATCACTGGAAGAGACTTCAGGCTGGACTGTGCTGACGCTGCTGGCTCTGAGATGCCATGTTGTCTTGCACTGCTGCTGAGGACCGGAGGGGAGGCTGGAGGGCTAGAGAGGAGGCTGGAGGGGAGGCCGGAGGGAGGCCTTGGGGCCAGACATACTGCAGAGCCATGCTGGTGTGTGCAGTGTGGCTGTGCTGGTGTGTGCAGTGTGGCCGTGCTGGTGTGTGCAGTGTGGCCGTGCTGGTGTGCGCAGTGTGGCCGTGCTGGTGTGTGCAGTGTGGCCGTGCTGGTGTGTGCAGTGTGGCCGTGCTGGTGTGGCCGTGCTGGTGTGTGCAGTGTGGCCGTGCTGGTGTGTGCAGTGTGGCCGTGCTGGTGTGTGCAGTGTGGCCGTGCTGGTGTGTGCAGTGTGGCCGTGCTGGTGTGTGCAGTGTGGCCGTGCTGGTGTGTGCAGTGTGGCCGTGCTGGTGTGTGCAGTGTGGCCGTGCTGGTGTGTGCAGTGTGGCCGTGCAGTGTGGCCGTGCTGGTGTGTGCAGTGTAACCTCCTCTTGGGATTCCTCACTGCTTCCTCTGTCCTGCTGAGAGCCTGTGCTCCCGTTTTCACAGTGTTCACCGTGCTCACGTGTTCGACTGCTGTGGCCTCAAACGCTGTGCTGCCAAACTGCGCTTCGCTGTGCCAACCTGTGTGATGGTCTGACCCACCCTTAAACCACCCCCCCCTCCTCCTCCCCCTCCAGCTCTGATTGACAGTTCCCCTCAGCACCCTCTTGTGGCTCCCCCCCCCTTACCCCAGGGTAACGTGTGATTGACAGCTGCAGGTATGTGTTGTGTGGAGTTATAACTATACACTCTTACCTGTAGAACTATCCCATACTAGTCCACATCTAAAGGATCTGCTGTGTTAATGGAAGTGTGTAGTGGTATTTAACGATACCCATTCTGTCATTCTGTCCCCTAATAGCACGTTACTTTAAACATGGGTCTGCTAGCTGTGCTAGAAGGATACTGCCTTGTGTGAGACGAGTTTACTGGACTGGAGGAAGAGGAGGAAGATCTCTTTGGGTCAGACAGTTTCAGGAGAGATTTGTTGTTGTTAGATGTTGTTAGGGGAGATGAGTGTAACCTGCCAGGGTTGGGAGGGTTCAGTGCAGGGTAGAGAGAGAGAGAGAGAGAGAGTGAAGGTGAGGGAGGGTGAGAGAGAGAGGGAGGGCTGGGTGGATGGGAGGGAGGGAGGGTGTGTGGTGACGGTGCCAGCCTAGAGACAGGAAGTGCTGACCTGTCTTTCTTGCAGGCAGGAGGAGGGGGAGGAGGGGGAAGAGGTTGAGTGTTACCCCCCGGGGATGAAGGTGCAGGTGAGGTACGGGCGCAATCTGAAGACGTACCAGGCCACTGTGAGAGAGGCAGGCGTGGAGGGGGGACAGGTGCTCTACCTGGTGCACTACTGTGGCTGGAACATGAGGTAAGCTAGGACCCAGGAGCCGCCCTACTCACCTCTCCAGATCTGCTGCCTCCTTTAGGGGAACAGCCTTCAAATGGGCGTCTCCCAAACCAGACACAGCCCTTACCTCCTCAATCCTACCTAGTTAACGAAACAGTCCGTCTTGTCGGGACTTAGCTAATGGTTCACACTGGGGCCACCTAGTGGCGGAGGTAGAGAATTGGGTGGATAAGTAACATTGTGAAGTTTTGACAGTTTCCCCTGTCTGTCTGTACCCCCCCCCGGTCCGTCTGTCTCGCCTAACGAAGAGACTGACTCACTCACACCAGCCCCAGCCATGGCCTGAGCTGTCAATAGAAACCTAGAATGACGAATACCAATCTGCAAGCCCCCCAAAACCTGCTGCCACACTCACCTGTGCCTCTCAGCCCCCCTCTCCGCCCCCCTCTGTGCCCCCTCTGTGCCCCCCGCCCTGCTGAGGGGAGCTCTCTGTGTCGTCAGAAGCGTCAGGGAGCCATGAGACAGACAGGGAGTAACTTAGTTTCTGCTTCTTAGTGAGACCTAGGAGCCTGCTGTGGTGTGTGGTGCTCGGGGGCTCCGCGCTGGGGAGGGTCTTCCTCTGTGTGTGTGTGTGTGTGTGTGGTGTGACTTCATGCCTCTAACACCCAAGGGTTGCACCTTCTTGGGACTTTTCTAGAATAATTTTTGTGGTGGTGTGTGTCCAGACGTTTTTTTCCCCTCATTCATTTGTCCTTTCATACAAAAACTGTAGTATTTTTGTCTGTGCTGTCTGTGCTGTCTGTGCTGTCAGTGCTGTCAGTGCTGTCAGTGCTTGTACAGTTAGGGTGTGTTGTGATCCAGAGGGTAGAGCTAGCTGTGTTTAGTGTGCTGGGTGAGAGATGTGTGAGAGAATGTGCTTATAGTACTTCTTGTGAGATCCCCAAAGTAACGTGTCTTTTCTGGTTTCATTTTGAACCTTGTAGATATGACGAATGGGTCAAAGCGGACAAGATCGTGCGCCCGGCCAATAAGAATGTTCCAAAAGTCAAACATCGCAAGAAAATAAAGGTACGTTTAAGTCTTCTGATTGGCTTCTCAAGTCCCTTCCTCTCTGTGTTCAGCATGACCGTACATCCATCACACTCGACCAGAGATGGTTTGTGACGTTGCTCTCTGTCTTCTGTCTGTCTTCTGTCCTCTAGAACAAAGCGGAGAGAGAGAGGGACCGGCAGGAGAGGCTGAGCGAGAGAGAGGATCTGGGCTCCTCCCCTAACAACCGCGGGCCCCGCCCCTCCAAGCCCGGCTGCGCCCAGGAAGGGTTCTCCAAGATGGACGACGGTGAGGACAAAGGGACTGATTAGAGCTCATCTGATGTTGTCATGGTGCTGAGTGATGACGTGTGCTGTCGTCATGGTGCTGAGTGATGACATGTGCCGTTGTCATGGTGTTGAGTGATGACGTGTGCCGTTGTCATGGTGCTGAGTGATGACGTGTGCTGTTGTCATGGTGCTGAGTGATGACGTGTGCTGTTGTCATGGTGCTGAGTGATGACGTGTGCTGTTGTCATGGTGCTGAGTGATGACGTGTGCTGTTGTCATGGTGATGAGTGATGACGTGTGCTGTTGTCATGGTGCTGAGTGATGACATGTGCCGTTGTGTGTCCCAGCCTCAGAGACCTCTACAGATGAAGATGACCGTGAGGATGAGGAGGGTGACCGTGACGACGAGGACCGTCCGGGGGGGGCGTGGGGGTCTCCGGAGGGGGGGGCCCCCCTGACCTCCCCTATGGGGCAGAGCGCTGGGATGGGAGGCCCGCCCCTGGATGGCTGCAAACAGCCTCCCACCGTCACCGGGAAGATCCAAGAACCAATCAGCTCGGAGAGTTCAGAGACGGGCAAACGGCGGGGCCAATCAGAGTTCGAGGTGGAGGTCAGCCCCAGGAAGAGGAGGAGTGAAGGGGCAGCGGAGCGGAGCACGAAGGGCCCGTCTAAAGCCAAGACCAGGAGCACCAGGAGCGCAGACTGGCTCCCCGCGGGAGCCCCGAGGAGGGCGGAGGACAGGGGGGAGCGGGGGCCCTGTCCGGGGGAGGAGCGAGCCCCCTCCTCCAGCTGCAGCTCTGAGGACGAGGGCCTCCAGACCCCCGAGGGCCCCGCTGGAGACGGGGACAGGAGCCGACCCAAACCCAGAGGCTCGCCCTCCAAGAAGTACAACGGCATCAAGGACAAGCCCAGAGGGGGCCGGCCCTCCGGGTTCTGGGACATCCCTGAGAAGAGGGCCAAGATGGCGTCCGGCAGCGTGGAGGAGAGGCCAGCCGGACGCAGTAAAGGCCAGAAGGACGTGTGGTCCAGCATCCAGGCACAGTGGCCCAAGAAAACCCTGAAGGAGCTGTTCTCTGACTCGGACACAGAGGCCGCCAACTCTCCCCCCCCCAGCCGTCTCGGCCTCGGGGCTGGAGGAGGCCAGGGGGGAGCGGGAGGGGGCCCTGGGGGACGAGGCCCTTGAGGAGCAGAACGACAAGCTGCAGGAGTTCCCAAGCAGCGGGAGCAACTCTGTCCTGAACACCCCCCCCCACCACCCCGGAGTCCCCCTCCATGGAGGGCCCCTGCCGGCCCCCTTCCCCTCCTCCATCCACCGCCCCTGTCCCCCCCCCGGCCCCGAGCCCCCCCCCAGCCCCCCTGCCCCTGGCCCCCCTGCAGGAGGAGGCAGCGGGGGGCCGCAGTGAGACTGACAGCAGCACGGTGGAGGTGGAGAGTCTGGGAGGGGAGAGCCAGGACCTCCCCCACGCGGACGGGACGGCCTCCCCCTCCAAGGCCTTCGACGGCAGCCTCTCCTGCAACAGCAGCAGCACCTGCAGCCTGGAGCTCAGCAGCAGCAGCCAGCAGGACAGCGAACAGAAAGCCAAAGGTAAGAGAACAGACGCTCGCATCACAAACACGTGCAGCGTTTTCACTGGTAGCATCTTGACGCTTCTCGGAGGCTTCCGGAACGCCGCCTCCCGTAGTGTCTCAGTGTGTCCTGTTCTCTCCGTAGTGTCTGCTAGTCAGAAGCGGCAGAAAGAACTGCAGGCTAGTGGGCCCGTGAAGAAACACAAGCCGAACCGCAAGAGCCTTGGAGTTCCTCCCAAAAAGAACCGCAAAACTGGTGAGGAGGAGACAGCTTTACTGTCCTCGTCGTCCCCCCTCCCCCATATAAGGATTTTATACAGCACTGTTGAAAAGTTATTAAAAAAGGTTTTTTTCTCACGTTCCTGTACCCATCCCTCCTCTCTCTCTGTCTCTCTGTCTACCCGCTCTCTCTCTCTCTCTCTCTCTCTCTCTCTCTCTCTCTCCTCTCTCCCTCTCTCTCTCCCCTCTTGTTCTCTCTCTCTCTCTATCTCTCTCTCTCTGCCATCCAGCCCACCACAGCAGCGACAGCGAGGACCAGTTCGTGGGGGAGGGTACCGTGGGCGAGGGTACCGCCAAATCACCGGCCTCAAAGACCAGCACCGCCGACATGAAGGCTGCCATTTCTCCCAAGTGCCCAGGGAGAACTCCCCCATCCAGCCATAAGTACCACAAGACGCACGGAGAGGAGCACGCCCACCACCGAGAGCACGCCCACCACCGAGATCACCACGGGCGCACGCCACGGGTCTACAAGTGGAGCTTTCAGATGTGTAAGGACCAAACACAGAGAACGTTCAGTCACCTGAAGAACTGAAGAACTTTACACCAGCTTGTGTTTCGTTTCCTCCCACCTAGAAGAGTTGAGTTGATGTTGTGATGTTTCTTCCAGCGGACCTGGAGAAGATGAACAGCCTGGAGAGGATCTCCTTCCTCCAGGAGAAGCTGCAGGACATCAGGAACCACTACCTGTCCCTGAAGTCTGAGGTGGCCTCCATCGACCGCCGACGGAAACGCATGAAGAAGAAGGAGAGAGAAAGTCAGTCCCACTTCCTGTCTTGTGATCTGTCTCACTTCCTGTGTGTCTGCTTCCTGTCCCACTCAGTGTCCTCCTGTTTCCTCCCTGCAGGTACGGTGGCAGCCTCGTCGTCCTCGTCCTCGTCCTCCTCCCCGTCCTCCAGCTCGCTGACAGCAGCCGTCATGCTGACGCTGGCAGACCCCCCCGTGTCCTCCTCGTCCTCACAGAACTCTGGTGTGTCGGTGGAGTGCAGGTGACAAGACGACCCAGCAGGGAGCCACAGCACTGAGCACTTAACCAGCGCCCTGCCCCCCTCCCCCAGCGCCATGCCCCCCTCCCCCAGCGCCATGCCCCCCCAGCCCTTTGCCCCAGCCCCCTTCCCTCTGCCCCCTTCCCTCTGCCCCCTGCCCTCTGCCCCGCCCACCAAGACCCTAAACTCCAAACACATACTGGAACAGCTGGGGCACAACTAACAGAACAGAGACAAAATACGAAAACAAGCACTATTTTCTATTGACAACTGTTTCCTTGGCAAGCTAATTGCACTTAAGTGCACTTTTATGAAGATTGTGTAGGGGAAGAATACAACAACAATTACAACAAATCGTTTCTTTCCTTTCACCTGAATTAATGAACATTTGTAAGAATTGTTTTCCGCAAGCAATAATTCTTCCTGTGGTATAGGGTTGTTCTGTCCTGGTGAGGGGCGGTGTGCAGTGAAGGATCTTCTCTGTCCTGCTGTCCCTCTTGTCCTTGTCAAGAGGATCCTAGAAGGTCAATGCCACATTGGCAGCAAGTGTATCCTCATAGTGTAACCTTGCCACCCGTTCCTCTTGTCATTGTCCACCTGCATTTCACCGGCCCCCTACTGGAACAGTGGCTAAACTTCAAACAGTTGTCTCCCCCCTCCCCCGACCTCAGTTACAGAGGCCTCTACAGGTGTTTGTGAGGAGATCCGGCGGTGGCTGTAGAGCACATGAACACTGCCTGTAGTGCCTTGGACAGCTCCCCTCCAGTCTGTGCTGCTCCCTCCCCCATGACCTCCTCCCCCATGACCTCCTCCCCCATGACCTCCTCCCCCATGACCTCCCCCATGACCTCCCCCATGACCTCCTCCCCCATGACCTCCCTCCCCCATGACCTCCCTCCCCCATGACCTCCCCCATGACCTCCTCCCCCATGACCTCCTCCCCCATGACCTCCTCCCCCATGACCTCCCCCATGACCTCCCCCATGACCTCCTCCCCCATGACCTCCCTCCCCCATGACCTCCTCCCCCATGACCTCCCCCATGACCTCCCCCATGACCTCCTCCCCCATGACCTCCCCCATGACCTCCTCCCCCATGACCTCCTCCCCCATGACCTCCTCCCCCATGACCTCTCTCCCCCATGACCTCCCCCATGACCTCCCCCATGACCTCCCCCATGACCTCCCCCATGACCTCCTCCCCCATGACCTCCCTCCCCCATGACCTCCTCCCCCATGACCTCCCCCCCCATGACCTCCCCCATGACCTCCTCCCCCATGACCTCCCTCCCCCATGACCTCCCCCATGACCTCCCCCCCCCATGACCTCCCCCATGACCCCCCTCCCCCATGACCTCCTCCCCCATGACCTCCTCCCCCATGACCTCCTCCCCCATGACCTCCTCCCCCATGACCTCCTCCCCCATGACCTCCTCCCCCATGACCTCCTCCCCCATGACCTCTCTCCCCCATGACCTCCCTCCCCCATGACCTCCTCCCCCATGACCAGCTCTGACGTCTTGCACAACACCTACAAGCATCATGTGAATGAGTAAAGGGCTTCCTGGGTTTTCATCTGCACACGTGTGGTCTTGATAGCCTCTGATTGTATAGCCTGGATTGCAGAGGGAGCTGATTGGCCCAGATTCTACTACTGACTATACTTACTTCCTGTGAGAGACGGTTGCTATGGCAGTTTCCAAACGTGCAATGATGGAGATGGCAGATGTATCACCCCTTTCTAGCATAGAGATGGTAGTAACTTTAGCTTTTTAAACTTTGGTTGTCTTTCCTTCATCATTTACTCATAGATTGAATGAAGCACCCAGTCAACTTATGGAATTGATATGCTCTATATGAATATGAGACTAGCAAGGCATTTTTTTCAGCCAGATCCAGAAGTATGATAATTCTGTGTATGGCACAGAAAGAAATACATTAACTGACACAATCCCAGGTTCACAATAAGTCAATGTTTTATATAAAGTAGAGCTGTGTAGGACTTGGCCCACCCCTTTATATAGTTAAACCTATAATTAATGATTTTCTGCTTCTCGATAGTCATACATTTTGATCATATTCACCCTCCCAAATCCATCCCTACCAAAATATTTTTGTTGGGTTCCATTCTGTGTACATGTATGGCAACCAGATGGTAATAATATTGTAAACCTGCATTTTTAACAGTGATGTATGTGTATACAATTCAGAAGACATCTCCTGTGTTTCCTACGTATCTCCACTGTATGATAACCTGAAGGTATGTTTTGTTTGGCACTTGTATGTAAATGTATGCCTTTGTTATAAATTTGTATATTGAGAAGTGTTTTGAGTCAAGCTATTTAATATCTTGCACTGTTAATAACATGTACTTTTCTGTACAGACAATTTTACTGTTTTAACTGTAGTTGTTAGTGTACATACTGAGGATAGCAGCATGGCCATCTCCCCGCTCTCCCACGCTCTTGTCCTGGTTCAGTTGTGGGGACAATTTCATTTGCTTTCATTTGTCAAAATCGTTTTACTGTTTTAAAGGTTTCTTTTTTTTTAAGACCGGTTAACTGCTTTGTATTTTCATGTCTTTGTTTATTAGTTTCATTCTGTTTTTCTGTTAGCTTGTGCTTGTATCAGAAGCATTTACTGGTTTTTAAAAGCGGTTAAAGTATTTTCCAACCTGTACATGAACTGTAAAGTTTTATGGACCTTTATGGAAAAAAAAGCTGGATCAGAGAGACTGAAGCACGTGAGAAAGCTCTATAGTATTTATTAGGCACAGCGGAGGATGGTCAATGTGTAATTTATTGTAAAAATGTAAGCAAAAGAAAGCCTCTGTTTGAAATAAATGCCATAGTTTGTGAAGTTCATTGTCTTTGGAAGCCTAACTTACTTTTATATAAAGCGGGACATTCCTTCAGACCAGCGATTCCCAACCGGACTAGTGGTCCGTTAGAGTAATGCACGTGGGCCGCCAAACCAATTAAACTAAAATATGAAGAAAGAAAACAATTATTCATATATACTGTTGTTGAATGATTATAAAAATTCTTACTAATTTTTAAATTATACCCCACAGAGAGCCCGACGCTGTCTACTGTAGGATAAGTATGTGTGACAAACGCAAATCAAGTGAACGGATGTGTTGTTGGGGGGCACCACAAAGTTTGGAATGGCTGATCTAGACTGTCATTAACAACGACACAGTAAGTACTTTTTGGATATACAATGGTTTCCATTTTTGTGTGTGTATATATATCTATATATATAGATATATATTCTTTTTTTATCTGGTCGGATGTCAGCAAATTCCAACCTATCGAGAAGGGACTGTGAAACGGTAAAGAAGACGACTTCCGTTCTCCTTTCACGCTCTCATCTCGCGAGATCAGCATGCTGCCATGCGCTTCTTTACTCGGACCAGCTAGTCTCTTAGCTAGTGCCACTAGCTAGTGAGCAGCAGGTTTAGCCCACGTCCTCTCGAGATTATGGGCAGCCGAACCAGCACAGTAGCAGCTGGAGTGTGTGGAGCATTGTTTGTAGGATATTGTATATATTTTGATAGAAAACGACGGAGTGATCCGAACTTCAAGAAAAAACTGCGGGAACGTAAGTGATGTAATTTGGAAATGGGCCTCGATGCATGTGACTAGTTTGTGCTAATATGAACAGGTAGTCCTAGCAAGACAACGTGAAGCAGCTACTTAGACAGATATATGCAAAATACTTTAACGGCAATTAGGTGGTCAAACATTTTATATTATCTACTTCGATTTTAAACGCTTAGGCCAAACAGCTCGTCAAAATGATGTAACTAGTAGCAGTTAGCTAGTAGTACTTCCTTGCTAGCTCGCTACAGCATGGCTAAGTGGTCATCATTCCGTCGTCTTGTTAGCTCGTGGTAGCACTGCTGTTAGTAGTAAACGTTCAGATAATTTTAGCACACTACGAGGGTACGTTTCTAATGTCGGCTCGGAGAGATAATTTTAGCTAGCTACTATTTCAAGCGAACAGTAGGCCCATAGCTGATGTGATATTCAAGCACTTCCTCCTACTGGTTAGAACAACCACCTACAAAGCGAAATTAATTTGATTTAGTCTAAGTTTATGCAGCGTCAACATATTTCACACCGGAGTATGTATAGGTATTCAACTAGCTAGCTTGCATCGTCTCATCAAAATTCATTTTTTCTCTCTAGGGAGGAAGAATAAGGTTTGTCAAGAACAATCGGGACTGGCGAAGGTAAGACCCCCAAACGACCTTGGGACGCATGCGTCTAAAGCTTCACTCTAAAACATGAGCAACTTGTACGTACATCATGGGTCGCACTTTTCAACCTTTTCATTTATTTGTTCTGAACTCTTAGTTACCTGATCTGAAAGATGCAGAGGCTGTACAGAAATTCTTCTTGGAGGAAATCCAGCTTGGAGAGGAACTTCTCGCACAAGGTAAGCATCCCCTTGTTCATACCAACCACCTCTTTTACAAGATTCTAGTCCGGCCTCTTAAACTCATTGTACTACGTTTCTCTTGAGAGAGAGAGAGCATGTCACTAGGATTGGTGTGTTGATCATGAAAAACTATATTTGGCCAAAGCCATGCATTCTTCGAAACCCCCCAGTTGCTTAACTCAGCTTCTGGGACAAGGAAGAATGCCAGATCACTTAAGAGATTCCAAAGCTGAGAGTCCTTCCTGTGGCTTTTGGTTATTTCAACTCTTGCACATTCCAAAACCAAAAGACTAGTTTCAGTACCTTTAGGTTATTTCAGTTTAAGGACACATGATTCATGTATACTAACAAACCCAATGCAGGATTGTCTCACATCAACATACTCAGTTCACCGTCAGCCGTAATAAGACACTCACTTCCTGCTGTGCTGGTGTTCCCCCCTCAGGTGACTATGAGAAGGGAGTAGACCACCTGACCAATGCCATCGCTGTGTGTGGACAGCCCCAGCAGCTCCTCCAGGTGCTACAGCAGACTCTGCCCCCACCTGTCTTCCAGATGCTGCTCACCAAACTACCCACCATCAGCCAGGTGAGACTCTCTACACACCTGTGGGGCCCTGACGTGGGGCATGTTCCACACCTGTGGGGCGTTGGTGTGGGGCATGTTCCACACCTGTGGGGCCCTGATGAGGGGCATGTTACACACCTGTGGGGCCCTGATGTGGGGCATGTTCCACACCTGTGGGGCGTTGGTGTGGGGCATGTTCCACACCTGTGGGGCCCTGATGTGGGGCATGTTACACACCTGTGGGGCCCTGACGTGGGGCATGTTACACACCTGTGGGGCCCTGATGTGGGGCATGTTACACACCTGGGGGGCGTTGGTGTGGGGCATGTTCCACACCTGTGGGGCCCTGATGTGGGGCATGTTCCACACCTGTGGGGCCCTGATGAGGGGCATGTTCCACACCTGTGGGGCCCTGACGTGGGGCATGTTACACACTTGTGGGGCCCTGATGTGGGGCATGTTACACACCTGGGGGGCGTTGGTGTGGGGCATGTTACACACCTGTGGGGCCCTGATGTGGGGCATGTTCCACACCTGTGGGGCCCTGATGAGGGGCATGTTCCACACCTGTGGGGCCCTGACGTGGGGCATGTTACACACCTGTGGGGCCCTGATGTGGGGCATGTTCCACACCTGGGGGGCCCTGATGTGGGGCATGTTACACACCTGTGGGGCGTTAGTGCCGCATCCTTCGTAAACCCCCTGGATGCTGTTCTTAGCTTCTGGGACAAGGAAGGATGCCAGATCAGTTAAGAGATTCCAAAGCTGAGAGTCCTTTCTGTGGCTTTTGGTTATTTCAACTCTTGCACATTCATCATGGTTGGTTTGTTGATGTAGATTTTTTGTTTGATGTTTTTTCAGTGTTGTTGCAGCAGTAACTAGTAGTACTGTAGTTTAAATAATCTGAGGTTCATAGCTGCTTCCCTCTTGACTGGTGAGGTGTTAACACCTCTCCCTCTCCTCTCCTCTCTCCCTCTCCTCTCCCTCTCCTCTCCCTCTCCCTCTCCCTCTCCTCTCCCTCCTACTTTTCAGAGACTCGTGGGTGCTCAGAGTTTGGCGGAAGATGACATCGAGTGAACGAGGGGTGTTTGTGTGTCTATTACTGTAACATGGTGGGGTGTGGTGTAACATGGTGGGGTGTGGTGTGTAACATGGTGGGGTGTGTGTGTAACATGGTGGCGTGTGTGTGGCCATCGGACAGCAGATGAAGGCCGTCTCCCAGTAGTGTGCTTAGACCACTGACTCACCTGCTGTGCTCTCTGGAGCTCCTGTTGTTACGTCTCCTTTTACTGTAGCCTTGTGACCATCTCATCGGACCAAGTCGGGAACATTCAGCCTCCTGTCCTTTATATTTCTGTGTGTCTGAAGTCGAATCATATCAATCATAGATGAATGCGTCCCACAATGCTAAACAAATATATTATTTATTCATTGTTTCATTTGTCTTATGTGATACATAACGCTCAGCATGCTTAATTTATACCAATATGCAAACAAAATGTGATTTTGGATTGCTGTAGATGAACGGTCAAATCTGTATTCATGAAAATGTGGTGGAAGGGATAAACTGAATGTTTATTTTATAAGATGTCAAAGGATTGAAAAGTGAGTTATTTTTTTGTATTCCAATCCTACATATCTAAAGTAATTCTTTCCTTAATTCCACGGAATAAAATAAGAATTCTCCTATCAAGTTGTTTCCTATCAGTGTTCATCCAGTAGGTGGCAGTAGTGATGCATGAGAACTTTGAGAAGCTGCTAAGATGTTAACCTGGTGGTTTTGTTGCAGGTAAAGCTGATGTTGGTCATTATTTCTATGGTCGGTGTGCATTTCACATCTAAACCTTTACGCGAAACGATAACATCTATTGTGTGCACTTTTCAGCCCATGATGATGGTTGAATAGAGTCAAATTGGTCTACCTGTTTGTGTCAGCCTTCAGAGACCGTCGCACTACAGCGTCAGTAGCCAAACTGTTTACTACACTAGACATGGTCGTCCATGACGGGCGATATTGATCTTCTGAGTGGGCTTAGGCTAGACTCCTCACAGGTTGAGGTGCAGCTGGGGGGTTGTGAAAGCTGAGATGTTGACTCAACAGGAAGTGACTCAGGAGACGGGCTTGGTGAGGGCCCTGACAGGAAGTGACCTCAGGAGACGGGCTTGGTGAGGGCCCTGACAGGAAGTGACCTCAGGAGAGGGGCCTGGTGAGGGCCCTGACAGGAAGTGACCTCAGGAGAGGGGACTTGGTGAGGGCCCTGACAGGAAGTGACCTCAGGAGACGGGCTTGGTGAGGGCCCTGACAGGAAGTGACCTCAGGAGACGGGCTTGGTGAGGGCCCTGACAGGAAGTGACCTCAGGAGAGGGGCTTGGTGAGGGCCCTGACAGGAAGTGACCTCATGAGAGGGGCTTGGTGAGAGCTGCAGTCTTCAGCAGGAAGCTGCTGTGTGGGCCCTTTGGAAGACAAATGAAGGTCTGATTATTTTTATCCTAGACTGCAGCTAGTTTATGTTTTTGGCAGGAGCGGGCTGGAAACTAGCGTTGCCAGGAGACTAGCGCTGGAAAAAGTTTTTATACCGTAGGAATGAAAGACGAAGATTGACCAGCGGCCCAGAAATGCCCAATGAGTCCTAAATAGTAGGTTGTGCTCCTTTTCTGTTCTCATGCGGTCCAGAGTGGATTCAGTCTGAAATCACCAGCGGGGTGAAGACATCTGCATCACGCCCCAGGCATGCAGAGGTTGGAGGCAGGGTGGGTAGAGGCTGTTGGCAGTGTGGGTAGAGGCTGGAGGCAGTGTGTGTAGAGGCTGGTGGCAGTGTGGGTAGAGGCTGGTGGCAGTGTGGGTAGAGGCTGGTGGTAGTGTGGGTAGAGGCTGGAGGCAGTGTGGGTAGAGGCTGGTGGTAGTGTGGGTAGAGGCTGGTGGCAGTGTGGGTAGAGGCTGGTGGTAGTGTGGGTAGAGGCTGGTGGCAGTGTGGGTAGAGGCTGGAGGCAGTGTGGGTAGAGGCTGGTGGTAGTGTGGGTAGAGGCTGGTGGCAGTGTGGGTAGAGGCTGGTGGTAGTGTGGGTAGAGGCTGGTGGCAGTGTGTGTAGAGGCTGGTGGCAGTGTGGGTAGAGGCTGGAGGCAGTGTGGGTAGAGGCTGGTGGCAGTGTGGGCAGAGGCTGGTGGCAGTGTGGGCAGAGGCTGGTGGCAGTGTGGGCAGAGGCTGGTGGAGGAGGATGGTCGTTACCAGGCTTCTGCTGAGCTTCATAACGACCATTTCATTTGAATCAGGTGTGTTAGAAGAGGGAAACATTGAGTCATTTAGCAGACGCTCTTGTCCAGAGTGACTTACAGTAAGAACAGGGACATTCCCCTGAGGCAAGTAGGGTGAAGTGCCTTGCCCAAGGACACAGTCATTTGGCACGGCCGGGAATCGAATCAGCAACCTTCTGATTACTAGCCCGATTCCCTAACCGCTTAGCCACCTGACTCCTGAAACATGCAGGACAAGGGGTCTCGAGGACCAGGCTTGGGAACCACTGAACTAGACAGGAAGCTGAAGAGAACTAGACAGGAAGCTGAAGAGTAGGTTGCTGAAAAGGAGCAAAAAAATATTTAATGTCAAATCTGTAAACACCTGTAAAGTTATTTGATAGATCACAATAAGTATTGGTTGAATTAGTGTCACAGTGTGCAGGGTCACTGAATGGTGTTGTTGTCATCCCGTGATGTAGTTCCTCCGATACTCGGTAGGGGGCGCTGTGGCTCCAGACAGCATGCGTACCGCTGTGCTCTTTTACTTCCTGACTACAGGGAGTGGAGGGACTTTGGTTCCCAGTAAGAAGGATTAGCTACAGGAATTTACATTCCAGAGAGAATACCAAGAATGTGGATGGTTGGAGTCTGTTCCTGTCTGGTCTCATGAGGGCTTTGATGACAGACGAGCCTTCATCCATCAGAAGCCATCGTCTTCTCTGCATGTGGTAAAGATAACTCATTAATAGATGTAGCCCCGATAAATACCAGTTGTAGAGCAAGAGGCATACAGGAGTAAACAACTCGCCAGATTGATTCCCATCAGCACCTCACAGTTGCTTTCTTGATTTGAACGCTACGCTAGACACGCCGATTCTGATTAGGAGCCAAATGTACTATTAGAAATATCATAATCACAAGAGCTCATTTGTCAACGTGTTTTCTGAGAATTCTGTTAACCAATTTTCCATGAACACAATTAGCTCTGAGTCATCAACCGCCATCTGAATGTTAAATCAAGATAATGCAAACCCTCCAGCAATTCAAACAGGATATCCCGGATATCCAACTAGCTTTCATGGCCAGTGTGAGGTGGACACGTAGGTTCAATAGACCACAGTAATCATCTGTCTCACTGCAAAGCAGGCTTCAGCTGTCTCACTGCAAAGCAGGCTTCATCTGTCTCACTGCAAAGCAGGCTTCATCTGTCTCACTGCAAAGCAGGCTTCATCTGTCTCACTGCAAAGCAGGCTTCATCTCTGTCTCACTGCAAAGCAGGCTTCATCTCTGTCTCACTGCAAAGCAGGCTTCATCTCTGTCTCACTGCAAAGCAGGCTTCATCTGTCTCACTGCAAAGTAGGCTTCATCTCTCACTGCAAGCAGGCTTCATCTCTCACTGCAAATCTTTAGCTTCAGAGACACTCTGATTATAGTGCACGAAGAGCTGATTTGAAGGTTGAGAACAGACATTTTCTGCTGTAGCCAATCGCTCGCCGTATGCTCAAAAGTCACCCTCTGCCATGTTTCTAGAGTCTAGGGCGGGGAGGGGGGGGTCTGGGGGGGAGGAGGGGGGAGAGGGGGGGGTCTGGGAGGGGGAGAGAGAGGGGGGGGGGTCTGGGAGGACAGAGTACGCTGTCATGGAGAGGACAGGCTGAGTGGAACAGGAGAAGCTGTGCCAACAGGGATGATAATGACATCCTCTCCTGCAGGAGCTGAGGAGGGCTCGGCAGCACAGAGAATTAATTACTCTGCTGGTCTCAGGCTCTGTGTCATTCACAGACGAAGGAAGGAAGGGGAGGGGGGGGGAGAGAACATTCCAAGGCACGTCCTGAAAAGAAAGCTGCAGTGTACGTGCGGAGGGTGTTAACTTCCTAACTTCCACTCATGACCCAGTTTTCTCTCTCAAGGCTCCGGGGACGGGTGGAGGGAAGATGGAGGAAGATTCAGCCGAGGGTCCAATCACGTGAATCTAAAGATGCTTCTCTGGAGGAGCGGTACTGTTGCCTGGGTTACTGTTGCCTGGGTTTATTCAACTTATCTGCCGTGCCCCTTCTGCCCTCCCCCCTTTCCCCTGCATGTCTATTCGGGTCTTTGTTGACAGTCTCTCCAGGTGCTAGCAGCCAGCTAGGTGTGGGCGCCCATGAGACTGCTGTGTTCTGTCACCCTGACTCCCCGATAAGGCCTCACCTCAACAGGCCCGGTGCACAATCTGACACGGGTTTCTTTTTGTAGTTTTTTTTTGTCGTCATGTTTTGGTTCTGTAGACTTGAAGCCTTTCAAAGAGACAGCTTTGCGTTGTGGATAACACGACACCCAAACACAGGAGATGAAATCCAGCTTTAGTTCCCAGCCTGTCATCTGTCATCAGCATGATCTGTGTAATCTAGTTGAAAACGAAAAGCATGGGGGAAGTAAAACACACGAGTGTGGAGAGAGGGTGATTAAAGGGTTAAGTACGCCGTCTGTGAGGAACGGTTGCTTTTCTCTCTTTTCTAAGCTGCCTTCCTGTCTCACGGGCGGAGCAGCTCAGAGGAGCAGGCTTGACGTCGGCAGGCAGACAGACAGGCTTGACATCAGCAGGCAGACAGACAGGCTTGACATCAGCAGGCAGACAGACAGGCTTGACGTCGGCAGGCAGACAGACAAGCTTGACGTCGGCAGGCAGACAGACAGGCTTGACGTCGGCAGGCAGACAGACAGGCTTGACGTCGGCAGGCAGACAGACAGGCTTGACATCAGCAGGCAGACAGACAGGCTTGACATCAGCAGGCAGACAGACAGGCTTGACATCAGCAGGCAGGCAGACAGGCTTGTTCTGCATACCGTGCTGGAGGTCTTGTGTGTCGACTCGCAGCTAAGCCCAGCCCTCGGGAGTCTCGTCAGAGGGGATTACTGGAGGGCCGGGGCCTCTCCTAGTCTGCCATTGTCACGGCCCAGCCCCGCTCTCCCAGCCCCGCTCTGTATTTTTATCCCAGCGAGGGAGGGGGGGGCGAGGGAAGTCAGTGTGTGTGTCATCGGAGGGGGTTGAGGTTGTGGTGTTATTTTCTTTCTGCCCTAATTCTTCTGAGCCAAAGGGAGGGAAGTGTAAATAATGTATTTAGGGCTGTGAGGGGGGGGGCGGGGTTCTGCCCAACCGCAGGACAGGAGAGGAGAGGGCAGGGTTAGGAGAGAGAGAGGTAGGCATTAAGTTGTTTGAAAAGAGAGAGAGAGAGCCCAGGGAAGGGGGGGTCGAGCAGGGAAGTACATTCCTACTAATGGACACTGTATCTGTTTGAGCCATGTCTTTGTTTTTGGGTCAGCTGTTATAGCACACAGCTCTCTCAGCTCTGCTGAGTAGAGGAACTGCGCATGTAGCTGGGTGGAGAGAGGGGCTGTGTAGCTGGGTGGAGAGAGGGACCATGTAGCTGGGTGGAGAGAGGGGCTGTGTAGTTGGGTGGAGAGAGGGGCTGTGTAGTTGGGTGGAGAGAGGGGCTGTGTAGCTGGGTGGAGAGAGGGGCTGTGTAGCTGGGTGGAGAGAGGGGCTGTGTAGCTGGGTGGAGAGAGGGGCTGTGTAGCTGGGTGGAGAGAGGGACCGTGTAGCTGGGTGGAGAGAGGGGCTGTGTAGCTGGGTGGAGAGAGGGGCTGTGTAGCTGGGTGGAGAGAGGGGCTGTGTAGCTGGGTGGAGAGAGGGGCTGTGTAGCTGGGTGGAGAGAGGGGCTGTGTAGCTGGGTGGAGAGAGGGGCTGTGTAGCTGGGTGGAGAGAGGGGCTGTGTAGCTGGGTGGAGAGAGGGGCTGTGTAGCTGGGTGGAGAGAGGGGCTGTGTAGCTGGGTGGAGAGAGGGGCTGGTAGCTGGGTGGAGAGAGGGGCTGTGTAGCTGGGTGGAGAGAGGGGCTGTGTAGCTGGGTGGAGAGAGGGGCTGTGTAGCTGGGTGAGAGAGGGGCTGTGTAGATGAGAGAGGGACCATGTAGCTGGGTGGAGAGAGGGGACCATGTAGTTGGGTGGAGAGAGGGGCCGTGTAGCTGGGTGGAGAGAGGGGCTGTGTAGCTGGGTGGAGAGAGGGACCATGTGGCTGGGTGGAGAGAGGGGCTGTGTAGCTGGGTGGAGAGAGGGACCATGTAGTTGGGTGGAGAGAGGGACCATGTAGCTGGGTGGAGAGAGGGGCTGTGTAGCTGGGTGGAGAGAGGGACATGTGGCTGGGTGGAGAGAGGGGCTGTGTAGCTGGGTGGAGAGAGGGACCATGTAGCTGGGTGGAGAGAGGTGCTGTGTAGTGGGTGGAGAGAGGTGCTGTGTAGCTGGGTGGAGAGAGGTGCTGTGTAGCTGGGTGGAGAGAGGGACTGTGTAGCTGGGTGGAGAGAGGGACCATGTAGCTGGGTGGAGAGAGGTGCTGTGTAGCTGGGTGGAGAGAGGTGCTGTGTAGCTGGGTGGAGAGAGGGACTGTGTAGCTGGGTGGAGAGAGGGACCATGTAGCTGGGTGGAGAGAGGTGCTGTGTAGCTGGGTGGAGAGAGGGACCATGTAGCTGGGTGGAGAGAGGGGCTGTGTAGCTGGGTGGAGAGAGGGACCATGTAGCTGGGTGGAGAGAGGTGCTGTGTAGCTGGGTGGAGAGAGGTGCTGTGTAGCTGGGTGGAGAGAGGTGCTGTGTAGCTGGGTGGAGAGAGGTGCTGTGTAGCTGGGTGGAGAGAGGGGCTGTGTAGCTGGGTGGAGAGAGGGACTGTGTAGCTGGGTGGAGAGAGGTGCGTGTAGCTGGGTGGAGAGAGGGACCGTGTAGCTGGGTGGAGAGAGGGACCATGTAGCTGGGTGGAGAGAGGGACCGTGTAGCTGGGTGGAGAGAGGGACCATGTAGCTGGGTGGAGAGAGGGACTGTGTAGCTGGGTGGAGAGAGGTGCTGTGTAGCTGGGTGGAGAGAGGGACCGTGTAGCTGGGTGGAGAGAGGTGCTGTGTAGCTGGGTGGAGAGAGGGTGCTGTGTAGCTTGGTGGAGAGAGGGACCAGACTACACACAGGTTCAGATGACAGTGTTGAAGCGACGTGACCGCTGGATTAGACGGTCTTTCCTATCTGCCCTCGGCTCGCTTTCCTGCACTGATAAAGGAGCTTTCAGGGATGAGAGCAACACACCCCAACGAATACCCTCCCCCTTCCCTCCCTCCCCCCTTCCCTCCCTCCCACACACACAAATATCTAAGTTTTTCCACTCCCTCATACGAAGTGCAAGTTTTGAGCTTTTATTTCCATATCACTTGGACTGTATGATTACGCTGCACAGCTTGGCAGATCCAGCCCACTCCTTCACCCCAGAGCAGAGCGAGTTGGACTCCTTGCATCTTGTGTAACCGGGGCCTTTGAAGACCTTGGCTTTGAGCAGTGTGTCTCATCAATTCCCTCTGCAAGACTCAATTTGAATCTGAAGAAAGCACATTATAGATAGCACATATGCCAGGACTGTGCTGTCGGTTCTTATTCTCGGTAGCTGCTACACAAGCAGTGTGTTTGTGTTAGTTCTGTTACGGTAGCCATCTTTGCACTTAAGTGTGTGTATTTTTGCACCAACACGTTTCAGGATTGTAACTAAATAGTAACTGTCCTTTTATCTGTACGGCTCAGTACCATGGGATTACTTTCCACACTCCTCAAAGGTAGCATGCTGTCTCTTATGGTAGCATGCTGTCTCTGATGGTACAGGCTGTTCCTCTGCTGTCTCTTATGGTACAGGCTTTTCCTCTACTGTTGCATCGGTTAGAGATCCATGTCATCATTTCTTTGATGTTATAGCGGAGCTCGTTCTCTGCACACGGAGGGAAAGCCCTCTGAGCAAAACACAGAAGAACCCTGAAATCCCCCTCCATCTTTGAATTAACCAACTCGTGAAGTGGGCCAGTGCTCAAAACAAACTCCTGACTGTAATCTGAGACGTGGCCTTTGTGGCGTTAAAAATGCTTTTCTCAATGAAGTTGGGGGGAGGAGGAGACTCGTGGCGTGATAATAAGGCCAGCTGAGCTTTCACTCTTAGCTGAAAGGCTGATGTCGAGGATAGTCTCAGAGTCCAGATCGGATTTAAATGCAGTAATTGGTAAAGGAGTCTCTGGATGGTTTTCCCCCCGTTTCAAGACTTTGTGGATCAGGTTTTTTTCCTGGCCTTCTGGAATGCGTGTTGGTTGTCCCCGCTATGCGTTTTCTAATCCAAGTCAGTCTGATTACACAGTGGAATTAAGCTCTTGAGAACAACCCCCCTCTCCACTCCTCTCTTTCTACCATGAATCCCTATCACCAGAGCCCACCAATGCTAACAGCTAACAACAATGCCGTCTCCTATTTATTGCTAGATTTGGAGATGGATTCATGACTGTATCCTCTGTGTAAATGTAGCTAACCTCGCTAGCTAGCACGCTGTCCTGGATGCAGCAGAGAGACTTTGATCTGAATTGGTTTGCCTTAATCATGATAATTTTGCCCAAAAGTTGACAGTTACACTGTGTTTATTTTCTAAATTGCGGTTTGAAGCTCATTTGCATATAAAGGCTTTTTATATAGTTATCTAGTGTGAGGTGTTGAGGTTTATTTTTCCTTTTTTTCTTTTCTTTTCTTTTTTACTTCATAAATGATTTAGCTGAGTAATCATGAAGACAAGACAATTTACATCGCAGTTTCTCAGATCTTACGTTGTAGCTACATTTTTTGCATCCCTAAAGCACGTTTGAGTTTAATGGATTTACAGATGATGAATGAATGGGTTATTGAATGTGGCGGTTGTTCCGCAGGTGCATTCGTCGTACGGCTCCTGGAACTAAACGAAACACAGCCAGAGCATTGAGGAGCTGTATAAATAAATATACATGCATGGAATAACTAACATCTTCATTAGAGGGTCATTACATGTTAGGTCATATTGGGTCTTCTACAAGGGATTTGAGGGGTGATGACGACAGAACACCATCAGCCTGATCCAGCTGGAGAAGGAGAGAGGAGGAGGACTGGAGTTACTGAGATGGGAAAAAATGCAGTCTGACGTTCCAGCAAAGTAATGAAACCATGCGTCTGTGACCCTGGTGCCAGGATATGAAGCCTGTATCTGAGAGGAGGGGAGGGGAGGGGAGGGGAGGGGAGAGGAGAGGAGAGGAGAGGAGAGGAGAGGAAGGGAGGGGAGGGGAGGAGGGGAGAGGAGAGGAGAGGAGAGGAGAGGAGAGGAGAGGAAGGGAGGGGAGGGGAGGGGAGGGGAGGGGAGGGGAGGGGAGGGGAGGGGAGGGGAGGGGAGACGGAGAGGAGAGGAGAGGAGAGGAGAGGAGAGGAGAGGAGGGAGGGGAGGGGAGGGGAGGGGAGGGGAGGGGAGGGGAGGGGAGGGGAGGGGAGGGGAGGGGAGGGAGGGGAGGGGAGGGAGGGGAGAAACCCACCTCCTCCCCCCCCTCCAAAGCGACTGCTTGTTGACATCCATGATGAGGTTTCCCAGCACAGAGCCAGAGCAGGAAAGGCTCGGATGATGTCATTCCCTGAGAGGTTACATTAAAACGTCCAAGTGGCCTGACTGACATCATCCATTTAGCACCACATTTTCCAATAATATCTACTTGTCTTCCTTTTCCCTCTGCCCAGCTTCCCATCAAGCTCAGCTCCCCGGCCTCCCCCCGCTCTGCCCCCGGCCTCCCTCCCCCCTCCCCCCTGCCCCTGGCCTCCCCCCGGCGGCCTGAGTCCCTGCAGCTGTATAGAGGCACAGCTTCAGAAAGCAGCGTTTCAAACAGGAAATGGATCACCTTTTCCTTCCTTTTTAAACTGATGTTTATTCCCCCTATAGGTGCTACAAAGAATGATCTGCTCCATCAACACACTCACACACACACACACACACACACACACACACACTCAACCACCTCCCACCACACATGGACTTGACACTGGGAATCACTGGCCTTTTCTTGGCTCTTGAGAACGAATAATGTGATTCTCCCTCTCGTCTGTGGATCACCCTGTCCAGTTTATCCAACTGTTTCAAAACACGTTTACGTATACATAAGCATCTGCAGCTAGTGCTTGGGTCATCGTCCGGTGTGTCATGCCTGTCCCTAAGGTAGGGCTGTCAGGGAGAGGCCAGGGAGAGGCCAGGGCAGAGCGTTGACCCTGACAGGAGTCTGGTGTTGGGCTGTGGCAGTTGGAAAGGCCGTATCAATAATGAATGCTCTGAGGTGGAGGGGGAGGAGTCTTGGGCTGGGGCCAGCGGGAGGCTGCGCTGTGCCTCGTTCAATAATGAATCAATTGATCCCTGGTCGGGTGATGGATGGGGTTGCCGTGACAACCGGCGGAGGAGAGTAGGGCTGTCTGAAGGGGGGGCGGTGTGTGTGGCGGCAGTTTTTGTTAAAATGTTTTGGCTGAAAGCAGGATGAGATTATGTTAAAACGATAACAGGAGAGAGAAGAGTTGACACGTCCATCTGGATACCTTGTAGGCCTAGGCTATGATTAACACGTTAGCAACACATGTTGAGATTCTTCTTCTGAACAAGAGTCAATATTAATGCTACTACTACTGCATAGTGATTGTTCCATTAATGAATTTTTTGATTCAGCATGGTTTTCAGATGATGTGTGTGTCTTGAGTATAAGCCTAATTAGGCTACTCTGCTTTCTGGAGAAACAAAATATGTTTACCGTTTCTGTGCGTTTCGTTGTTATGGCAACGTGGCTGATCCTCGCCCAGCTGGGACCGATGTTGCCAAGTAACAGCTGAGTTATGAGAGAAGAGAGAGAGGTGGGGGGTGGGGGGGGAGTCACGCTCAAACGAAGTGTTTTACAAAGAGACAGAGCCTGAAAAAATAGCTAATCTGTGAGTAAAAATAAATGTAGCCTATGTAGTATGTATCTGGTTTGAGAACAACACGCGCGGCTTTGATGTAGCTCTCGCGCGGCGTCTCCGTGCCCCCTATCGCTCGCAGCTCGAGAGGAGGCGCGCAAACAAATCAGCCACGCCAACAACATGACGGATGCGGCCCATACTAAACAGCGGGACACTGCAGACAAATAGCCTCACATAGCTGAACAAATAATTCCCCTTGATGAAATGGAAATTGGAGTAATGAGAGCAGCGATCTGTCTGCAATGCAGCAGCTACTCTGACCTCAGATCCCGCGTGATTACTCAGCGCGGGGCACGTAGTCTGTTGACTCATGGTGATATCGGAAACAGAGACTCAAGGTCTTCAGTTGTAAATAATTATATGTCCTTGTGATCCAGGAAAGCAGAGAATGGAAATTCACTGAATACCCCGTTGTTGATAATGTCAAATGAATTGGGCAGGTTGCCAACTTAGTTCTGCTAGCTAGCTAGCTAGACAACATTGTGTAAGCTATGCAGTAGAGGTGGTGCGTTGTATTTATTCGTAATGTTTTAAATACTTGATATTAATGAAATCATGTATTGATTTGTTCTTCTGTCTCATTGTGTGAGCTGCTGCTGCCATTTTGTGGAGTGTTTTTCTCCTGGCACCTACGTTCTGTGAGTTGTCATGGAAACTGATCCTGAAGCGATTCAAGTGTCACTCCTTAACAAACACGCTACACGAACTCACTGTCGTTTATTGGGGCATAAAATATGTTGTCAGTCCTAATTATAAATGATCGTGCTGCCGTTCTTTCCGCATCTGTTTAATTTAATAACTATAAAGATTAATATGCATAGAAAGCGCATAGTCACCTTACTTGGTCAGGTTTAAAACTGACTGAAACTGATCGACTGATGTATTCCACTATAAGCTGAAAGCTGTAACAATCAGCAAAAACGGCACGCGATCAAAAACCAGTTCCGAGCCAGCTTTCTTTTATGTCTGGAGCTTATAAATAAATCACAAACATAAACTGGTGTTTCTAGTTAAACGGAAAGAAAGGAGTAAAGAAAAAATAACCAAAACAAAAGGCAACGTGTTGTGGCTTTATATAACAGAGAGGTTGCCTCCGGCGATTGTGCAATGCGGCGCTGTTGTCTGTGCTGGGCTGATGTAAACACAGCGGCCTCTGGGGGGAACAGACATGTGTCTTGATGCAGCAGTTATGGGCACATGCCCTACTTTCATAAATCAGAGCTTGGAAAACAGGAAACCGTGTGAGAAGAGGGGAGGGAAGAGAGGAGAGGAGGGGAGGGGAGAGCGGAGGGGAAGAGGGGAGGGGAGTTTCTCAACAAGGCTTATATTGATGTTCCAAACACAGCTGCACACCTCAGCTGACTGGCCTAGAAGCAGACCCTAGTCCTTCCTCCCCCTCTCTCAGCTGATTGGCTGGTCTGGAAGCAGACCCTAGTCCTTCCTCCCCCTCTCTCAGCTGATTGGCTGATCTGGAAGCAGACCCCTAGTCCTTCCTCCCCCTCTCTCAGCTGATTGGCTGATCTGGAAGCAGACCCCTAGTCCTTCCTCCCCCTCTCTCAGCTGATTGGCTGGTCTGGAAGCAGACCCCTAGTCCTGCCTCCCCCTCTCTCAGCTGATTGGCTGGTCTGGAAGCAGACCCTAGTCCTGCCTCCCCCTCTCTCAGCTGATTGGCTGGTCTGGAAGCAGACCCTAGTCCTGCCTCCCCCTCTCTCAGCTGATTGGCTGATCTGGAAGCAGACCCCTAGTCCTGCCTCCCCCTCTCTCAGCTGATTGGCTGGTCTGGAAGCAGACCCCTAGTCCTGCCTCCCCCTCTCTCAGCTGACACTGTGACCTTTCTGTCTCAGTTGGAACAGACCTCTCTCTCTCTCTCTGAAACCCTCTCTGTCCTCCCTCCCTCCCTCCCTCACCCCCTCCCTCCCAGCTCCACTTCCGCTCTGGGGTTTGTGTCTGCATGCTCCAACAACAGTGACTCGTTTTTAACTGCATCAGCAGTTTGCTGGTCTCGCAGTGCTCCTGTTCCAGCCCTCACCCCCTCCCTCTCGCCCTCACCCCCTCCCTCCCTCCTGGTCTCTCAGTGTTCCAGCCCTCACCCCCTCCCTCCCTCCTGGTCTCTCAGTGTTCCAGCCCTCACCCCTCCCTCCCGCCCTCACCCCTTCCCTCCCTCCTGGTCTCTGTGTTCCAGCCCTCACCCCCTCCCTCCCTCCTGGTCTCTCAGTGTTCCAGCCCTCACCCCCTCCCTCCCGCCCTCACCCCCTCCCTCCCTCCTGGTCTCTCTGTGTTCCAGCCCTCACCCCCTCCCTCCTGGTCTCTCAGTGTTCCAGCCCTCACCCCCTCCCTCCCGCCCTCACCCCCTCCCTCCCTCCTGGTCTCTCTGTGTTCCAGCCCTCACCCCCTCCCTCCTGGTCTCTCAGTGTTCCAGCCCTCACCCCCTCCCTCCCGCCCTCACCCCCTCCCTCCCTCCTGGTCTCTCAGTGTTCCCGCCCTCACCCCTCCCTCCCTCCTGGTCTCTCTGTGTTCCCGCCCTCACCCCCTCCCTCCCTCCTGGTCTCTCAGTGCTCCTGTTCCAGCCCTCACCAACTCCCTCCCTCCTGGTCTCTCAGTGTTCCAGCCCTCACCCCCTCCCTCCCGCCCTCACCCCCTCCCTCCCTCCTGGTCTCTCTGTGTTCCAGCCCTCACCAACTCCCTCCCTCCTGGTCTCTCAGTGTTCCAGCCCTCACCCTTCTCTCCAGCCCTCACCCCCTCCCTCCCTCCTGGTCTCTCTGTGTTCCCGCCCTCACCCCTCCCTCTCGCCCTCACCCCTCCCTCCCTCCTGGTCTCTCAGTGCTCCTGTTCCAGCCCTCACCCCTTCCCTCCCTCCTGGTCTCTCTGTGTTCCAGCCCTCACCCCCTCCCTCCCTCCTGGTCTCTCAGTGTTCTAGCCCTCACCCCTCCCTCCCTCCTGGTCTCTCTGTGTTCCAGCCCTCACCCCCTCCCTCCCTCCTGGTCTCTCTGTGTTCCAGCACTCACCCCCTCCCTCCCTCCTGGTCTCTCAGTGTTCCAGCCCTCACCCCTTCTCTCCAGCCCTCACCCCCTCCCTCCCTCCTGGTCTCTCTGTGTTCCCGCCCTCACCCCTTCCTCCCTCCTGGTCTCTCAGTGCTCCAGCCCTCACCCCTTCCCTCCTGGTCTCTCAGTGTTCCAGCCCTCACCCCCTCCCTCCCGCCCTCACCCCCTCCCTCCCTCCTGGTCTCTCAGTGTTCCCGCCCTCACCCCTTCCCTCCCCCCTGGCCATGTCAAGCCCTCCTGATCCCCAGGCCAGGATTAAAGCACAACAGTTCAGAGGGATTGATTACACAGGACTCTCTCTGTCAAAGGCCTCTTAGAATAAAATTCCACATTGAGATGTAATCTTCGGAAATGGCTGAATGGGTGTCAGATGTCAGCACTCATCGGGCCAAAACACACCTTGTACAGAAATGGCGTTTGTGGCACAAGCATGCAACAACCCAACTGCTCTGGACTACAGCTGAACTGGCAGCTGTTGTTGTGAGGATAGTCTGCCTGCCTGCTGTCTGTCTGTCTGTCTGTCTGTCTGTCTGTCTGTCTGTCTGCCTGCCTGCCTGCCTGTCTACCTGCTTGCCTGTCTTCTGTATGTCTGCCTGCCTGCTGCCTGCCTGCCTGCCTGCCTGTCTGTCTGCCTGCCTGTCTGCCTGCCTGTCTACCTGCTTGCTTGCCTGCCTGCCTGTCTGCCTGCCTGCCTGCCTGCCTGTCTACCTGCTTGCTTGCCTGTCTGCCTGTCTGTCTGCCTGTCTGCCTGTCTGCCTGCCTGTCTACCTGCTTGCTTGCCTGTCTGCCTGTCTACCTGCTTGCTTGCCTGTCTGCCTGCCTGCCTCAGTATCTGGTTCTCAGAAAGCTGCCCTGATGACGTCAGCCAGGGTCAGCTCAACTGTTATTTGAGAGGTTCTATGGGAGCTGAACTCACTCACACACACACACACACACACACACTCACACACACACACACACACACACACACACACACACACACACACACACACACTCGCACACACACACACACACACACACACACACACACTCCTCCGGCGCCAAGCCCAACTCATGTTTGCAGGGAGAACCCGTCTCTCTGGAGACGTAGCCAGAGGCTTCTCATAAATCATGCTGGGTGTTAAATAAAGGCACACACTTCAAACAGAAACACACAAGATCAGCTAGAAGCGCCTCCGTTTCAAGAGGTGGTGAGGCGAGTGAAGAGATGGTGAGGCAGTGAAGAGGTGGTGAGGCAGTGAAGAGGTGGTGAGGCAGTGAAGAGGTGGTGAGGCAGTGAAGAGGTGGTGAGGCAGTGATGAGGTGGTGTGAGGAGGTGGTGAGGCAGTGAAGAGGTGGTGAGGCAGTGAAGAGGTGGTGAGGCAGTGAAGAGGTAGTGAGGCAGTGAAGAGGTGGTGAGGCAGTGAAGAGGTAGTGA